>CAXHSM010001376.1:30140650-30555521 GCA_964019185.1 Maratus speculifer | reverse complement strand
TGATTTTGGTTGCAGATATATTTTTTTAAAAAGCACTTTCAGTTTCGAAAAAGGTTTTGAAAGTGAAACTAACTTAGTAAAAAATATCTGCAATCAAAATTGAAAAAGTAAAAAGTGCGGAAAATTTAGGAATAGGAATGACAAGCATTGTGATATTCCATATTTTGAAATGAAAGGAATTTATAATCAATTAATAATTTTAATAATAACTTTGCATTCGCATAAAAATAAATAACAGTCAAAATGAATAAATAAATATATATGGAAGTGCCAACCCCAAAAATTTCTTCTATCTCATACACTTTTCAAAAAGTAATTATGCAGGTTAATTCTTCAGTAGTATCAGTTCAATAGTATACCAACTTTGATTTCCATCTTAAATTTTTGCTGCAGCCAGTGAATTATAGTAAAATAAATAAATCAAAAGTTAATGTAGATCATTATATTTATTAAAATGAATAACTTTTCCGTATTCTGTTGTCATCAGCTGTTTGCACATAGCTGATTTAGCAAAACACAAGTTCCCATCTCTGCACAAGCCGATGGACAATAGAACTATGAAGAATTGAGAAAATGTTTAAAAAAAAAACTCACCATAACAGCGTCCCTTTCCTTTGGAATATTTTCAATTCAATGAAGATCTGCTGGCCATAGGCAAAAAAATGCACAAAAAATTCGGTTTAGTTCTATGAATAATTTCAAATACTTTTCAATGATACAATATTGAAAATGTCACAAAAACTGCTATTAAACCCCTTTCAGCTGCAAACTGACAGACATTTTGTATAAATGTACATGTTTTGTACACAAATTTTGTACATGTTTTGGTGATCTCTGACCCCTAAAACATATGAATCCGTCAAAAACTGGAAGGGAAAAAATCCGTTTACAATACTGTCCTCTATAGGAAAAAGGAAAAAATAACAGACTACTGATGTATAAAAAAATCAGGCCCCGATTATGACTAATTGGGACCTTGGGCAAAGATGAATTAAGGGGCCCCTTTCGAATCATTGCAACTTTATTCAAATAGAACTATGGTTACTCATATGTGTATGTGTAATGCATAAGCATATTCTTGCACCTTGGATTCTTAGCTCCATCAATTATAAATTAAATACCTTAATTAATAAAAGTACACTTTTTTCCCCTTAGTACAGAACAAAACTCTTTTATGTAACTTTAGCAATTTGGTACATTACTTTAAGACAAGATTAATTTAATAACTTCAACATATAAAAGAGTTAAAATTGGCAAAAGAAAGAAATATTTTATATTTAATGTATGGATTTGGGGGCCCCTTAATGTTAGGGGCCCTCGGGCAAAGTCCCGATTTGCCCATGCTGTAATAAGGGCCTGATCAAAAAATACCAAAAAAAGAAAAAATCTGGTTCAATAAAGAATGAAAATGATATCAAAATAATAATTCCTCCCCCCCTTCCCTGAGATATATCTTACAATATCAAATACGAGACATTCCTCCCTTAACTTCCTAAAGTGATAGCGTTGTCTATGTACCGCCCCATATCGCATAAACGCTAGAAAAAGATGTAGTTGGAGCAGGATCAATATTTCTACTTATACAATAAGCATATATATGTGACATTTTAAAGTGAGAAGCTCGGAACATCTTCACCGATCCCCCTTTTTTAAAACACAGAGTCGTGGCAAGCGAGGGAAAAAATAAATGTAGACTCTTCATTGAACTCACATTGGTTACTCCAAAAAAGTTTATTCAAGTGCTGCCATATATAGCAGTAAATGCTTTCTTGCAAGCCGTCTTGAACAGAATCCATGACAGAAAAAAATATTCCATCATAGAAACATTATTACGCCGTTCGTTCTAACAAAATCATAGGAAGATAGAAAAAGAATATCTCTCCGTCATCACCTTTCAGCTTGCTTCTTAAATCTAAAAACAAAACTTCTAGAATATTCTCTAGTCTCTAACCATGATTTTCACATGTAAACAGAATTCATTTCCAGCTTCGAGATTAATTTCATTAAGACGATAATTTTTACTTTAAAAATTATTACTTAACTAATTTATAATCGAACGCTGAATTCGATAGCCTTCAGACGATATTAAAAAAAAAGAAAAAAAAAAGAAAGAAATGAATTTATTGATACGCAAGAATATCAAAAGTTGAAGGGGGGAAGGATAAATAAATAAATAAAAAGAATACTCTTTTTTGAAAGTATGGTTTTGGAATAAATTTAATAAGACTTTCTTAAAAAGGGTTGATAAAAACAGTGAAAAATGAGTTTTATTTGGAATATTAAGAAATAAAGTTCAATTAAGAATATATTTAATTTAGAGCCTTTTTTTTCAATTTACGCATATTGGAATAAATGTTTTTAAGGCGAATTAAGAATTTATATCGTTTCCATAAAGATTAATAGATTAGATCTAGTAACAGGATTTTAATTTAATAAGTTGAACTAAGTACGGAATATTGTTAAAATGAAATTAATATAGTATAAAGTTAATTTTGGTGAAGAAAAAAAAATTAAATTTGTAATATATATATATACAAGACTCAAGTTGAAACGGAACGGAATGCAATCTCAAAATTATTGTTGATTAAAAACTTTTTTGAATCTTAGAAATTTTATTGGGAATTAAAACGGCCTATAGAGGTGCTGCTCACAGCCTTTGGTACAGGAAAATTGTCCCTTTATACAGCCTTTGACTAATGCTAAACTGCTATTAAAATAATTCTTAACTGTAAAATGCATTTAAAAATTTTATATATTCAAATTTGTATAATTTTTACTTTGTCATATAAGATAGAACACAAATGTCACAGGAAATCTGAAATTTTGCAAATGAATAATCATTCTGAATAAATTATTTAAAATACATGTAAATTGCTGTACTTGCAGGGCACTATCCTGAAGTGAGAAGTTACATCTTTCTTCCACCAGATGGCGTATTCGAGTGCTTGAATCGTCTATCTAACCATACAAAAACAATTTACCTAGTTGGATGTGCCAATAACCAAACTTTTTCTATCTCGTGTAAAGTTTCGAAAAGTAATGCAATTCATAATAATACTAATAAAAAGTTTTTTAAACTCATTTGATTTAGGTAAAAATTCTATTTAATGAAAACAAATTATGGTTCATATGAAATTGTCATAAGCCCATTATAAGAGAGTCCGTTGTAATTTATGCACATAATTTGTTGCAATAATACTGTTTCTTTTATGATTCCTAAGTTATGGTTGGAGTTAATGAATAAATTCCTCATGAAAGCTTGAATGAGATGAAAAAAGTTAGAAAATAATTTTACATCATGATCTATATTTAATTTATTTTTTACAATAGAGCATGTAGTTTTTGTTTACATCTCATTGTTGCATGTCATTTGTATTGACCATGAGACGCTTTGTATTTTATTTTTTATTGTGATTATGGTTCTTATTAGAATAGAGCTAAAAACATATGTATGTTATTTATTTTTATTTTTTGTAATACCTCTCTCAAGTAAAATAAATAGTTCATAGTTAAACAATACTAATGTTAATGCTTTAATATTGTTAATTCTATGTTTAAATATAAGTCCAATACCACATCCATTTTAATTTTCATCTTAAATTTTGATTCACTCAATTCATCTGAATAAAAATGAATTGATGTCAATCACTCATTTTACTACAAACAATAATTTTTCGTTATTCCATTGTACATTATCTGAGAGCATGCACAATAAGTTATAAACATAAAACTGTAATAATATGTTTTAAAATTTTCATAAGCCAGAATATTGTTCTGGTTTGCTCCGTTACATTTCGAGCTCTAGATGTATCAGTATTCACACATGAATGAAGTCATACATCTAACAATACAAGGTGTCCCAGAAGTAATAAGGCAAACTGAAAGAGTAGATAGGGAACATCACAAGGGTTCAGAATCAAATATAAACCCATGGTCGGAAACGTTTTCCTGGTGCGGTGATGACGACAAAAACAAGAAAGACAAGGCACGAATATGAAGAGAAAACATCTTTATTATCATTAGTACACCACAGAAACAGTGGCGTAGCTAAGGGGGGGCGGGAGGGGCGGTCCGCCCCGGGTGTCACCCTCGAAGGGGTGACACCCAAGCGGCCTTTATTTGCAAAAAAATATGCATAATCTTACAAGATTTCGGAAAAAATTCTGACGTAAAATGAATTTTCTAGGGCAAAACTAGGCGCAACAGACTTAGTTTTCTTTTCCTGGAGAAAATGAAACGGTTAAAAAAATGGGGTGTATAAATTAGATTTGCAACAGTGAGGAAAAACCCATTTACGCAAAGTGCGGGTAACCAAAACAAACTTTAAAAAGAAAGATTTTTTTTCTACTTGTACATGCAGCGCCATGCTAAATGAGGGACGAAGGGGGCAGGCTCCGGGCGCTGGAATTTAGAAGGCGCCAAATTTATACTACCATCGTCATTTTTGGTCTGTCACAAGAAAAAGTTGGGAGGGGAGGGGGGGGCGCCCCGGGTGTCAACTTCGAAGGGGTGACACCCGATCTTTATTTGTAAAAAAATATGCATAATCTTACAAGATTTTGGAAAAAATTCTGACGTAAAATGAATTTTCTAGAGCAAAACAAGGCGCAACAGACTTACTTTTATTTTCTTGGAGAAAGTGAAAAAGTACACCAAATGCGGCGTCTAAATTAGGTTTGAAACAGTGAGTCAAAACCCATTTACACAATATGTGGGTAACTAAGACAAACTTCAAAAGAAAGATTTTTTTTCTACACGCAGCGCCGTGCGAAATGGAAGAAGAGAGCGAAGGGGGGGGGGGGAGCGCGGTCCCGGACGCTGAAATTTAGGGGCGCCAAATTTATACTACCATCGTCATTTTTGATCTTTCATAAGAAAAAGTTGGGATGGGAGGTTGAGTGCCAATTTCTAACTTTGCCCCGGACGCAATTTTCTCTTTGCATGTCCCTGTACATAAGCACTGCATTGACTTATGCAGAATTCGCGATGAGTGGTGAGTCATTGTTGTCAGGGGTGTAGTCATAAAAATAACAGAGGATATACGCTCTAAGCAGAGGGTATATTCTGAAGACAGAGGGTATACCCTAGAGTGTGTATACTACAAGCTTTCTTGGGTAACAGAGTGTATAAGACGTGTCTTTAAAAATTACAGAAGGTATACGGCGTATACCCCCGTATACCCTTCACTACATCTCTTATTGTTGTGATCTTCTTATTTTGGAGATCCTGTTCGCTTTCGTCAACGTGAAACTAACAGAAAAAAATTATGAAGTACTAGAATAGATAGAACATGATTAAAAATATTATCTGTATACATTTAAAAATAACATTAATTTTGCAAACCTTAAAAAGCAAATGAGGTTTTTTTTCATAAAAAAGGGAACTAATTTGTTCTTGAACGTTTCTTTGTTTCAATTATCCAATCAAAATCTTTTAAATACGTTCGATATGTATCCAATGACGGGCATGGGACCTTCATCGCGAAAAATACATAGACTGTCTGGCACCGAAGAGTGTCACTTCTGTTTCATTTTTTATCCTTTCTTAGTATTTAGTTCATTATAAAATCATGTATAAGTATTCATTTGAAAGATGTTATACATTTTGTATTATTATAATTTGAAATGTTATAATTGTTAGAATATAGAGTTTTATCAATTAAATTTTTTGTTCTAAGATTGCATCCAAGTCCAAGCAGTTAATAGGTAATTAAAACTTTCTTTTTTATTTAAAAATTAAATTTTAATTTGAAAACAAAAGTGTTTGAATGTTTTCTATAAATGTAAATATTCGAAAGTCATGTCATTCGTGAATTTTGTACATACGTTAGAGCAGGTCTGCCCTATACCGCACTCCAGGGTGTCCTTTGACTGTTCTCTTTGTATTCCTTTCATGTTCCACTGCATCCTGTTTCAAAGTTTTTTATTTCTGTATAAGATTGAAGGGAATCTGTCTAAAGTAAAAAGATATTAAGCTTCCTTACGATTTTCAATCCAATAAATTTTACGGCAGAAAACTGTCAACAATGGAGTGTTTTTCTGTCTGGATCGATTTCACCCGAGACAGATTTTTTACGTATAAAAAGTTGTTTAAAATATACTCTGCTTTAAAATCATTGTTTATACGCTTTTGTTATTACAAGCAGTAATAAGATTTTTGGTTTCTTTCCTTAGAATTTTTTTTAAGAAAGGGAATCATTAGAGAGATGAAATATTATATTTACCATGTTTCATATTTTTTCAACAATTTTTTTTTTTTACATAGGTCCGTCCCTACATATAGAACAGCTCTACATATAAATCATAGAGAGCTTTATGTTATCACCTTCCCTTAGGAGCGGTATTTTTATGTACGTGTATCGACAACATTACTATAGCGAGTTAAGAGCCTACACTAGTTATGTGGTAACTCGAACGCTAATGTTAAACCTGTTCGAGTATTTTTTTACTATTTTCTCTCTTTATTGTTTTAAATGATTTTTTAATGGGATACTTGAAGTCAATATCTATTGTCCATTTGTACTTTTTGTGTTTGGTTATAGTTTTTTTACTTAAGGATAGTAGTATCACTTTTAGAACCGGGTATAAATAAGGCTACTGATTTCTTGTCTAAATTTGTATTTTGTTTGTGATCTTTTTTTAAAATACGAGTTTTTATGCAGTCTTTTTTCGAAATAATAGTTTTTTATGCAGTCCTTTGTCGAAATGCATGTTTTTTACGCGATTCTTTGTTGAAATTCGCAATTTTTACGAAGGCTTTCGCAGAAATTCGCATTTTTCTCACGATCTTTTGGCGAATTTTTTTCCCCCTGTCTTTTGATGAAATTTGCATCTTTTCGTGATCCTTTAACGATATTTTTCGCTTTATCCGCAGAACTTTGAATAAGTTCGTGTTTTTTCCTTGATAATTTGACGAAATTGGAGGGTTTTTCCTGAAAACGATTGACAAAATTGATTTTTTACGACAACTGCGATGTATGAAATTCACGATTTTTGGTGTTCGATATACCGGATTGAGGAATTTTAAAGTTTTCAGCATGAAATGACTTAAATTTTCGACTTTGCTGTTAATTGGACGCTAATAGCAAATAAATCGTACATAAAATTGGCAGAATATTTTTAATTTTTTGATGCTAAAAAAGTTTAAAAAATAAAAATTGTTTCGTTCCTAAAATTTTCTGCAAAGTTGATAAATTTTTTCTGCACATGGCGTGCACGCGTGCGTCTATATTATAGAACTCTGGATATTGGTATTGGTATAATTAACATTTTGATGCTCCCTGAATCCATTTCCCCCATCTATATGAATGTATGTTGATTTCTTCTTTTTTTTTAAAGATTCCAAACCAAATGGTCCCAAACTTTGTTTTTGGTGTTTTTTCGATAATGTCTCAATGTAATTTGTGTGTATGTGTGTGTGAGAGAGCTAATACAATATTGCCAAAGTTTTGAAATTCTAATCACGCACATATATATGCAATAAGTTTTAAATAGCAAAAACGGATTCATGGATCCTCAAATGTAAAAATACACTATATTGCCATTGATTATGGGACACTTGCGATTTTAGACATGTTACTAAATATCTAAAAAAATACATGAGGAATCATCTCGAAACTCTTAGTGTATAAATATAATAGTATACGTCATACATCTCCGTAAAGATTTTTTACCGAAACGCCATAGGGGACCGTCAACAAATTTAAAAAGAATGAATATTTTTTGAATAACCCTGTCAAAACTAATGCAGCAAAAGCGCTCAAACTCTAGATTATGATTGAATGCCTTACTGTAATACACTGTGTTCATTTTTATGCAAATAGCATGCACACTCGCGGAGTAATTAAAGTTTTTATAAAAATGGTCCCAAATTTTTCCAAGTTTTTCCATTATAATTTTCAGAGTTCTTAATATAAAATAATATTTTTTTTCAGAAAATATGACAAACAACATTGCACACAGTACCCTGTAATCAGAATTAAAAAATAATAAAAATTGTATGAAAAATGAGTGGGTTTACTATATAATTTTTTACTGCGCATGCGTCAAAAATTTCAAAATTTCATTTGCATATTATGTTAGCTAATTGTATAGAGCAACTTTTGTAAAAGTCTCAAAATCATAGCTTGAAAATTCTGAAAGTAATCGTCTATAGAAAAAGGACAAAATCCGTTGTTTCCAAAATGAAGCAAAAAAATGAGGGATTTTATCCAAATGCACTAGTACATCCCATATTGTGTATTCTATATTGACACTAATCAATGAATATATGGATACAACCCCTCTTGTTTTTGCTTCATTTTGAGAATAACGGATTTTCGACTTATTCAATTGACGATTATTGTCAGAATTTTCAAGTTATGATTTTGCGACTTTCACAGAAGTTGCTCTATACATTTAGCTAACATAATATGCAAATGAAATTTTGATATCGTTGACGCATGCGCAGTAAAAAATTATCTAGTAAACCAACTCATTTTTTATACAATTTTCATTATTTTTTAATTTTGATTACAGGGTACTGTGTGCAATGTTGTTTGTCATATTTTCTGAAAAAAATAATATTTTATATTAAGAACTCTGAAAATTATAAGGAAAAAACTTGGAAAAATTTGGGATCATTTTTATAAAAACCTTAATTACTCTGCGAGTATGCATGCTATTTGCATAAAAATGAACAAGGCTCATTACAATAAGGCATTCAATCACAATCTAGAGTTTGAGCGCTTTTGCTACATTAGTTTTGACAGGGTTATTCAAAAGACATTCATTCTTTTTTAATTTGTTGACGGTCCCCTTTGGAGTTTCGGGAAAAAGTTTTCACGGAGATGTATGACTTATACTATTATATTTATACACTAAGAGTTTCGAGATGATTCCTCATGTATTTTTCTAGATATTTAGTAAAATGTTTAAAATCGCAAGTGTCCCATAATCAATGGCAATATAGTGTATATCAATTTCGTCGTAATCTGGTTTTAAACATGAATACAATCAGGGTATGCTAATGTATAGCAGATAAATTTTTACTATACTATCTGAAATATAAAAATAATTCTCTTCTTCCTGCTCACGTTTATGTTGGTGGTGTGTGTGTGTGTGTGTGTGTGGGGGGGGGGTGACACCATTTAGGTCCGCCCCGGGTGTCACCCACCCTAGCTACGCCACTGCACAGAAAACAAAGAAAAAAGAATATTAAAGAGACAACAATCGTCATCTAAGAAGTGGTTAGAAATTACGATCCCAGCATGGGATGCATGGCAGCACATCTCCAGTGCATGGAAGTTCTATCGTTCTCTAGAAAATACTGCGAATGTCCGTAACTTCCTTGGCGACTGCCATGATGCCAACAAGTTACTCAGCACATTCCAGTGATGTCCTGGTATTTTTACAGCACTAGGAATAAAAAACATGTTTTCTCACCCTGTTCGTATCCTTTCTTTCTTTTGTTTTGTGTCGTCACTTCCAACCATATGTTGCTATGCAATTCTGAATCCTTGTGATGGCCCCTACCTCCCCTAAAAGTTTGCCCTGTATATAATGTGATAATTTCATGCATGAATATTGTTCTGTTTAAGAAAATTAAACTTGTCAAAATGGCTACCTAATTGGCAGTAAAATTTTGTGCAGTTTATTACTAAATGTCTTATTATTTTTCTTTCTCTTTTTAGATTCAAACGTGGATAAAACTGCTTTTGCTGAAGTTCAATAAGTCATTTCCTTGGTTGAATGTGGCAACAATTTCATAAATCTGATCCCTTGAAGAATTTTCTGTTATCATCCGATATTAAGCATATTCATTTTACAAAATGTCATTGATTACAGAAGAAGATTCTTCTGTTAGTGAACAGCACTTTGTTCCTCAAAATGGGGATAAAGAAAAACATTCCTCCACTGATACAGCTGAAAAAGTTTTTATTTGTGAAATATATTCAAGAAGATTTTCTAAGAATGGTTATCTAAAAAGACATCTAAAAGACATTCACAGAAGTGAAAAATCATTTGTTTGTGAAATATGTTCCAAGGTATTTCATTATAACTCTACTTTCAGAAAACATCTCTTGACACATACAGGAGAAAAACCTTTTGTTTGTGAAGTATGCTTTAAAGGATTTTCTGATAAATGTAATTTAAGAAAACATATCTTGATGCATACAGGAAAAAAACCTATTAAATGTGAAATATGTTGCAAAGGAATTTCTAATAATGGTAATTTCAGAACTCATATTTTGACTCATACAAGAGAAAAACCTTTTGTTTGTGAAATATGTTCCAAAGAATTTTCTCAGAATAGTGACTTAAGAAGACATCTCTTGATACATACAGGAGAAAAACCATTTGTTTGTGAAATATGCTTTAAAAGATTTTCTATTAAAAGTACTTTGAAAAAACATACCTTGACTCATACAGGAGAAAAACCTTTTGTTTGTGAAATATGTTTTAAAGGTTTTTCCAGTAATCGTGATCTAAGACAGCATCTCTTGACACATACAAGAGAAAAACCTTTTATTTTTGAAATATGTTCCAAAGGTTTTTCTAATAATGGTCATCTAAGAAGGCATCTCTTGATTCATACAGGTGAAAAACCTTTTGTTTGTGATATATGTTTGAAAGGATTTTCTCGTAATGGTTATCTAAGAAGTCATCTTTTGACACATACAAGATAAAGTTCTTGTGTTTCTGAAATGTGTTCCAAAGAAGTTTCTAGACGTTATCAACAAGAAAAGAATGTCATGATTGGTACACGAGGAAATGTTTTGTTTGTACAATATGTTTTCCAAAAGATTAGCTGATAATCATTTATTAAAAACATTGTTTTCTAAATAGATATATCTTAAAATCTCTTGTAGTTTACTTATTTACTTTTTTTGTTGTAATTGAGTATGAACCCTGTGTGTGTCATTGCATTTAATGTCATCACATCTCTTCTGTTTTAGCATTTAGTAATAAAATAAAAAAAATTGTAAAAGTTTACCATACTTGTCACAGTTTTCATTTTGATAAAAAGCAAATAACTCCTGACCTGTACATTAGTTTTCAGAGTTTCAAACTTTTTGATAGTTTTAAGTTTTGTTATTTTACTGTAAAGTAACTTTCCACTAAAATTAGAACTTAATCCGACCTTAAACAGATAAATTGCACTTCACAATAATAAAAAATTTAGTGAAGTAACAGTTTTAAAATCAGAAAAGAAATATTCTAAAAATATTTTTTATGCAAAAAAATATGTTTATTGTGTGCTTATTGACTAAATTTTGACTTTCAAAGGATTCAGATGAAACATCTCTCATTATCATGCATGCTTTTCATCCAGCATGAGCTTTTTATTTTTTTAAAGCTATACAAATAATTAACTGAATATTTATTTATTTTTTATTATTTTACTGTGAGGTAAACTTTACTCTAAATTTAAAACATAAACTGACTTTAAATGGATAAATTGTATCTTAATATGTTAAGAGATTGGAAAGGCTATACCGTATTTTCGGGTGTATAGCCCGCACTCTTAAATTGAGCAGTGCAGTAAAAAAAGTTCGTGTATAAGCCGCGGAGATGCATCGGTGTATAGTCCGCGGGCTATACGCCATTTATGAACGTATATTTCGATCAGGGTTCGAAGTTAGAACCATTAAAGTACCGTATTTTCAGGCGTAAGCGCCGCTGCGCATACGAGTTTAAAAGTTAAAATTACGCTTACTGCGGCGCTTCTGCCGGGGGGGGGCGGATACGATATATTTTTTTTTCTCTCGCTGCGATATTCATGACAGAGGTGATTCTGATTGGAATTTTTCTGAAAATTGTGAAAAGTCAATCATCAGGAAGAAAATGCGAAGAATAAAAAATATCGCGAATTTCGACAAATGATAGCCTAATTTCTGTCAATAATTCACAGAAAAAGCAAGAATTTTATCAAAGAATCGGGAGAAAAAAACACGACTTTAATCAAAGGTTCGCGGGAAATAAATGAATTTCGCCGAAGTATCGCTAAAAAACCCACATTTCGACGAAAGATTGCAGTAAAAACGCGAAATATGTCAAAAAATCTCTAAAAAACACAAATTATGTCAAAAGGTCGAGGAAAAATCGAGAATTTCTCAAAGGTTCGCCAAAAAGAACGCCCAAAAGAATTGTAAAAAAATTGTTAGAAAAAACGCAAATATGTCGTATCTATAAATAAACGGCAAAAAACGAAAAGAAACGTAAATTCAGTCAAAAAACGCAGGAAAAAGGAGAAATTTAAAAAAAAAGCATGAAATTTGTTAAAAAATCTCAAAAAACGAACATTTTATCAAAGATTCACGATTCATTCATTTCATCATGATTCATACTGGTCTCAAAGGCGAATGAGGACGGTGTGAATCATGATGAAATGAATGGATCATGAATCTTTGATGAAATGTGTGTTTCTTCGAGATTTTTTTAATAGATTTCATTCTTTTTATGCTTTTTTTTTTTACAAATTTCTCCTTTTCCTGCGCTTTTTTGACAGAATTTACGTTTTTTTTTTAAACGAAATTTTTTTCAAGTATTGCTTCAAGTATCAAAATTCGTGATTCATTTGTCATTCAAATATCCCTAAATTGACGAATCACTTCTAGACTGGACGTACGGTGGATATGCAACTAGGCCATCCAGAACAAACTTACATTGTTCCAGTCAAATATTCATAATTCATTCAATTCATCATGATTCATACCTTGCTCATCCCCATAAAAAACGCAAATTTTTTCAAGTATCGCGAAAAAACTGCAAATTCGCCAAATATCGCGATAAAACCCTGCAAATTTTGTCAAATATCGCGATAAAACCCTGCAAACCTCGTTACAAACTATAAAAACGTATTAAGAAATCGCGAAAAAAAGGCTGCACGAATTCAAATTTAATTTTATCATAAAAAATATACAAAATGTACTAAATTTAAAATTGGATTTATATTACAAATGTTAAAAAAACACTAAATATAACGCAATTTTTAACATTTTGATGCATTTTCGTAAGTGCGGCGCATACGGCGGTGCGGCGCTTCTGATGAATTTTTGTTTTATTTTAATGCATTTTCGGAGCTGCGGCGCATACGCCCGAGAATACGGTATATACACGAGTACAAGTCGAGAAATTTTAGACAAAAAAAGAATTTCAAAGTGGAGGGGGGTCGACTTATACGCGAGACCTTAAAAAAAACTATGAATAAAATATCAGAAAATAGTTTGCTAGCGAATCGGTGCTGCAGCACCTCTTTGTGTTTATAGAGTACAAAATCCAAAATCTGGAACCTTTCCTACCTTGACAGTTTTTAGTTTCAGATCCTTTTTAGTTTATTTTAAAAATAATAATCTACCTTGCCCTGTTGCAAAGAACAAAAAAAAAGTGTGATTTACGTCATTTTGGAAAGATTCAGGGGAGTCGTTCTTTTCCGGAACGATTCCGAGAAATCCTTCCTTTTCAGAGTCGTTTCATTACGGAACGAGTCATAGGAGTTGCTCCTTTTCGGAACAAGTCCAAGGAATCGAACCTTTTCGGAGTTGTTTCATTTCGGAACGAGTCGGAGGATTTTGCCCTTTTCGGAGTTTCAGACCGATTCCGTGATTTCGTTTCTTTTTTGAATCGTTCGTTTAGTTCCACTGCCGGGATCGCTCCTTTTGAATCGTTCCTCAACAAATGACACATCTCTACTAAAAAAATGATTATAGTTAACGTTAAAACGACTTATTCAGCAAAAAGTAAGTTTAAAATAAGTAACATGTTATACTATTGTTTTTACTCTCTGAAATCAAGAGCAAACTGCATTCGAGCGTTATTATTTCTCGCTGCCGGTTAGTGCAATATTGGCGATAGTTGCGACGGTTCTTCCAAACCCAGAAATAACTGTATTTAAACAATAATAATAATAAAAGCTTTTACAAACATGAGAGAACTCTCTATATTTCGCGGCATAGCGAAAAAAATTTAGAAATTTCGATGTTTTTTCAAATTTTTTGAGGTTTAAAAATTGTAGAAAAGTATTACGATTTCCATTTTTTTAAATCTTTGTATAACCCGCACCGTGTATAAGCCGCAGCGGCTTTTTCGAAGGTTTTTTTCTTGTATAAGCCGCGGACTATACACCCGAAAATACGGTAATTGAAATAACACTTTTAAAAATAGAAGAAAATTTGCTAAAAATATTTTTTCTGAAAAAAAAAATTTGTTAAATTTTGTTCTTAAAAGACTTCCAAACGATTTAGATGAAGCATGTCTTATTATGATGTGTCCTTTGCTCCGAGCATGAGCTGTCATTGGTACGTTATGATTGGTATTTTTCAAAAAATATATATATAATTAACTGAATATCAATTTGGCATGTTCACTCAATTCATAAATAATAGTTTTATAAGCTAATCAGAATATGAACTCTATTTCTAAGGTCTCGTTTCTTTTGCTTCTTGTATATTCCTACATCATCAAAAAAAAAAGACACTTAAATATTGCTTCCTATCATCTCTATAATAATAGCCTAATCATGTGACTGTTATTTATAGTTCTGGGCTAATATCTTGGTTTTGGGTTTTTTCTATGTCAGTTGGACAATTTTGTATTACAGTCAAAGTTCTATAATTCGCACACCCATAATCCACGGTTTTCTCATTGTTTTCTCATTTTTTAAAAAAAAATTTCTTTTAAATATCGTTTTTGAATCACTAATTTGTAAAATTTTAACTGTTATTTCATTGTTTACATTCGTAAAATAACATGAATTATAGAAAACTGTGTATTATGGGTGTGCGGATTATAGATCTTTGACTGTATAGCCAAGCGCAGAGTGTAAATAAGCAAATGCTGTTCGCAATCGTTATCATTTCTATTTTGTTATAATAGTCCAAATCATGTGGCTGTAGCATACATCTTCGATTTTCATGTGCAAAACTTCCTTTTGATTAACAAATCGACGTTATTTTTGTGACTAAACTAGATAACATTTCTCATGATCGTTAAGGAATCATGGTACTTTTATGTTAGACAAGTATAATTCTTGCTAATGCCATTTTTTTTACTTACCAGTTAATATTTTTTATTTTTTGTATGGTAAATTAAAACAATGTTTTGATGTAAAATTAAGTGTCATGGTTTAAAGTATTATTTATTTTCTTTCTTTTTTCTTTCAAGAAATAAGCAAAAGCCGCGGATTTTAAATACTTCAGTTTTAAATGTAAGTCCTACATTTAAAATAACAAATGAGTGAAAGGATTACATTAAAAAAATTAATGTAATATGAATAAAATACGAAAGGAATACCTTGGTGATTTATCCCCTGCTCCTGTCTAACATAAAAATACTGGATTATCTCATTGACCAATTTCACCAAATTATATAAATCACAAAACTGCTCGCGAGATTGTACAAATTAATACCTTTTTTATCTGCACAACTGCAGAAAAAGTATATTAACAAAATATTAATAAAAATACAAATAAAACGTTGACTTAAAAATCACTTGATGATGCAACAAACATGAAATGAACGTGACATTTATGACCAGCCCTTATTGGCATTTAATCTTATAGTTTGGCGATAGTTTTTCGGTCGACGGGGTAGTCAAGTCGCACCAAATACCGAATTCTTGATTTTTTTGTCAGAATCTTCTGATTTGGCAAGTAAAATGTAAATTAGGGAGAAAAGTAGCGTGATACAATGTAGCAGCTTACAAGAAGACCAAACTGACCGCCAAAGGAGGATAGTCGGTGAAATCTTGTGTGTTTGCAAATTCTATCTGAAAAACTTTTCTGATAATCTCTGACTTAATTTTGTGTCATACTATTTTAAGGTACGAGAAGATCATTAGCAAAGGTTACATGGTTGGGGAGATATGATGAGTGGATGGTTGTAATTTAATAGAAATGAAGCTTGAAACAGCTATTAAGTTGTTGAAGAGTTGACAGCAATCAAAAGTGGAAAGCTGGAAACATATCACCAGATTTGGCAGGAAAACCGGTTTTCAACATTACCAATGCCAATAATGCTTGGCATTAAATGAAATAACGTAATTAAATTTACCAGCAATATATTTTTGTTAATCTGCTGAAATTATATTGTTTCATAGGGTTTAAACTCTATGCGAACTTTTGATTGAGCTATGTCCTGTTTTTCTTGCTGTTCTGTCATGATACAAGCAAACGTTTGTGCAAATTTTCCCCCAAAAATAACTCATGTTTTTTGCTAAATTTTGTAAATTGAAAATAATAGTTCCAATTATAATAATTTTTTAACTAAATTTATTGATTCTGCCATCTATAATCGTATGAAAAAGATGAAGATTTTAATAATTATAAATTGATTTTTTGGATTTGTTAATTAACCCTTTATATTATGACGGCATTTTTCAGTACCGTTTAAAGAAGATTCAATGTAAAATTCATTTAATTCTTCTATACTTGCAAAAGTAGATTACTCTTTTCATGCAAAATAATTTTCTTAATCCTATTTTAGAAAGTAGAGGTGAACAGTCGAAGCCTCGATACTTTTCAGTTTGCTCCTTTTTACGGCCCTGTACCTGAGTGTTAATAAAAATGTTATACAAAAAATGTGCACCCACAAAACACTTCTCGTTTTAAAGGCTGTACAAACATAACATTATCAACTTTTTGGTAATTTTGGATCCTTTTCCCTGGAAATGATAGCGTTATCAAAATGAAAAAAATTTGTGATTTCTCGAATTTATTTCTTTTGTTCCATGTGATATACAAAACTGATTTCATTTATTTTTCGCATTATTTTATGATTCAAATGAAGAGAAGTCAATAAAATATCACTTTATATGTGTAAAAATTTTTATATCAAACTAGCTGTTACCCGTGACGTCGTTCACATAGCATTAAAAAAAAGATAAACGCTTTAATTAAACAAAACATTTCATTAAAAATAATTTAAAAAACATATAACAAATATCATATACCAGGCTATGCAGTAGTTTTTTTATAGGGGACTTAAAGAACTCAGTCAAATAAATGGAAAATATGTTAGATAATATGAACAATCGCGAAAATGAAATTGCAACCATTTATACTGTAGAACAACTGTAACGCACCCCAATTGTACAGAAATCATGTTGTAGTGCATTTCAGAAATCCCATATCAAAGAAAGAAAAATCATGTGTTAAACATAGGTAATAAAGAAATATCTAACATTTCCATAATACATAACTTCGCCGGCCCATTCTTTTCTGCAGCTGTGTATATAATCTATGTGTTTGTAAATATTCTAAACACAATGTTAAAATTTTGCTTAGTTAGAAAAAGTATAACGAAGATTAAAATTCACCTTTAGCAATTTCTGATAATAGACAGAAACGTACTTGAATTATTTTGTACAGTCCTGTATATTACGTGCAAATATTTATACGACCGCATATTTAGCTTAAATTATTCAAGAAAAAAACCCGATTCAAATTATTGAATTCATATTTCCGGGAATCGCTATTGCACAGGTGACCATATATCCAGTTTATTGTACAGTCCGATACATGATTTATTTAAATTCTACAAACATCTCTTATTATACCAAATGTAGCTGAACTTTAGGATGCATTAGTTTTCCTTAAAATACATACGATAATTGAAACAGCTCTTCAGCAATCTTTTTTAATAGACCATACTTTGGATACAATATCTGAGATCTGGACACAGGTCCAACATTTTTTATGCGTCTCTGTAAATGAACAACAAATGTGATGCAAATCATACTTAACTGCAAGCATATTGTAGTAAAGTTTAGTATTTATCATTGTATTGATTATCTCCGTATATGAATTTCATCGTGTTTTAAATAGTGCAACGCAATTAAAATACGCTGGGAATATTTTTCCCCGTAGACTATAGTATTACCGAACATTTTTCTGTGATCTTATAAATGAATGTTAAATCTTTTCACCCCATTTTCTACATAAATCCTGTTTTAGTACACTTCAGAAACTGATATCAATTTCAATATTATTAAAATAACCTCAATAAAATAACATTATTAAAATACGCTGCAAATGGTTTTTCTTCATAGACTATGATATATTGAAATACTTTAGAGCTGCCTGTACGCACACTATAAGTACTATAGTAACCATGTTCTTGTGAACCTTAAAAATGCATGTAAATTTCATTATTTAAAATTATGTAACATTATCAAAATACACCACAAATGATTTTTTCGCCGTAGACCATAATGTAAAGTCTCCTTTTGAGTGCTCTTGTGATTCAGCTATAATTGCTACCTGGTTAATTTTCAATGCCGCATATGCTATGGCAAATCTCAATACCGTATGTAATTTTCGCATGAATCCCACTATATTTACTCAAGTTAAAAAAACGGACAAACAGACGGAAAACCCCAGGCACTCGGCATCCGGTATACAGCAGGTTGAAGTCGTAAACACTTTTAGACCATGTCAGAAAGTGTCAAAAAAGCGGTAGTTTCCGTAAAACGAAAAAAAAACAGAATTTTTGAAAATTTGAAAACCTATACTTTGTTTCAGATATGACGTTACATTGATATTTTTAAAATTCTTAATGGAAAGTATTCCTGTTACGCCACAATTGGTAAAAAGTTGAATTTTATAGCCTCGAACCGAAAGAAAGAAAAAGGTTCATTTTTATTACGGATTAATATCTGGAAAAACTACTAAAATGTTTATATTCTTGTAAAGTGTGAAGTTATATATTCTTGTGAAGTCTTCTAAGCGTAAAAGAAATTTTATATAATCGTCTGCGTGATATAAGAAGAAAAACAGTATTCCTCTGACGTCACAATTGGTTTAATTAGCGGTTTTTAACCCCGAACCGAAAAACAGAATAGAGTCCATTTGTTTATTTCATTTTGTTTTATCACGTGAAAATCTTTCAGTTGAAAATTAATTACTGAAGAGAAATAATTATTCCGGTTTTTTTATTTTTTGGCAACGAAAAAAGAAAGATGATTAAATATTATGAAAATTTTTTCAATTTATTCAGTATGAAAAATAGTGAAATGTTGAATTATTTAGAAAAATATTTGAATAAAATAAATAAAAATTAGCCTATGTTCATTTCAGACCAATAATCTATCTATATACAAAAATTCAAAGATATTAATCCATCCGTTTTGAAGCCAAGTTCATTCCAATTTTCGGACACACTTTCACATTTATAATATATATATAAGGATAACACTTAAAAGAAGTAGTTAGTATTTAAAAGCATTTTATAATAGTTTTTTGTTAAATGATGCATTCAACTGTAATAAAGTCCTTGTTCACTTGTCATAAACAGAGGCAGAGTGGGTGGTAGGTAGAAATTCTTATCAAAGCAATACAAGTGGACAATATTCCTTCTGTATCTCTCTTATTTATTCATAAATACAAGCTTCATTCCAAATATACGTCACAAAATATTCCTTGAACAGCGATTATATATGCATACATATAAAAAAAAGAATAGGCAGAACTGGAGTATTCCATATTTTAAAATTAAACAATTTTACAATAATTTAGTGATTTTAATAATCTTGTATTTTCGTAAAAACAGATAAAAGGCTGGAAAAAAATAACATGCTATTTTGAACCAAAGAGCATATTACAAATCAAAAGAGAAATTTTTGATTGGATCAAAAATGATATCAAAAGACAAACGCCACTCTCCATAGAGATATCTTACAATATCATATGCCAGATCCTAACCTTCCCCCCCCCCCTAAAATGATAATATTATGTTTGGACAGTTCCATGTATGTACTTACTTCATAATATTTATTAAATGTTGATTACTTAATGTATTCATTGTGTTATATTCATATTGACATGGAACAAAGGAATAAAACAACTTTTTGCTTCTAATAAAAAAATTAATTGTACATTATGTTTGTAGTTCTATTTTTTATGTATCTTGCAATTAATGGCTTTTCTTATATATATTTAATTCATATTTAATTTCTTAAAGAATCACTTTGATTTCAGAGGCATTTGAATATTATTTATAAAATAAACAAGTTGGAAATTGCACGTGAACGTAGCAAATGAGGTGCGTTTGTACGATAACGAAGTTTTAAAAATATTCAGATCTTGCTGATATAGTACAGCGTACTCCGCGGATACAGTATAGTAGTCGAAATCTTTACATTTCTGTAAATATGCAGGAAGTAATTTTTATTGCACCTCAGCAACGTATATCTTATTCATAAAATGTGAAATAGTTGAATATAATTAAAACACGTACCAAAACATGTTTCCCCGTATAGCATTATATAGTGGAATACTTTTGTGTGGCCCTGTAATTTAATAATAAAAATTCTTTGCATCACCGATTGTACAGAATGCATATTTTAGTATATATTTCATAGATTCATGCCAATTCTATTATGTTAGAATGAGTGTAACATCATTAAAATGCATTTGAAACTTTTTTCCCATTAACCGTAATGTAACGGAATCCTTTTGATTGTCCCTGTAATTGATCTATGCATCCGATTTTCATAACATTTGAAATGACTCAACAAAATTACGCAATAATTATATGTTTTAAATTTCAAACGATTAAAATGCATTTAAAACTTTTTTCCCTATTGACCGTAATGTAACGGAATCCTTTTGAATGTCCCTGTAATTGATCTATACATCCGATTTCCATAAAATTTGAAATGACTCGACAAAATTATGTTATAATTATGTATTTTAAATTTCAAACGATTCGGTTGGGTAGTTTTTGCGTTGTTATATGCGGACAGACGGACGGACTGAGCGACAACAATAGGTGCTACGTATTTACATAATTACGAACGCACCTAAAAATAAAAAAACATAAAAGTATAACGCTTATTGTAAAAAGTAAATTTTCAAAAAATTTGTGACATAAATTTGACAAAATTTAAGTTTATACAATAAAACCTTGAGCCTTATACACTACTTAATACATTTAGGGGCCTCACTAAGGGGACGGAGGGGGGAACTTCCCCAAAACAATTTTACTTTCCCTGTCATTAAACTAGACATCCGATTTTCATAAAATTTGAGATTACTCAACAAAATTTTACAATAATTATATATTTAAAATTTCAAAGCATTTGGTTGGATAGTTTTTTCTCTGTTATATGAAGACGGACAGACAGATGGACTCCAAAGACACATAAGTCTAAATATTGATGCTTCTTATGTGTAAACGTTATTAATTTAAGAAGTCCAGATGTAATTTGAACAATTCTAAGAGCAATTAAATTAATTTTATGGGTGTTTTTTAGCATTGCCCCTAAACGACGTCAGGTCTGAGTTGATTATATAAATACGAACGCACCTGAAAAGCGAGAAATTAAGACTGTTTTCAACCCCAGTGTCAGTGATGTGCCTCATCAGAGTTCTGGGGTGAATTTGCCTGCCATAGAAAATGAAGAAAAAAGAGACACAGGTATACTTCAGATTTCCCAGTTCTTTACCGAGGACAGCAACTATTTTCCAAATAGTTAAAAAATTGTAATTGAACAAATTACAACGACTATTTGGAAAATTATATTTCCAAAGACTCAAATTTTAAAGACTTATAAATACATATATATATATATATATATATATATATAATAAATATCATTTTTATGATGATCAAAACGTGTTTTATATAATAACACAGTCCTATATTACGTACGCCATGGATTAAAAATTAATATTCCTGTACCAATCCTATAGGGAAGTTGCAATCAGCTGATAAACCATTGTATTCAAGTGGAGGTAAGGGTAGTTCAACCAATCAAGACTGCGTATTTTAGTCTTTTACCTCCAGCGTGACGTCAATTGCAACTGCCCTATACAAATTTTAAATGTAATTTTAGTTTTGTAGTTTTCGGCACTGCAGATTTTTTAACTTCTAAACTTCAAACTTTTTTAATTTTTACATCGTCGTATAGAGAAAAAATGCACTTTTAAATGCAATTTGTTTAAAAGCTGTATCTCAATTCGTTTCTATGTTATTTTTATTTTTTGTATTTTTAAATATTTTTTTTTCATTGTGACAACTGAAGTATTTCATTTCTGGACGTCAAACATGGACCAACCAGAAAACGAATAAAATAAAAAACAGAAATATTTCATTTTTGGACATTAAACATGAACCAATAAGAAAACGAATAAAAAAAAAAAAAAAAAGTTGTGGAATCCAACCTTCCTATAAAAAGATTCAAATATACTTCAGATTTCCCAGTTCTTTACTGAGGATAACAACTATTTTCCAAATATTTAATAAATGGGTAAAGGAATTGCAGTACGTCTCCGTGAAATTTCAGTTGACCTTGAAGGAGACCTTTCTCAGTTCTGAATAATGCAATGTAACTAGTGAAGTATTCAGGGGGTGAACTGATGGGGCTCCAGCCCCCTCCGAAATTTCTAGAAAACAAAATTATATTACGAAAGTTTATCAAAATGTAATGAAATCTACTAAGATGAAATTTAAAAGGAACTAGAAAAATATTCCGTTTTAGACAGGGTTTCATTTTAAAAAGTGTTATTTCGCAGAGCAGGGGCGTGCAAAGAGAAAAAGGCGCCCTAAGCAAAGGTTGCATTTGGCGCCCCCACCCCCAACTTTTTCTTGTGATAGGCCAAAAAATTATGTTTGTGGTATATATTTGGCGCCCCCTAAGTTTCCGTGCCAGGTGCGACCGCCTCATTGCCCTTCCCCACTTTTGCACGGAGCTGTCACAGAGACCGCAAAATAACATTTCAGCCAAGTTTCCGACATACACAGGCTCAATTTACACGCCGTAAAAGTTATATTAGTTTAGATAAAAACCTGCTTAAGATGAAAATCCAGTCCCATGAAATTCCATCTTATCAGTTTCGGTTGTATACTGTATGGGTAATCTGCTAATATAAAAACCTTTTAAAAGTGAAAATGTTTTCGTGATTTCCTCTCAGAAATTTTTACTGTATCTCAGCCCCTTCCGAAATGATGAGTTTAGGTACGCTGCTGAATATCTTCAACCTCCTTCGGACCCAAGTTTGACCATACCCTCAGGTCACATCAATAACATTGGGGTTGAAAGCAGTCTTATTTTCTCGCTTTGTAACTATATAAATACGTAGCACCTATTGGCGATTCAAGCACTCGAATAAGCCATCTGGTGGAGAAAAGATGTAACTTCTCCATGCAGGATAACGCCGTGTAAGCTCATTGCATTACATGCATTTCAAATTTGTTCAGAATAATTTATCTTTCGCACAATTTCAGATTTCCTGTGACATTTGTATTCTGTCTTACATGACGAAGTAAATATTATACGAATTTGAATATCTAAAACTTTTAAAAACATTTATAATAAAGAATTGTTTTAATGGGATTTTAACATTAGTTAAAGGGAAATTAAAGGGACAGTTATCCTGTATCGAAGGTTGCGAGCAGCGCCTCTATAGACCGTTTTAGTTCCCAATAAACTTAATTCAGTTTGTCTGTCTGTCCGCATATAACACAGCAAAAATGACCGAATGCTTTGAAATTTCAAATAATATAATTATGGCAAAATTTTGTCGAGTCTTTTCAAATTTTATGAAAAATTGAATGTATAGTTTGTGAGGGAGTGACCTTTAGTCATAAAGGCACTCTAGTGTTTCTGAGATCGTGACGTCAATAATTTAACATTTTGTAGGCGTAAAAGTGACATCTATCCTCTCTTTTACTTTAACTTTCTAGAGTGTGTGTGCTCTTTCGAATTCCGCAGTTAGCTCGCGGTTATTAGTATTATGTTAATGTGAGGTATCTCAGTTTGTCGCGTATAAAAGCTTGGGTGTGAGTTTGTGGCGGGTGTTTCTGGCAGTAGCCAGCAGCCAGCGTCTGTGTGTTTCTGGCCTTGGCCAGCAGCCAGCGTCTGTGTGTTTCTGGCAGTAGCCAGCGGCCAGCAGCCTCTGTGTGTATTCCGCCAACGAAGTTGATGATTGTTTAGTAAGGTGCTGACGATTAGAAAATAGCTACGGCCTCCAGTAAAGCGGAAAGGAGTTCAGATAGTGGATTAAAGATTCGGCCTTGGTAAGAAAGTTTAGTTTTGATTATTTGAGAAATAAAGAAATATCCACAGCCACGGGCTGTGAAATTAAGATTTGTTTAGTAGATCAGCCAGGGAATAGTGTCAAGTGTTAGACGGTGCCCCGACTGAGCTAGACCGAAGCTTGTGAGTATGATTTAGCTTTTCATAGTGTTCTCAGTGAGTGAAATTATAGACGTGCTCCACTCTCCTTTAGCCCTTATCATTTTAATAAACTGTGTTGTTTTAACCTAAATTAATGAGTATGTCTGCATATAACGTGACAAATGACACCCAGCATGAGTGCACCGTCACAAATGGCCCCCACCGTGGGTTTACCGTTACAAATGGCGCCCAACGAAACATCGGACATTTTGAGATTGTGCCACGAGTGTATTTCACCGGTGAGGGTGATATTAGTGAATTTTTAGCTAAATTAGATGATTATATTTTGTTCAATAATATACCTGAGAAAAACAGGTACGTAGTGCTTAAATGCTCGTTAAAAGGCGAAGCACTTTTGTGGTTAGAAAATATAGGAAAGTTTTTGATTACTGATGAAGCGAAAAGATTTGAACAAACTGTGACTGAGTTAAAGAAGGCATTTCCTCCCATTAAAGATAAAAGTATTTTGAGAAAAGAGTTCTATTGTAATAAGCAGAATATATATGAGTCGGCGTCAAAATTTTATCTTCGTAAGCTGGAGCTAAAAAATAAATTAGATTTAGATATTACATTTGAGGAATTGTTGGACATTGTCTTTCCTCTTTTTAATCCAAATATACAGGACTTTATTGAAGTTAGAGCACCGAAGAATTTTGCAGAAATGCACCAGATATTATAGAAGTATGAGACTCGGCATAGCTCGGATCAACGGGATTTGCGTAGCCCTCGGCGGAGACCTGTCACGGATAGTAATTTGAGAAATGAGGGGGAACGTAATTTTGTGAGAGGGGGACAGCGATTTCCGGATAGTAATTGGCGTAATAGAAGTGATGGATTTGGTCGTAATATGTCGAATACGAGTAATGGTAATAGGAATGGTGGTGGTGTTAATAATTTTAGAAGTGGTGAGAGAAATATGTATGGAAATAGACAGAATAGTGGTTATGATCGTAGTGGGGGAGTACGGGACAGGAATGTTTCTTCGCAAGTAAGGAGATTAACTTCGGATAAGAATTTTGAAAATAGATCAGTGCAAAAGAGATGTGTTCAGAGGTCGGAAAAGTCTTCGGTGAGTTTAAATAAAATTACTATTAATCCGGTTGAGTTACCTGAAGTGTTAATTGTGTTAGATGGTATTGTCGTTAAAAGTGTCTTCGATACAGGGGCAGATAAGTCGTTCATTTCTTTTGATTGTTATCGGAAATATTTTTCGTATAAGAAGTTGAAAAGGTCAAGTCTGGTGGTTCAGTCAGCACAGGGAGTAGCTTGCGATAATAAAGGTTCAGTAGAATTGGAGGTTGAAATTCGTTCGGTTAAGACATGTTGGGAGTTTTGTGTGTTAGATGGATTAACAGTGCATTGTATAGTTGGTGTGGATTATATGAAGGATAGAGGAATTAGTTTGGATTTCTTTAAAAAGTCGTTAATCGTGAATAATGATGAGAATGTGAGTAAGAAAGAGCATGTTTCAGTGTCAGTTAATTTGGAGGAGTCGAGTTTAAGTGAGGTTAAGAAAATGGAGGTTAATAAGTCTTTAGTCGTTTGTTGTAAAGTCTTTTCTGATAAACCGAGTTTAACTAATGAAATTCATATTGGTTTTGACGCACTAGTTGCTAGTAAACCATTTCGTTATGATTTTATGTCTAATATTTTTAAGTCTTTGTGTGAAAAGTTGGAGACTGAGGACGGTAGGGAACTTACTCAGTCTAATATGGCTGAACGTGTAAATCGTACATTAATTCAAATGATTTCTTCTTATGTTGGTTCTCATCATGCAAATTGGGACCAGTTTCTTCAGCATTTTGCGTACGCACTTCGTACAGCAGTTCACGAGTCAACGGGGAAAACGCCTGCTGAATTGTTTTTGGGTAGAAAAGTTATTACTCCATTCCAAAGGTTAGTTATGGTGTCAGATGCGGAAAGTCAGTACATGTGTCAGGATATTGAGAGGTTGGTTAAGGAAGCTCAGGTTCAAATGGGAAAAGCGCAAGAAAAGCAAGCTCAGTATTATAATATGCGTAGAAGGGAGTTGGAAGTGAAAGTTGGAGATTTTGTGTTAGTAGAAAAGCATTGGTTAAGTTCAAGTCGTCAAAAGAGAGTAGCTAAGTTTGGTCCGAAGTTTGTAGGTCCGTTCGAGGTTTTGGAAGTTCGAAATAATAATTTGATTGTTGATGTCAATGGTGAAAGAATGACTGTTAATCTGGATCAGGTTAGAGTGTATAAGTTTAGAGAAAATGGTAGTGAAGGTTCTCACGTGTCGAGTGGTGTTTCGCGAAATTCCCGATCCAATGAGTGTTCCGAGTCGAGCACTTCTTCGTCTAATTCTTTTCATCAATATTCAAGAAGAAAATTTGATCAAACAGCTCCAAAAACTGTTATTGAAAGTCGAAAGCCTAGCAATCCGAGAGCAAAGTATGATAATAAAAATAAGAGAACTATGTCAAATACATCGAACTCTGTGTGCCATAAAAGGAAAAAAATTATAAACTATCCCGTTCCTCCACCAATGAGACAGCAACCTCAGAAACATACCTTATCTAATAGTTCAAAATCTTCAGTGATTAATCCCCGGAAAAAATTTCGTATGGACACTCGCCAAACTGTTAAAAGGACTTTAAATTCCGAATTTTTGCCTAATAAGAAACAACATAGGTCCGGAAAGAAACGTGGCCTAGGATCTTCAGTAACTTCGGGTGCGTCTAGAAAGAGGAGACAACTCTCAGATTACCGGCAGCGGCAGTGTGAATCTCGCCATGGAGTGACCCCAGCGAACCGGCCAGAGCAGAGTCGTCGAGCGGAACCTACAAGTATCCCACGGCATCCATTCAGAACCAGGCTGCAGGCACGACAGTCAACTGTGGCGTCACCGTACAGTTCTGATGACGAGAGATCCTTCATACAAGGTTTCTGGGACAAGAGGAGAAAGCCATCCTGTAGTATGAAGCCTGCTAGCAGTGAATCATCTCTATGATTGGGTGATAACGTTCTTTATTAAATTTCTATTAGAGTGCATATATGTGGTAGCAATGTGAAGGAATAGAAAGCAGAGAGACTGTTTTGTACTTTTGGCCATTTTTTGGAATTTTTTGACGGACTCACGTTTAGTGCTTAATTGTGTTCAAAATTTGTTTGCAAAATTGTTAGTTTTATGTATGTTGGAAATTTTGGTCTTAACTGCTTTTAAAAATTCTGGATCTATTGTTAAATTGTTATGTTATTTGTTAAAATGTTACTATATTGTTATTGTTCATGTGTTATAAAATGTATGTTAATGTATGTTTAAATTTTCAGAAAGTACAGTTAGTAATTTGGGTTATTTTGTACACGCGCCGCGGTTCAGGCGCGCACGTGTTTTGCGGTCAAGAAGTCCTTGACACGCGTTTCTATCTCTTATACTAACATTTAATGAATTAACTTTCTTCTTATCGTTCGTGTTTTATGAGTTGCGTTTTGTACTTTAGTTGGAAATGGTTTCCGCAAGTTGCGAAGTTTTAAGCTGCATTTGAATTTGAAATTGTATTGTATTAAAATTGAATGTTAATGTGATTTTCTTGCAGGGAAGTATACCTTTTGTTATGTATTGATTCTGCTATTTTTCTTTTAGTTAATACAGATGAAGAGATTGATGACGTCATTTTGTAAATTTTTGATATTTTTTTATTGTTGCATAAGCACAGCGATATGCCGCTGTACGTATGTGCCCCAATTATTGTTCAAGTGGAGTTAAGTCTGAAGAAGTTTGGGAGTTAGTTCATTGGCTAATGGGGATGTAGGTATTACGTAGTAGCAGAGTTATTTTAGTATGAAGCAAATGTAATTCTAGATGAGTCGGAATTTGGATGAGGAAAATTTTTGCGCATTGGGTTTTTTGGACTTGGTGCGAATTCTAGTATATTAAAAGTTGTGGAGAAATTTTTGGGTAAAGTTATAGTTGCATTGCAATATTGAGGAAAATTTCGGAAGGTTAGTGTTTTGAGAAATTTTAGCACTCCCAGTGGAGTGGGTTGTTTTGAGAAAAGAAGTAATTAGTTTTGAAAGTTTTACGAGTTTTTGGAAGTTTTACGGAGGCTATTTGTAAGATAGAAGAATGACTGGATTGAATATGTGATTATTTGAGGCAAACTGAGTTTTTTTGGTTGTGATGGGTTAAAGTTAATATTTTAAAAGTTATGTTTCGGCGTTAAATTTCACCCATCACTGTGTTTTATTACGGCTCTAAATTTATAACAAGAAAAAGTTCTGGGCATGCATTTAGCCCAGCCCTTTTTCTCTGCGGAGTTCGAGGGGGGGTTGTGAGGGAGTGACCTTTAGTCATAAAGGCACTCTAGTGTTTCTGAGATCGTGACGTCAATAATTTAACATTTTGTAGGCGTAAAAGTGACATCTATCCTCTCTTTTACTTTAACTTTCTAGAGTGTGTGTGCTCTTTCGAATTCCGCAGTTAGCTCGCGGTTATTAGTATTATGTTAATGTGAGGTATCTCAGTTTGTCGCGTATAAAAGCTTGGGTGTGAGTTTGTGGTGGGTGTTTCTGGCAGTAGCCAGCAGCCAGCGTCTGTGTGTTTCTGGCCTTGGCCAGCAGCCAGCGTCTGTGTGTTTCTGGCAGTAGCCAGCGGCCAGCAGCCTCTGTGTGTATTCCGCCAACGAAGTTGATGATTGTTTAGTAAGGTGCTGACGATTAGAAAATAGCTACGGCCTCCAGTAAAGCGGAAAGGAGTTCAGATAGTGGATTAAAGATTCGGCCTTGGTAAGAAAGTTTAGTTTTGATTATTTGAGAAATAAAGAAATATCCACAGCCACGGGCTGTGAAATTAAGATTTGTTTAGTAGATCAGCCAGGGAATAGTGTCAAGTGTTAGACGGTGCCCCGACTGAGCTAGACCGAAGCTTGTGAGTATGATTTAGCTTTTCATAGTGTTCTCAGTGAGTGAAATTATAGACGTGCTCCACTTTCCTTTAGCCCTTATCATTTTAATAAACTGTGTTGTTTTAACCTAAATTAATGAGTATGTCTGCATATAACGTGACAAATGACACCCAGCATGAGTGCACCGTCACAAATGGCCCCCACCGTGGGTTTAACGTTACAAGTTTAATGACACGGACAGTCAAAAGTTTTCCATTACATTACGGCCTATGAAAAGAAATATTTCAGGTTCATTTTAATAGTGTTACAGCCTTTCATAGGGAATAAAATTGATATGCATTTACTGAAATATGCATTGTGTTACAGTATGCTGCGCAAAATTTTTACAAGGATGTACACTGATATCTGTCTCCTTTCGTTCGTCCCCCAAAAATTGGCACTACTGCAATTCTATTGTCATTTTCTTCCTTTAATAGAATGAGTTACTTTACTGCATCTATTAAAAGAACAAATGCAAAAATAGGACGAAGAGATGAAACAAAATAATAAGACAAAGATGCTTGTATTGAAACTTATTTTATAGCGGGCATTTTATGCCATTTTTGATACACCTAGGTAAAAACTTGGGGGAGAGGGTGCCTGCCAGTGGCGCACCCAGGATTAGGCTTTGAAGGAGGCTAGTACAGTTGAAACTCTATAACCCGCACACCCATAATCTTCAATTTTCTATAATTCGCGTTACTTTACAAATGTAAACAATGAAATAAACAGAAAAGAAAATTTACAAATTTGTGATCCAAAAACGAATTTTTGAGAACAAATAATAAAAAAAATGAAAAAAAAATCATAATAAAATGTTTATTTTTTTAACTATAACCCTTTTATTTTATTAACAGTAAAAAGCAAAGTATATTGCAGAATCTATGTAATTATTTTTATTTAAATGCGAATAATATTTTTAATAAAATAACTTAAAAAAGGCATCTTTGAGATAGCCTATTAAATTAATTTTTAAATTTCATATATTTTTTTCATATTATACTGATTATAGAATTAAAACACCATCTAGGAATAATAAAATGATGTGTAATCGATAATGCTCTATAATCTGCAATATTCCATAATCCACACGACCTTTGGCCCCAACTTGTGCGGATAATAGAACATTGACGGTATATTTTAAAGGGTTTTTTTTAATCTGGCCCGGAATAGACTCGGTACATTTTTTTTTTTTTTTTTTTTTTTTTTTTTTTTTTTTTTTTTTTTACATTTCATTAAAAATGGACAAAATTTGTTGTTCCCAGACATAAATTTTTTCTATTGACTTGATATAGAACGAAGACTGGGTGGTGGAAGGGGTTAGTGTTTGATAAAATGCTATTTAATTTTCTACTGGCGGTATCGCCTAGCAACGAAGATATACCTAATTATTTCAAAATGTAAAGTTTTCTGTGCAAACGATAATTTGTGATAAATACATTATCTGTTTACATACACATCAGATGTATAGGGTGAATTTGGCTGCCTTAAAAAATGAAAAATGAAAGGGAAAATGAACTACATAGCCCGTTTCAGTGATATTTCAGTTGACCTTGAAGGGGACCGTTTGCAGTTCTAAATAATGCAATGTAACCAGTGGCGAAATCAGGGAGTGGACTGATGGGGCTGCAGCCCCTTCTGAAATTTCTGGAAAACAAAATTTTATTACGAAAGTTTATCAAAAGGTAATGCAATCTGTGAAGATGGAATTTAAAAGGAACTAGAAAAATGTTCTGTTTTAGGAAGGTTTTCACTTTAAAAAGTGTTTTTTCGCAGAGAACACAGAATAAAAATTTCAGCCAAGTTTCAGACATACACAGTCTTTCTTTACACGCCGTAAAAGTTATATTAGCTAAGACGGAAACCTGCTTAAAACGAAAATCCAGTCCCATGCAATTCCATTTTAGCAGGTTCGGTACTCGTTACCTGCTTGTATAAAAACCTTTTTAAAGTGAAAATGTTTTTGTGATTTCCTCTCAGGAATTTTTACTGTACCTCAGCCCCCTTCCGACCTTCCGAAATGATGAGTCTAGATACGCTGCTGAATATCTTCACCCTCCTTCGGACCCAAGCTTGACCATACATTCAGGTAACATCAATAACATTGGGGTTGAAATCAGTCTTATTTTCTTGCTTTGTAACTATATAAATAAGTAGCGCCTATAGTCGTCATTCAGTCGGTCTGTCTGTCCACACGTAAGAGAGCAAAAACGATTCAACTGGATACTTTGAAATATTGAATAATTTTGTCGAGTCTCTTCAAATTTTATGAAATTGTAATGTATAGTTTAATTGCAGGGAAGTTTTATTAAAGTTTTCCATTACAGTACAGATAATGGGAAAACATGTTTCAAGTTCATATTAATAGTATTATAGCCTTTCAATTAGAATAAAATTGATATGCATTTACTCGATTATGCATTCTGTTACAATATGCTACGCAAAAATTGCTTATTATTCATTAACAAGGATGTACACTGATATCTGTCGAGACGGTTCAGGAGATAGCTACCTCAATCTTTCTTAAGAGAAAGATCCCTATCCTACATTTGGATTTAAGTTTTCTTGCCTTGAAACGGAAAGATCATTCTACATAAAACGCGCCGCCTGCGAACATAAAACACGCCAACGTCTAACCGCAAAAAGTAGTTGTGTGTCTCCGCACCTTAATGTAATGCAACCACTCGGACACGCTCTCTTGACCATACCTCAGGTCAAGGATGTCTGCTTTATGACGCAAGGAAAGTGGAAAGAAATGAGAAAGTTCATGAAGATATTTTTGTCCCAAGAATTTGGCACTACTACCATTCAAATGTCATTTTCTTCGTTTAACCCTTTCTTGTGCAGTGTTGCCGGGCCGGCAACACCTAATTTTAATTCCAAACTTGCAAACGGCACCAGTAATATTTTAATATAATTTTACTTTTACAATGAAAGATTAAATTAAAGAATTCGTCTAGACAAGTCCTTTGTAAATTCCGGTGTCAATCGACAATTTTTCATTTTAGTAATAGAATTTGCTTGCGCCGGTAAGGGTTAATGGAAAAATGTATTCTACGGGATCGCTTAAAAGTACAAATGAAAAAATATGACGAAGATATGAAACAAAATACGAGGGGGAATCTGAAAATAAGTTTTTTCTTGCATTTGTGGCCTGTGGTGTTGTGTATAAACGTCAAAAAATATACTGAGACGTGGAAGATACAAAACAATTTTATTAGTCAACATAGGTACCAAGCACATTCAGAAAATCGTTATACCACTCGATAAGCTGCAAACAGCCCTCCATGAAAACAACAGGGTTTTGCATTCGGACAAGCCATTAAACGCCTTTTCCATACAAATGTTTCAATGTCTTGGTAGTTATGTGGGAAAACAAAGATACGTCTTATCTTTAACCTTTAAATGCATATTGTATCATTTTCGATACCATAAGTGTTCCCGATTTATTGTTTTTTTTTTCACATATACCGTATTCTCACCAGAAATTTAAAAGAGCAATTTTCACTTTAGATTTAAAATTTACTATTTAGATTTTTCTGGGAGGAATTCTGATTCTTTGAATTGCGCATTTTTTGGAACGCGTTCTATCCTATGCATTTAAGGGTTAATGTCTCATTCTATTTTCTGACTTTCATACACAACTCTGACCAAGTATGAGTTTCGAGTTTGGGCTGCGGATAACAACCCAACGCATTCAGGATTCTAATCCTTAATAATTTTGGGAAAATGAAAATTTTCAACTGACTAGGGAACCTTCCCAGTTGTAAATTTGGGATTTTGACAAATGTGTTATCAAACAAAAGATCTCGTCATGTACGTTAAAAATTACAATAGAACTACCCGTCCGAATCCAATAGTTCTTGAGATATCAGTACTTGAAATGTGAATGACAGGAAGGTATTGTTTTCGCAAATAAAAAAATTCTTTGCATTGTTTTCAATCCTCCTGCTAATAACTTTTCTCGAAATATAAGCAAAATCCTTTATAGTCACACATTGACACTTATTTATTTTCTTGTAGACAGGCATTTTGCATTCTACTAAGTTTCCGCCTATGGCTGCATTCGAAAAGTTTTTCGATTTTTTTTTTTTTTGTTATTTCCAACACCTTGTTTTTATGCAAAATTTTCTCCAAAAGTGTGGCGTGACGTAATGGATAAACTGTGTATAAAGCGTGTAAAATAGAATGTTTTTCTTAGACTGGTTTAACCTGCGAACAATTTATATACCTACCTGTCAATTCATTTATTTATTCATTCCCATTTCAAGTGCTGACATCTCGAAAACGGTTGGATTCGGACAGGTTGGCATTGCACTTTTTAACGTACATGACGAGATCTTTCTGTTGATATCACACTCGTCTAAATCCACAACTTTCACCTGGGAACGTTCCCTAGTGAGAATTATAACTGTATGATTTACATCTTATGGTTAAATCTGTCTCTAGTAGTTGAGCATTTTGTCCATACAAAATTATTTTTACTATTAACACCTCTGAATAAGGATCCTGTTTATAACGAAATCTTTTCTTATACAATGAAATGTTATAATCACCTGCAAAGATAACAATCTATCTCACACTCAACTTGTTTCCGATCCCGTATTTACCTCTCTTTGTGAAAGCGAAACTAGTCAATAGGAGTCATTAAAAGCTTGCACACACAGAAAATGTATGAAACAGAATCCAGCTTGAATAGAAAAAAAATCATGGAGCTGTAAACCCGTCTGAAATGCAAATTTCTTCAGCCGCCTACTGATCTTATCCAGGCAGGTTTTACAATACTTTGTTTTTGCCTGAAAAAATTAAAAATTCCAAACATTACAACTCATTCAAATTGATAAAAAGGGCCAGGCAAGGACCATATTTTTTCCTGAAATCTCTTCTAGGTCTAACTTATCTTTTCAGTATAGAACAGAAATTGGTATCATTTTTGTAGTTTTTAACGGGCCTAAATTTAACCCAGTTTCGACCCCCTTTCTATGAAAATCATTCTGTCAGCATTTAAAGATCACTAAATTTGTCAAAAGAAAAAAAAAAAAAAAAAAATCCAAAAAATGCATACCTACATCTTTAAATTAGCATTATTTTACAACTAAATATTAATTTTTTCTTTACAAAGTATAGTACATTTCCCAGCTAAAAATGAACTGCAGAAATTTAACAAAAAAACTGCAGTTGGAAGACTGCGGTGAATTGGCCATTTCCACTATAGAATTTTTGCGGTTGATACAACTACAAAATTACTGTAGTTTGTAAACTGCAGTAATTTCATGGTTGCTGTATTGACCTAAAAAATACCGCAGTTATTTTGTAGTTGCATCAACCTCAAAAATTCTGTAGTGGAATCGGCCAATTCACCGCAGTCTTCCAACTGCAGTTTTTTCTGCAGTTCATTTCTATCAAGGCTTGCTGGAAGAAAACTTTTTAGCTTTTTGTTACAAGCTAAACACTTCTACGGTTTACAAAATCAATCTTAATTGAAACCTTTCTTTTTCATGTCAACAAGTATTTTGGTTAACATTGCCAATCATATGAAAATGTAATAACCTTGAATATTGCTGGGGTAAAAAAAATTCTTAAAAACACAATTTATGTCGGATGAGATTATTTACTTCAAAAGATCACAAAAAGACGAGAATTTCAGCAACACATCATTGAAAAAAAAGCGAATTTCATAGAAAGATCAGACTCAAATTAACTCTAGCACCAAAATAGTAGCTAAAAAATTCTAGCTATTATTTTTATGCTGAGTTAATTTGAGTATTTTTCCAGATCTCTCTACAAAATTTGCTTTTTTTCAATGGTGTGTTCCTGAAATTCTCGTCTTTTTGTGATCTTTTGAAGTAAATCTCATCCTTTGACATAAATTGTGTTTTTAAGAAATTTTTTGACTTAAATCAGTTTTTTCTGCCATCTCTTCATGTAAATTTCATTTTTTCTACAAATCAAGATTTCTCAGTATCCTTTAATGAATTTTCTCAATCGGTTTTGCAAAAACTGTGAATTTTATCGATCAGACATAGAAAGATTGTGATTTCCTTCTTCGGTTTTGTAAAAATAATGAATTTTCTCAGTCAGTTATGCAAAAATAGTGAATTTTGTCAATCAGACACGGAGGTTTTGGATTTCCTTCATCAATCTTGTAAAAATAATGAATTTTTCTTGATCGATTTTTCGAAAATTGCAAATTTTATCAATCAGACAGGGAAAGATTGTTTATTTCCTTCTTTGGTTTTGTAAAAATAATGAATTTTCTCGATTGGTTTTACAAAAATAGTGAATTTTGTCAATCAGACAGGGAAATATTGCAGATTTTCTTCACCGACTTTGTAAAAATAATGAATTTTCTTGTTCGGTTTTGCAAAAATTGTGAATTTTATTGATCAGACATGGAAATATTTTGGATTTGTTTCATCGATTTTGTAAAAATAATGAATTTCCTCAATCGGTTTTGCAAAAATAGTGAATTTTGTCGATCAGACGCGGAAAGATTGTAGAGATGCACCGGATGTGGATTTTTGCCTGATACCGAATAACGGATATCCGGTACAAAATTTTACCTAATATCCGGTATCCGGCCGAATAATTTCTCATTTTTAATTTTAATAACATTTCAATTTTATGCTTGTTTAAAGAGAAAAAAAACTATTGTAATTTTATATTATGCAAGTATTAATAGATTTCAATTCACTTATTAAGTCAAAGTTACTTAAAAACATAGCAATAATTAAATATTGAAATGTAATATTATTTTGCCTTTTCATTTTTACTTATAAAACTTCTAACTTTACATGCATATTTTTTTCTATCCTTTCTTTAGTCTATCACCAGATTTAGGTAGTGTCTTGATGTTTTTATAGATGTGTTGTATCGATTAACTAACAGAAAAAAAAAATTACCCTGTTGACACATAATTAACAAAAATGGGATAGTTATGTATGTTACTCGTTCTCTTGACTCTGAGTGAGAGTTACAGTTTTCTTATTAAGCTCTTTTTGCATTGCAGAGCAAGTTTCAGAATGAACTTTATTTAAAAGGTCACTTGCAATTTTAACATGACTGGGCGACTTATAACAAGGCATAATTCAATTGCTTTGGAAACTTTTACTAAAATATTTTTTTTTTTTTTTTATGTAATCTGTATATTTTTCTTTTGTTTTTACCACATTTTTTTCTATTGTTGACTGCTTAACTTGTGCAATTGATGTTCCAGCAAAATTTGAATGGTTTCTTTAATATCAACACCATTTTGTTCTTGATTTTCTAAACAAACACACTTTGAATCTGAAGTATGAATATTTATAAATAAACTCTTTAGTTTGCTGGAAACTTTATTTTTCTACATAGTTTTTAATCCTCAATACTTTAGCACTTATAAGATAGCCCCATTGTACACATTTCTGACTCAGAATTTTTGATGTATTAACGGTAACTTCATAAAACTTTTAGATTAGATATTTATACCTTCCTTTTTTGTTGATATTCATAACTCAAATTAATAATAATGTTATTAACAAAGCACTTGAGAAGAACTATAAAAGTCAACTACTTCATTACAAGGTTAAAAAAAAAAAAAAAAAAAAAAAAAAAAAAAAAAAAAAAAAAAAAACTGAAAGCAAAACAAAGTTGAAATAGTAGTTGATATTCTAGTTTTGGTTTTACAAATACATTTATGACAGAATAATTGAACATTGCAGTTAAATTTTGACTGGTGAAAATTACAATAAAACTTTTGAGAGGTGTAAAATTACAGAAATTTAAGAACAATTTTTAAGAGAAATAAAAAATTTGAAGTTGTAGTACATATTCTAGTTTTGGTTTTACAATTGCTGTTATACATTATGACAAAATATTGTCATATTTTAAACATATTTTCATTTACATATAAACATTATAATTTCATAATTGTGAAAATATACAAGTATTTATATTTGTTTACATTGCTTTTTAATAAGATAAGGTTGTCAAGGAGCAAATTAGTTTTACATTTTTTTTTTAAATGTAAAAAACAGAATTAAAAAAATGTTTTACTATCCGGCAACCGGATATTAAAATATTCGGCCGGAACGAATATCCGGTTTGAGTGCCGGATAAGCAGGATATCCGGCAGGAGCCGGATATCCGGTGCGTCCCTAAAAGATTGTGGATTTTCTTCACCGATTTTGTAAATATAATGAATTTTTTTGATCGGTTTTGCAAAAATTGGGAATTTTATTGATCAGACATGGAAAGATTTTGGATTTTCTTCATCGAGTTTGAAAAATAATGAGTTTTCTCGATCTGTTTTGCAAAAATAGTGAATCTTGTCGATCAGACGCGGAAAGATTGTGGATTTTCTTCATCGATTTTGTAAAAATAATGAACTTTTATGATTGGTTTCGCAAAAATTGTGAATTTTATTGATCAGACACGGAAAGGTTGCAGATTTTCTTCACCGATTTTGTAAAGATAATGAATTTTCTTGTTTCGTTTTGCAAAAATAGTGAATTCTGTCAATCAGACGCGTAAATATTGTGGATTTTCTTCACCGGTTTTGTAAATATAATGAATTTTCTCGATTTGTTTTGCAAAAATAGTGAATTTTGTCGATCAGACGTGGATTTTCTTCATCGATTTTGTAAAAAGAATGAATTTTCTTGATCGGATTTGCAAAAATTGTGAATTGTATTGATCAGACACAAAGATTGTGGATTTCCTTCTTTGGTTTTGTAAAAATAATTAATTTTATTGATCGGTTTTGCAAAAATAGTGAATTCTGTCGATCAGACACGTAAATATTGTGGATTTTCTTCACAGATTTTGTAAAAATAATGAATTTTCTTGTTCGGTTTTGCAAAAATAGTGAATCTTATCGATCAGATGCGGAAAGATTGTGGATCTTCTTCACCGATTTTGTAAAAAGAATGAATTTTCTTGATCGGATTTGCAAAAATTGTGAATTGTATTGATCAGACACAGAAAGATTGTGGATTTCCTTCTTTGGTTTTGTGAAAATAATGAATTTTATTGATCGGTTTTGCAAAAATAGTGAATTCTGTCGATCAGACGTGTAAATATTGTGGATTTTCTTCACTGATTTTGTAAAAATAATGAATTTTCTTGTTCGTTTTTGCAAAAATAGTGAATCTTATCGATCAGACGCAGAAAGATTGGGGATTTTCTTCACCGATTTTGTAAAAATAATGTATTTCCTTTATTGGTTTTGCAAAAATTGCGAATTTTATCGATCGGACATGGAAAGATTGCGGATTTTCTTCACCGATTTTGTAAATATAATGAATTTTCTCGATTTGTTTTGGAAAAATAAAGAATTTTGTCGATCAGACGTGGAAAGATTGTGATTTTTCTTCATCGATTTTGTAAAAAGAATGAATTTTCTTGATCGGATTTGCAAAAATTGCGAACTGTACTGATCAGTCACAGAAAGATTGTGGATTCCCTTCTTTGACTTTGTAAAAATAATGAATTTTATTGATCGGTTTTGCAAAAATAGTGAATTCTGTCGATCAGACATGGAAATATTGTCGATTTTCTTCACCGATTTTGTAAAAATAATAAATTTTCTTGTTCGGTTTTGCAAAAATAGTGAATCTTGTCGATCAGACGCGGCAAGATTGTGGATTTTCTTTACTTTTTTTTGTAAAAATAATGAATTTTTATGATTGGTTTTGCAAAAATTGTGAATTTTATTGACCAGACACGGAAAGATTGCGGATTTTCTTCACCGATTTTGTAAAGATAATGAATTTTCTTGTTTGGTTTTGCAAAAATAGTGAATTCTGTCGATCAGACGCGTAAATATTGCGGATTTTCTTCACCGATTTTGTAAATATAATGAATTTTCTCGATTTGTTTTGGAAAAATAAAGAATTTTGTTGATCAGACGTGGAAAGATTGTGATTTTTCTTCATCGATTTTGTAAAAAGAATGAATTTTCTTGATCGGATTTGCAAAAATTGCGAATTGAATTGATCAGACGCAGAAAGATTGTGGATTTCCTTCTTTGGTTTTGTAAAAATAATGAATTTTATTGATCGGTTTTGCAAAAATAGTGAATTCTGTCATTCAGACGCGTAAATATTGTGGATTTTCTTCATTGTTTTTGTAAAAATAATGAATTTTTATGATTGGTTTTGCAAAAATTGTGAATTTTATTGATCAGACATGGAAATATTTTAGATTTTCTTCATCGATTTTGTAAAAATAATGAATTTTCTCGATCGGATTTGCAAAAATAGTGAATTTTGTCGATCAGACGTGGAAAGATTGTGGATATTCTTCACCGATTTTGTAAAAATAATGAATTTTTTTTATCTGTTTTGCAAAAATAGTGAATTATTTCAATCAGACATGGACAGATTTTGGATTTTCTTCATCTATGTTGAAAAAATAATGAATTTTTATAATTGGATTTTCAAAAATTGTGAATTTTATTGTTCAGACATGGAAAGATTTTGGATATTCTTCACCGATCTTGTAAAAATATTGAATTTTCTTGATTGGTTTTGCAAAATTTGTCAATTTTATTGATCAGACACAAACGATTGTAAATTTCCTTCTTTGGTTTGGAAAAATAATGAATTTCCTCAATCGGTTTTGCAAAAATAGTGAATTTTGTCAATCAGACGCGGAAAGATTGTCGATTTTCTTCACTGATTTTGTAAATATAATGAATTTTTTTGATCGGTTTTGCAAAAATTGTGAATTTTATTGATCAGACATGGAAAGATTTTGGATATCCTTCACTGATTTTGTAAAAATAATGAATTTTCTTGTTCGGTTTTGCAAAAATTGTGAATTTTATTGATCAGACATGGAAATATTTTGGATTTGTTTCATCGATTTTGTAAAAATAATGAATTTCCTCAATCGGTTTTGCAAAAATAGTGAATTTTGTCAATCAGACGCAGAAAGATTGTCGATTTTCTTCACCGATTTTGTAAATATAATGAATTTTTTTGATCGGTTTTGCAAAAATTGTGAATTTTATTGATCAGACATGGAAAGATTTTGGATTTTCTTCATCGACTTTGTAAAAATAATGAATTATCTTGACCAGTTTTGCAAAAATTGTGAATTTTATCGATCAGACACAAACGATTGTGGGTTTTTTTCTTTGGTTTTGTAAAAATAAGGAATTTTATTGAATGGTTTTGCAAAAATAGTGAATTCTGTCGATCAGACGCGTAAATATTGCAGATTTTCTTCACCGATTTTGTAAAAATAATGAATTTTTTTTAGTAGTTTTGCAAAAATTGTGAATTTTATTGATCAGACATGGAAAGATTTTGGATTTTCTTCATTGATTTTGTAAAAATAATGAATTTTCCTGATCGGTTTAGCAAAAATAGTGAAACTTGTTGATCAGACACGGAAAGATTGTGGATTTCCTTCTGCGGTTTTTTAAAAATAATGAATTTTCTCGAACGGTTTTGCAAAAATTGTGAATTTTATTGATCAGACATGGAAAGATTTTGGATTTTCTTTATTGATTTTGTAAAAATAATGAATTTTCCTGATCGGTTTAGCAAAAATAGTGAAATTTGTTGATCAGACACGGAAAGATTGTGGATTTCCTTCTGCGTTTTTTTAAAAATAATGAATTTTCTCGAATGGTTTTGCAAAAATTATGAATTTAATTGATCAGACATGGAAAGATTTTGGATTTTCTTCATTGATTTTGTAAAAATAATGAATTTTCCTGATCGGTTTTGCAAAAATAGTGAAATTTGTTGATCAGACACGGAAAGATTGTGGATTTCCTTCTGCGTTTTTTTAAAAATAATGAATTTTCTCGAACGGTTTTGCAAAAATTGTGAATTTTATTGATCAGATATGGAAAGATTTTGGATTTTCTTCATTGATTTTGTAAAAATAATGATTTTTTCTGATCGGTTTTGCAAAAATAGTGAAATTTGTTGAACAGACACAGAAAGATTGTGGATTTCCTTCTGCGGTTTTTTTAAAATAATGAATTTTCTCGAACGGTTTTGCAAAAATTGTTTATTTTGTTGATCCGATACGCAGAAATATTATAGATTTTCTTCATTGGCTTCGTAAAAATCTTGAATTTTTTCAATCAGTATCATAAAAGTTATGAATTTTTACGATCAGCTTTCTAAAAATCCTAAATTTTCTTAATCGGTTTCATAAAAATTTTTAGTTCTGAATGATGAGAAGCAGTGAGATTGTGGACTTTCTTAATCATGTTCGTCAAAATTCAGAACTTTCTCAATTGGCTTCATAAAAATTGTGATTTTTTGTTGACCAGATGCCGAAAAATTGTGAATTTTGCCAATCGGCAAAGTATAAATTACGAATTTTGTTGTTTATGCATGGAAAAACATCAATTTTCTCATCCCCCTTTTGTAAATCACAATTTTATCAATCAAGACCTGGAAAAATCACAAATTTTGTTGACAACTTTTTTTTACAACTAAATGTGATGGCTTTTTTGTTTTAGAAGCAATAAACAGACTAGCAATAATAGCAATAAACAGACCTGTTTTCACAATTTTTAAAGTATATTGTGAAATTTTTCAATTACATAAATAGTTTTTAAGGTATTAAAAACATATTTATCAAAAATATAATATTGAAACAGCTCTCAGTACACAGATTAAAAAAAAAAAAAAAAAAAAAAAGAAAATTAAAACAAAGAGAGAAACTTTAGTTTCAAAGTACTAAGCAAATTACTTATAAATAAAGGCAGTATTTTTGACTCGCATAGTATAAACACCACACATGTATTTTGATTTAAGCAATGTAAACAATAGAGAAAAAAGAAAATAAATTACTTACTGGTGAAATGGTAATCCAACTTTATACTTAAAGCCATAATGCTTTTTAAACACAAAATATATTTTATTTCTTAGTGTATAGTGTTCCCTCTAGAATATTTTTTTACAGATGCAGTGTCTACCCTTCTTTAAATTGGCATCCTGACCATTATAGAAATAGTGAAATCCATTTTACTTTGCTATTTCACTGGATATGCACAGACACCTACTTGCTAATCTTAATCTAAGGAGAATCTTATTTAAATATCTCATTTGCAGTTCCATAAATTTAAACGATTTTGTTTTCATTGGGTAACTGATCTGTACAATACTTTTTTTTTTAATGAGGAAATTATACTTATTTTCAGACAAAAAAAAAAATCCTGCAAACAAGATGAAAATAGTAAAAAATGAGCATCGTAGATTGACCTCAGCTAGCATAAAGAATCATTTAAAAATATGGAAATACAAACAAAATATATAAAAAAATTTCTTATAAGATTAAAATGACAATGTGTATGCTTTCAAGATATGCACTGTTGCTGCAGGAAAGAATACCAATCTGCAATGTTGAGAGTCCATGAACTGAAAATTTGTATTGTTCGAGTTGTGCCACTATTGCAGCCCATATGCGTGTCTGTCTGAAGTAATTTTACTTTCTAATGAATAGTGACCATTCTCCGTTAATCGTTCAAAGCCAGATTTAAAAAAAAAAAAGCTACCGGATCAAATTTAAAATATATTAAAGACATCGATAAGCAGGAAATGTTGGGTTTGGGTCCTGAAGCCATCAGGTGACCGATGAAGTTTTGAGCTTAACGTTAGTCTTTGTGACATTCAGGTGGGCCAATCGCAGCATAATTCCTGGAACCGTGCTCATGTTTGTGTGTCTATCCAAGGTCCTTTTACTTCCAGGTCAACAAGGACCATTTGATTGGAGAAGGGGGAAAATGAACTGACATCACCAGACCAAAAAAAACAAGATTAAAGACATAAAAAAAAGTAAAAGGGCATTGGACGCCATTTGCGACTTCCAAGTTTAATGTTCAGTAACAGTCAGAAGTGGGCAAATTTAATTCAAAGAAAAAAAATAGACAAAAAGTTTATCTGCACTGTCTGGAAGCATACATTTCCTGTTTATTTTTAAAATTAGCTTTTATTCCAAATTTTAATAAATCATGCAAATTTTTTTTTGATAAATTTTAAATGTAAGTTAAAAACATTGCATTGTTTAAAACCATAGCAGCAGTAACTGAAAAATTATACTAAAAAACACGAACATACACAAAAATAGCAATCAATAAAAAACTGAAATTGATACTTGAACTCTTTATTATAGTCATAAAGAATTATTCAAATTTATAATGAACAGTTATTTGTTAACTGCACCTCTATTATTATTTTTTTAAAGGCTAAAAAAGGTAACATTATTAATCTTTCGATCGTAGATATCCTCCCCAGCTAAAAATGAACTGCAGAAATTTAACAAAAAAACTGCAGTTGGAAGACTGCGGTGAATTGGCCATTTCCACTATAGAATTTTTGCGGTTGATACAACTACAAAATTACTGTAGTTTGTAAACTACAGTAATTTCGTGGTTGCTACATCGACCTAAAAAATACCGCAGTTATTTTGTAGTTGCATCAACCTCAAAAATTCTGTAGTGGAATCGGCCAATTCACCGTAGTCTTCCAACTGCAGTTTTTTCTGCAGTTCATTTCTATCAAGGCTCGCTGGAAGAAAACTTTTTAGCTTTTTGTTACAAGCTAAACACTTCTACGGTTTACAAAATCAATCTTAATTGAAATCTTTCTTTTTCATGTCAACAAATATTTTGGTTAACTTGACAATCATATGAAAATGTAATAACCTTGAATATTGCCAGGGTAAAAAAAAATTCTTAAAAACACAATTTATGTCGGATGAGATTATTTACTTCAAAAGATCACAAAAAGACGAGAATTTCAGCAACACATCATTGAAAAAAAGTGAATTTCATAGAAAGATCAGAAAAAATACTCAAATTAACTCTAGCACCAAAATAGTAGCTAAAAAATTCTAGCTATTATTTTGACGCTGAGTTAATTTGAGTATTTTTCCAGATCTTTCTACAAAATTTGCTTTTTTTTCAATGGTGTGTTGCTGAAATTCCCGTCTTTTTGTGATCTTTTGAAGTAAATCTCATCCTTTGACATAAATTGGGTTTTTAAGAAATTTTTTGACTTAAATCAGTTTTTTCTGCCATTTTTTCATGTAAATTTCATTTTCTCTACAAATCAAGATTTCTCGGTATCCTTTTAATGAAATTTGGGCTTTTTCCTATGATATTTCGGCTAAATCACATTTTTTCGTGATCCTTTGATTGAAATAGCACATGCTGAGATTCTTTAATGCAGATTTGCTTTACAGAATTTTTTTCAATTTCACATCTCACAAACCTAGAAAATTAAACTGTCGAAAACTAAAAAAACAAAACAAGGATTTTACTATTTTGGATCTGTTGTATGGAAAAAAGGAAATTTTCATGAAAAGTAAAAAAAAAAAAAACTATATATAAAAACAAAAATTAACTTGTTGGAAATAATTTGGAATCGATTATAGTTTTCAATTAGAAATGATTTTCATCTATGGTGTAAAATATAAAATTTTCCCAAAAATTTAACTGGTGAAATTTCTTTAAAAATTGAAGAAAAATCCGAAGAATCTCATCCCTGATTAAATTCATCGAATGCAGAAAAACAGCATATTTTCTCGGTTTATCGCATAAGAAATGGAAAAAATTTGAATTTCTTACATCAGATGCAGAAAATTTGCTAATTTTATCAATTAAGTGAGAAAAACTTGCGAATTTTGTTGATCAGGCGACGAAAGATTGCGCATTTTGTCGGTCAGCTTTGTAAAAAATTGTAAGCTTTCTTGATCAGCTTTGTAAAAAACATTAATTTACCCGATCAGCTTTGCAAAAATTATGAATTTTCTTGATTGGATTAGTAAAAATTGTGAATTTTGTTGATCAGATGCTGAAAGATAGTGAACCTCATCATTGGCTTCATAAAAATAATGAATTTTCTTGTTTGGTTTTGCAAAATTGTGTATTCCATTGATCAGAAGTAGAATGATTTTGGATTTTTTTCATTGGTTTTTTAAAAATAATGATTTTTCTCGATTGGTTTTGCAAAAATTGTGAATTTTATTGATCAGACACGGAAATATTCTGGATCTTCCTCATCGATTTTGTAAAAATAATGAATTTTCTTGATCGTTTTTGCAAAAATAGTGAATTTTGTCGATCAGACGTGGAAAGATTGCGGATTATCTTCACCGATTTTGTAAAAATAATGAATCTTCTTCTTCGGTTTTGCAAAAATTGTGAATTTTATTGATCAGACATGGAAAGATTTTGGATTTTCTTAATCTATTTTGTAAAAATAATGAATTTTCTCGATCGCTTTTGCAAAAATAGTGAATTTTGTCGATCAGACACAGAAAGATTGCAGATTATCTTCACTGATTTTGTAAAAAAAAAGGAATCTTTTTGATCGGTTTTGCAAAAATAGTGAATTTTGTCAATCAGACGCGGACAGATTTTGGATTTTTTTCATCGATCTTGTAAAAATAATGAATTTTCCCAATCTGTTTTGCAAAAATTGTGGATTTTGTTGACCAGACGCGGAAATATTGTGAATTTTCTTGTTCGGTTTTGCAAAAATTGTGAATTTTATTGATCAGACATGGAAAGATTTTGGATTTTCTTAATGGATTTTGTAAAAATAATGAATTTTCTCGATTGCTTTTGCAAAAATAGTGAATTTTGTCGATCAGACGCGGAAAGATTGTGGATTTTCTTCACCGATTTTGTAAAAATAATGAATTTTCTTGTTCGGTTTTGCAAAAATTGTGAAGTATATTGATCAGATATGGAAATATTTTGGATCTTCTTCATCAATTTTGTAAAAATAATGAATTTTCTCGATCGCTTTTGCAAAAATAGCGAATTTTTTCGATCAGACGCAGAAAGATTGAGGATTTTCTTCACCGATTTCATAAAAATATGATTTTTCTCGATTGGTTTTGCAAAAATTTTGAATTTTATTGATCAAACATGGAAAGATTTTGGATTTTCTTAATCGATTTTGTAAAAATAATGAATTTTCTCGATCGCTTTTGCAAAAATAGTGAATTTTGTCGATCAGACACGGAAAGATTGCAGATTATCTTCACTGATTTTGTAAAAATAATGAATTTTTTTGATCGGTTTTGCAAAAATAGTGAATTTTGTCAATCAGACGCAGACAGATTTTAGATTTTTTTCATCAATCTTGTAAAAATAATGAATTTTCCCGGTCTGTTTTGCAAAAATTATGAATTTTATTGATCAGACACAGAAATATTGTGGATTTTCTTCACCGATTTTGTAAAAATAATGGAATTTCTTGATTGCTTTTGCAAAAATAGTTAATTTTGTCAATCAGACGCGGAAAGATTGTGGATTTTCGTCACCAATTTTGTAAAAATAATGGATTTTCTTGTTCGGTTTTGCAAAAATTGTGAATTATATTGATCAGACATGGAAATATTTTGGATCTTCTTCATCGATTTTGTAAAAATAATGAATTTTCTCGATCGCTTTTGTAAAAATAGTGAATTTTTTCGATCTGACGCAGAAAGATTGTGGATTTTCTTCACCGATTTCGTAAAAATATGAATTTTCTTGTTCGGTTTTGCAAAAATTTTGAATTTTATTGATCAGACATGGAAATATTTTGGATTTTCTTAATCGATTTTGTAAAAATAATGAATTTTCTTGATCGCTTTTGCAAAAATAGTGAATTTTGGCAGTCAGAAGTGGAAAGATTGTGGATTTTCTTCACCGATTTTGTAAAAATAATGAATTTTCTTGATCGGTTTTCAAAAATTGTGAATTTTATTGATCAGACATGGAAATATTTTGGATTTTCTTCACCGATTTCGTAAAAATATGAATTTTCTTGTTCGGTTTTGCAAAAATTTTGAATTTTATTGATCAGACATAGAAATATTTTGGATTTTCTTAATCGATTTTGTAAAAATAATGAATTTTCTTGATCGCTTTTGCAAAAATAGTTAATTTTGTCAATTAGACACGGAAAGATTGTGGATTTTCGTCACCAATTTTGTAAAAATAATGGATTTTCTTGTTTGGTTTTGCAAAAATTGTGAATTATATTGATCAGACATGGAAATATTTTGGATCTTCTTTATCGATTTTGTAAAAATAATGAATTTTCTCGATCGCTTTTGCAAAAATAGTGAATTTTTTCGATCAGACGCAGAAAGATTGTGGATTTTCTTCACTGATTTTGAAAAATATGAATTTTCTTGTTCGATTTTGCAAAAATTTTGAATTTTATTGATCAGACATGGAAATATTTTGGATTTTCTTAATCGATTTTGTAAAAATAATGAATTTTCTTGATCGGTTTTGCAAAAATTGTGAATTTTATTGATGAGACATGGAAAGATTTTGGATTTTCTTAATCGATTTTGTAAAAATAATGAATTTTCTCGATCGCTTTTGCAAAAATAGTGAATTTTATTGATCAGACGCGGAAAGATTGTGGATTTTCTTCACCGATTTTGTAAAAACAATGAATTTTCTTGTTCGGTTTTGCAAAAATTGTGAATTATATTGATCAGATATGGAAATATTTTGGATCTTCTTCATCGATTTTGTAAAAATAATGAATTTTCTCGATCGCTTTTGCAAGAATAGTGAATTTTGTAGATCAGACGCGGAAAGATTGCAGATTATCTTCACTGACTTTGTAAAAATAATGAATCTTTTTGATCGGTTTTGCAAAAATAGTGAATTTCGTCAATCAGACGCGGACAGATTTTGGATTTTTTTCTTTGATCTTGTAAAAATAATGAATTTTCCCGATCTGTTTTGCAAAAATTGTGGATTTTGTTGACCAGACGCAGAAATATTGTGAATTTTCTTCACCGATTTTGTAAAAATAATGAATTTTCTTGATTGCTTTTGCAAAAATAGTTAATTATATTGATCAGACATGGAAATATTTTGGATTTTCTTCATCGATTTTGTAAAAATAATGAATTTTCCCCGATCGGTTTTGCAAAAATACTGAAACATGTTGACTAGACACGGAATGATTGTGGATTTTCTTCTGCGGTTTTGTAAAAATCGCGCATTCGCAACTTTTTGTAATCGATTACATAAAAATTTTTAGTTCTGAATGATGAGAAGCAGTGAGATTATGGATTTTCTTAATCAGCTTCGTAAAAATTGTGAACTTTCTGAATTGGCTTTATAAAAATAGTGATTTTTTGTTGACCATATGCCGAAAAATTGTGAATTTTGCCAATCGGCAAAGTATAAATTACAAATTTTGTTGTTTATGCATTGAAAAACATGAATTTTCTCATCACCTTTTTGTAAATCACAATTTTATCGATGAAGACCTGGAAAAACCGCAAATTTTGTTGACAACTTTTTTTTACAACTGTATGTGATGGCTTTTTTGTTTTAGAAGTAACACTAACTCATTTCAATTTATCAATAGCAATAAACATGACCTGTCTTCACAATTCTTAAAGTATATTGTGAAATTTTTCAATTACATAAATAGTTTTTAAGGTATTAAAAACATATTTATCAAAAACATAATCATTGAAACAGCTCTCAGTACACATAGATAAAAAAAAAAAAAAAAAAAAAAAAAAGAAAAGAAAGAAAAGAAAATTAAAACAAAGAGAGAAACTTTAGTTTCAAAGTACTAAGCAAATTACTTATAAATAAAGGAAATATTTTTGACTCACATAATATAAACACCACACATGTATTTTGATTTAAGCAATGTAAACAGAGAAAAAAGAAAATAAATTACTTACTGATTAAATGGTAATCCAACTTTATACTTAAAGCCATAATGCTTTTTAAACACAAAATATGTTTTATTATTTAGTGTATAGTGTTCCCTCTAGAATATTTTTTTACAGATGCAGTGCCTACCCTTCTTTAAATTGGCATCCTGACCATTTTAAAAATAGTGAAATCCATTTTACTTTGCTATTTCACTGATATGCACAGACACCCACTTGCTAATCTTAATCTAAGGAGAATCTTTTTTAAATATCTCATTTGCAGTTCCATAAATTTAAACGATTTTGTTTTCACTGGGTAACTGATCTATACAATAGTTTTTTTTTTTTTTTTAATGAGGAAGTTATACTTATTTTCAGACAAACAAAAAAAATCCTGCAAACAAAATAAAAATAGTAAAAAATGAGCATCGTAGATTGACCTCAGCTAGCATAAAGAATCCTTTAAAAGTATGGAAGTACAAACAAAATATCTAAACAAATGTCTTATAAGATTAAAATGACAACGCGTATGCTTTCATGCGAGTGAAGAAATATTTCCAAATATTTTTTGTAAATAGTAATGTAATGTGCCAATAGTAGTTAGTCTTACTGAGTATAATTTTATCATAGTTATTGAATTTTGAAAATAACAAATACTTCTATAAGCGTGGGAAGAACATTCATATGCACACAAATTAACAAGCTTAGAGAAAATATTACAATCTTAATTGAATATATCACTTGTGGACTGCAATGATGGCACAACTCAAAAAATCAGGTTCTGAGATAAATGGGTTTTAAGTTTCGCCTTGTAATAAAAGTAAGGAAGGCAAGAGTGGCACTTCTGCTATCTGTTGGTGAAATACTAAACTACAAGATGTGCCACTGTTGCTGCTGGAAAGAATACCAATCTGCAATGTTGAGAGTGCATTAACTGAAAATTCGTATTGTTCGAGTTGTGCCACTATTGCAGCCCATATACGTGTCTGTCTGAGATAATTTTACTTTCTAATGAACAGTGACCATTCTCCGATAATCGTCCAAAGCAAGATTTAAAAAAAAAAAAAAAAAGGGCCACCTCATCAAATTTAAAATAAATATATTAAAGACATTGATAAGCAGGAAAGGTTGGGTTTGGGCCCTGAAGCCATCAGATGACCGATGAAGTTTTAAACTTAGTCTCTGTGACATTCAAGTGGGCCGATCGCAGCAAAATTCGTGGAACAGTGCTCTGGTTTGTGTGTCCATCGAAGGTCTTTTTACTTCCAGTTCAACAAGGACCATTTGATTAGAGAAGAGAAAAAATGAACTGACATCACCAGACCAAAAAAACAAGATTAAAGACATAAAAAAAGTAAAAGGGTTAGGTAAAGGCCATCAGACGCTATTCGCGACTTCCAAGTTTAATGTTCAGTAACAGTCAGAAGTGGGCAAATTTAATTCAAAGAAAAAAAATAGACAAAAAGTTTCTGCACTGTCTGGAAACATACATTTCCTGTTTATTTTTAAAATTAGCTTTTATTCCAAATTTTACTAAGTCATGCAGATTCTTTTTGATAAATTTTAAATCTAAGTTAAAAACATTGCATTGTTTAAAACCATAGCAGCAGTAACTTCAAAATTATACTAAAAAACACGAACATACACAAAAATAGCAATCAATAAAAAATTGATATTGATACTTGAACTCTTTTCTTTATTATAGTCATGAAGAATTATTCAAATTTATAATAAATAGCTATTTGTTAACTGCACCTCTATTATTATTTATTTAAAGGCTAAAAAAGGTAACATTAATAATCTTTCGATCGTAGATACCCTCCTTTGAAATATTTTTATTAATTATGATTTTTTTAAAACAAGGCTCAGTGTTTTGTTAATTATTTAGTCCAATCAAAAAGATAGATCTAGCTCGGTGCATAATTTTACTCATGGCTATATATATAAAATAAATAAATAAATAAATCAAAGAAATTTGCACACAAAACGGATTACGAACAATAAATACACGCCGGTAAAACTAATAATACGCCAATAAATCTAACTCGGGGCATAAATTTACGATCTTATCTTAACGTGATTCTATTTAAACACAATAATTAAGCGAAAGTATATAAAAATAATAATAAAACATTGCCAAATCGCTATTACAAGACCGAGCGGGAAAGGTTGACACGCGAGTCTCGAGTCTCACATGGTAAACATTAAAGCAATCAAGATATTCAAAGTTGAGTAGTTTCATGTCTTCAACTAAAAATAATGGTGGGGAAACAGAGATTTTTCGCTGTTTAGCGAAACGGGATTGGCCAATCAGAGGCCTGTATCTTCATGATCTGTTGGTTCTTGGCAAAGCTGCTGGGTTTTGATTAGTCAATCTCGTTTTGCTAAATAGTGAAAGTTAGAAATCAGTGTCCATTGCGTGAAAAATAATAAAATTTTCAAATGTAAATTTAAAATGAACTATTTAATTAGAATTATCGTTTTCCTTGTTTGTTTTTATAAAGTAAAAGTAATTTTCATAAAAACTGGAAGTCATTTCAGCGGAAAGTATGTTTCGATGTCCCCCCAAGGACTTTTTTCTTTACAAAAATTTCAAAAAAAGGAAACGAGAATTTTCCGATAAGGGGAGGAGTGGGGGGGGGGACATGACTCCACTCTAAATTTTGAAAACACAATAAAATTTATTCTTTGCAAGTAGTTAGAAAAAAAAAGAAACAAAGAATTTTTCGTTAAAAGGGAGGGGGGGAATTATGGGACAGTCATTTGCCCCCCCCCCTCTCCTAGATTTTTCAAGATAAGTTGCACAGCTTTCTTTTTCTTCTCTTTTGAAACGCATAGCAAAATTTATTACTTGCGGGTATTTTTAAAATTAAGGGAATCAAAAATTCCCCGTTAAAAGCGGGGGGGGGGGGCGAAGGGGATAGGGTAGTGATAACATTTTTTCGATTTTGAAAATAAAGGAGGGATTGAAAATGTCATCTGGATGGGAGAGAAAATACGCCCATGCCTAAATTTAATTTTTTTTTTTTTTTTTTTTTTTTTTGTAATAAAAAATGTAATTTTTGAATAAGGAAATAAAGTAGGAACTAATAAATTTTTCACTAAGGAAGTGGGTGGAGGCGGTGGAAAATCCCTCCTTCGATTTCGAAATATAATTGAGTTTACTTTTATCCGATTAAAGTCTGTCAATTTACTGGACGATAATTAGAGTTATAGTGGAGATACATCAGAAAATAAATATATTTCTAAATTAATGATTGGATTACAACTTCAAATTTACTGTAGTATTTCTGAGGTTATGTAGTAGTTCTGAGGAGGTGAAGTCTCCCATATTTTTTAATTTATGATTATAAATGACTTCATAAGAACTATAGTATTTTTAAAGTTAACAGCTCACAGTATATGTAAAATAAATTACTACAAAATCACCTCAAATTAACTTTAAAATAACTATAGTGATTTTATAGTTGAGATTGCTCTATAGAGAATTTATAGTTAACTTTAGAAAAACCTCAAAAATACTTTACTTCTTCAAAAAAACTGCAGTTCTTTTTTAGCTGGGTCCTTTGAAATATTTTTATTAATTATGATATTTTTAAAACATGGCTCAGTGTTTTGTTAATTACTTAGTCCATTCAAGAAGATAGATCAAGCTCGGTGTATAATTTTATTCATGGCTATAAATATAAAATAAATAAATAAATAAATCAAAGAAATTTACACATAAAACGGATTACGAACAATAAATACTAAACGAACGCCGGTAGTATTAATAATACGCCAATAAATCTAACTCGGGGCATAAATTTAAAATCCTGTCTTAATGTGATTCTATTCAAACATAATAATTAAGCGAAAGTATATAAAAATAATAATAAAAGATAGCCAAATTGCTATTACAAGACCGAGCGCGAAACGGCGACATGCGAATGCGAGTCTCACATGGTAAACATTAAGATATTCAAAGTTGAGTAGTTTTATGTCTACTACTAAAAATAATGGTAGGGAAACAGAGATTTTTCGCTGTTTAGCGAAACGGGATTGGCCAATCAGAGGCCTGTATCTTCATGATCTCTTGGTTTTTGGCAAAACTACTGGGTTTTGATTCGTCAATCTCGTTTCGCTAAATAGTGAAAGTTAGAAATCAGCGTCTATTGCGTGAAAAATAATAAAATTTTCAAATGTAAATTTAAAATGAACTATTTAATAAGAATTACCTTTTTTTTTATTTGTTTTTATAAACTAAAAGTAATTTTCATAAAAACTGGAAGTCATTTCAGCGGAAAGTATGTTTCGATGTCCCTCCAAGGACTTTTTTCTTTACGAAAATTTCAAAAAAAGGAAACGAGAATTTTCCGATAAAGGGAGGAGGGGGGGGCATGGGACAGTAATTACTCCTCTCTAAATTTTGAAAACATAATAAAATTTATTCTTTGCAAGTAGCTAGAAAAAAAAAGAAACAAAGAATTTTTCGTTAAAAGGGAGGGGGGGTAATTATGGGACTGTCATTTGCCTCCCCCCCTTCTCCTAGATTTTTCAAGTTAAATTGCACAATTTTCTTTTTCTTCTGTTTTGAAACGCATAGAAAAATTTATTACTTGCGAGTATCTTTAAAATTAAGGGAATCAAAAATTTCCCTTTAAAAGGGGGGGGGGGCGAAGGGGATAGGGTAGTGATTGCATTTCTTCGATTTTGAAAAATAAAGGAGGGACTGAAAATGTCGTTTGGGTGGGAGAGAAAATACGCTCATGCCTAATTTTTTTTTTTTTGGTAATAAAAAATGTAATGTTTGAGTAACGAAATAAAGTAGGAACTAATAAATTTTTCACTAAGGAAGTGGGTGGATGCGGTGGAAAATCCCACCTTCGATTTTGAAACATAATTGAGTTTACTTTTATCCGATTAAAGTCTATCAATTTACTGGACGATAATTAGAGTTATACTGGAGATACATCAGAAAATATATTTCTAAATTAATGGTTGGATTATAACTTCAAATTTACTGCAGTATTTCTAAGGTTATAAAGTCTCACATATTTTTTTATTTATGATTATAAAATGACTTCATAAGAACTACAGTATTTTTAAAGTTAACAGCTCATGGTATATTTAAAATAAATTACTGCAAAATCACCTCAAATTAACTTTAAAATAACTAGAGTGATTTTATAGTTGAGATTGCTCTATAGAGAATTTATAGTTAACTTTAGAAAAACCTCAAAAATACTTTACTTCTTCAAAAAAACTGCAGTTCATTTTTAGCTGGGATGTCATACACGCACCACATTGGCACGATGTTTTCCAGATGTCGATTTGACGAAAACTTCGAAGAAATTTGAGAAATTTAACTTTCAACCCATTATGGGTCCGTAACGTGACCCAGATTGATGGGAGAAACTTTTTTATGCTAAATTGGTAATGTATGAAGCATAAGCTTTCAATAAACATATTACATCAAAAATGAAAAATGCCCCGCCCCTCCCCCCAAAGAAACCCCCCCCGGTGCTATGGGGAAAACCGTAAAACTGAAAAAAGAGCGGCGACGGAAAGTTAGCAATGCTATCATTTTTCTCGCCGCTGTAGCTCCCATACAAGCAAAGTTATAGCCTTTTAAAAATTGAAATGAAGTGAAGAAATGAGCAAAATTATGTTGCTGAATAACCAACAGGGGGGGGGGTCAATAGCCCCACTTGTGCCATATAGCTTAAACTTTTAAGTTAAAATTGGTAGAGCAAAAAATGAGCAGTATTTTAAAGTGTATGTTGGGGGGGGGGGGCAGGTCAAGCCCCTCACTTTTGGAAGAGGTCCTCAAAGAGGGAACTTTAAAACAATGTGTCTAGGTTACAGTAACAATGTGGTTAGTTCAAGGGTTTTTTCCATCTCAAAAAAATTTCCAATACGCCTAAGGACGTTTTCAATTAAAAAAATTGATCTAAAATGATAAAAACGCAAAAAGCTTCGAAAATTGCCACCCCCCCCCCCCCCGCCGTGGGAACCAAATTCGGAAGGGGGTAAGAAAGCATCATAATATGAAAGAGTAATTCGAGATCTTCAAGGTGATACACAATATAACGGGTTTAAAAAAGTGAAAATTGTCCCCCTCCCCTGCCCGCTGTCGACCCTTTCGCCCCCAATTTCCTGCAGCAGACATTTTAATTTTTTTACATTTGATAAATAATATTTACCGAATGATTCGATGAAAAAAACACTTAAATTGATATGTATTGTAGAAATCGCTACAGTTTTAAACATGTTCTCCAGCCCCCTCTTTGAATTTTTTTTTTTAAATAAATAATATTTGTGGGTACGTGACAGCATGGTAAGACTAAAATACCAGAAACTTTAAAAATTAGGTCTTCATTTCACAAGATAACTTGTATATTCTCATGCTTCTTTCTGTAACTTGTTTTTCGATAAAACTTTCATTTCACAAAGCTTCATCGACAAAACGCTCCTCGATATAGCTCCTCATCTCTATCTCAGCGAGAACGAAAATCATCCTTACCGGAAAAGGCATTAATCACCAAACCACAAACTTCTCGAAATGCCGCTTTTATCAAGGTTAAATTTCATCTCGAAGTTACAAGTCCTTCGATAAACCTATTTCAATCGAGGTTAATTTTCATCGCGAAGAAATGATTTTTTCGAAATGTCTGACTTTATCGGGATTTTCTGAAATGAGAGGCACATATGAAACCTCTTCTTTCATATTATGAAACTTTCTACTTTTGGAGTTGAATTTTAAGGGCGGGAGGAGGGGAGGGGGCGGGGAGCGATGAGGGGGCGAATTTTTTAAATCGTAGCTATTTCGACAATAAATGTTATTTTTGGTGTGGATTTTTTATGGCACTCTCCGGTATATATTATTTATTAAATATGAAGATTTTAAAGTGGGGGCTGCATCATTTTTAGATGTATTCCAGGAAAAATAAGTGAACCCACGGGTGACATGTAAATTTCAAACCTTTTTTTTTGAACCCGTCATGTTATAAATACATCATCGGAATGTTTTGGCACCTCCCTTTCATTTTACGAATCTTTCTCCTCCTGGAGTTGAATTTCAGGAGGAAGGGGGGGGGGGAGCGATAAGAGGGTGGTTTTTTTTAATCTCAGCTATTTCGACAATGAATATCATTTTAGATGTGGTTTTCAGAGGAGTGCTCCGGTAAATATTATTTCATAAATACAAAAGTTTAAAATGGGAACTGTGTGATTTCCTGGTGCATTCTGGGAAGAAAAAGTAACATTACGGCCACGGGTGAGGAGTAAATTTCAAACTTTTTTTGGATCCGTCATGTGATATGTCATAGGAAAGGTTTCGGAATACTCTTTCATATTATGGACCTTTCTCTTACTGCAGTTTAATTTCAGGATGGGGGAGCGATGGGGAGTGAATTTTTTTAATCGTAGCTATTTCGAGAATAACTATCATTTTAGAAGTGGTTTCTTGATGGAACCTTCTAATAAAAATTGCTAATTATAAACATTTTAAAGTGGGAAATGCGTGATTTCCGGGTGTATTCTGTTAAGAAAAAGTAAACCTGCGGGTGAGGAGTAAATTCGAAACTTTTTTGGGCCCTTCATGTGATTGATTATTGGAATGTTTTTCGAATCATTCTTTCACATCATGAACGTTTCTCCACCTGGGGTTAAATTTCCGCAGGGGGAAGGGGAGCGATGAGGGAAGAATTTTTTAAATCGTAGCTATTTTGAGAATAAATTTCATTTTAAATATGATTTTTTGATGGAGCCTTTGGTAAAAATATTTCATTAAATATAAACATTTTAAAGAGAGGCTGCGTGATTTCCGGATGTATTCAGGGAAGAAAAAATATAGTGGAGTAGTGAAAAGTAAATTTGAAGCTTTTTATGGACCCGTCATATGATACATCAACGGAAAGTTTTCAAACCACTCTTTCATATTATGAATCTTTCTTCTCTTTTCCTCAATTTGGCCTCCTTACAGAAGCGCTTTTCAAACTTTTTTGAAATCATTTCGTTTTTGTGAATTCAGATCTGATTTTTTTTTATGGAGACTTCCAATATATAATTTATAATGTATGAAAAATTCACAAACTGTGAGGACAGGCTGTATTCCGGGTGTTGCAATATTTGGAATTCTAAGGGGAGTGTTTTTATATCTTTTGTTGACTCCTCTTTCGTGATATATCATTAGAAAGCTCTGTAATTACCTTTTTATTTTATATACCTCCCCCGCTCATCCCTCCTCACTTTGCCCCCGCGGGAAACTCTATTTAACTGACACCCATCATGTAATGTATTGTTGGAAAGCCTAATGACCATTTACTCATATTATGCATTTTCATTGCTCCTGCACTACTTTGCCCCCCGAATGGTCCGTTTAATGAATTTCAATAGAGAGTCTTCTAATAATGGGAGAATTGTAGATCTTATCTCAATTGATGTACAAAGATCAATAAAAGATTTGGATCACTTTTAATATCCAATTTTAGTTTACGTTCTTTCACTAGGAGTGCTTTTGATTATTTTTTCTTTGGCCATTTTTCTACTCGCGACTCTACTCGTGACTTTACAACTTTTTGAAACCAAAGAACGCCGTTACATGACTTTTCTACTATTGCGGCTCCATTATAACATCCTTTTGGTTTGTTGTTTTTTTTAAATTCATTTGTTTTCAGTTACCATGTATTTATTAAATTATGCTTTTTAAACATGTAATAACAAAGATTTTAATAATCGATTGTAAAAACATCTCGATTGTAGATTCTCGAAATTAATCGATGACTCTATCGAATGTGCTTTTTTACGATTATGATTTTTATCGAATAGGAAATTTTCGAGAATCGCCCATCACTAATTGGGCTTCCTATAAGCAAACATAACTTACCATTTTAAATCAAAAGTACTTTTTCGAATAAAACTACGTAAAATTTGCTATGATTACAAAGTATTCTTAGTAGCTATCTAAATTCTATTAGCCAGGTAAAAATCTTTCGAAGTTTTTAACTCACCAATTAACTATTTTTTCTGTGTGATAAATTAAAATAATTTAATGTTAAATTTAAATCTCATGATTTATTATGATTTATTATTTTTAATTTCTTTTCTTCCTTTTTTTAAGAAATATGTAAAAGTCATGAATTTAAAATGATTTTGTTTTAATGAAAGTTGTGTATTTTATATAAAATGAATGAATGAATTCTTAATTTTCTCTATCAGAATTTTCTGATTTGACAAAGAAATGAACAAGCAAATCAAATTATGATATAAAATATTGGCATTACATTTAAGGATGACCAAACTGGTCGCCAGAGGGAGGCAGCTAGTGTATAATATAAATGTATATGTAAATATTTAGTGTCAACTTTAAAGTTTAAAGAAGTTTTGAAAAAAAGTGCATAACTCTAATGCTTAACAACATGAATAACTATTTGTACAACTTGTTTGAAATAGTGATGAAATTGAGTTGAAACTGAATGTATAAACAGTAAAGCAATGAAGCAAAAACTTAGTTTCGATAGTTTTAGTGAATATGCTGAAAAATTAGGCGGTATTTTAAAGGGGGGGGGGGGTAAATTTACAAATGTGTAATGAAATAAAGTTTCTGTTTTTATTAGTATGGATATAAGAGAACCAGATATACAAGTGTCTACTGTATTGCATGCACACCTACACATATGTATCTATTAAAAAATACTCATGTTCTGTTGTAGTTAAGAATATATAATGTATAATATGATACTTTAATGTATTGATTTTTGTATTGGTTAAAGAAATGAAACTTGTCATATGTTATAGCTTAAATCAAAATTAAAATTTACTGCTTTTTATTTAAAAATGCATTATTTTATTTATTTATTTTTTTAGATTGAAAGGTTGATAAAACTTTCTTACTGAAATTCATTAAGATATTTCTCTGTATGAAAATAACTATAATCTCTTCCTACTGATACTTTAAAGAAAATTCTGTTATTATCTGAAACATAACTCTTTCACATGAGACAATGACATCGATTATAGAAGAAAAATCTTCCTCTGTTGAACATCACTTTGTTCCTCAAAATAGTGGCGAAAAAAAACACTCCTCCCCTGATACAGAAGAAAAACGTTTTATTTGTGAAATGTATTCCAAAACATTTTCTGATAAGAATAATCTAAGAAGCCACCTCTCGACTCATACTAAAGAGAAACACTATGATTGTGAAACATGTTTTAAAACATTTTCTCGGAAAAATACTCTAAGAAGCCATCTGTTGACTCATTCTGGAGAGAAACCTTATGTTTGTGAAACATGTTCCGCAGCATTTTATCAGAAGAGTAATCTAAGAAGCCACATCACAACTCATACTAAAGAGAAACACTATGTTTGTGAAACATGTTCTAAAGCATTTTCTCGGAAGAGTAATCTAAGGAGCCATCTCTTGATTCATACTGGACAGAAACCCTATGTTTGTGAAATATGTTCTGCAGCATTTTATCAGAAGAGTAATCTAAGAAGCCACCTGTTGACTCATACTAAAGAGAAACACTATGTTTGTGAAACATGTTCTAAAACATTTTCTCGGAAGAGTACTCTAAGAAGTCATCTTTTGACTCATTCTGGAGAGAAACCCTATGTTTGTGAAACATGTTCCGCAGCATTTTATCAGAAGAGTAATCTAATAAGCCACCTCTCGACTCATACTAAAGAGAAACACTATGTTTGTGAAACATGTTCTGCAGCATTTTCTTATAAGAGAAATCTAAGAAGTCACCTCTTAACTCATACTGGACAGAAACATTATGTTTGTGAAACATGTTCTAAAGCATTTTCTCATAACAGCACTCTAACAAGACATCTCTTGACTCATACTGGAGAGAAACCCTTTGTTTGTGAAATATGTTCTAAAGCATTTTCTCAGAATTCTACTCTAAGAAATCATCTCCTGACTCATACTGGAGAGAAACTCTTTGTTTGTGAAATATGTTCCAAAGGATTTACTCAGAACAGTCATCTAAGAAAGCATTTATCGTCCCATACCAAATAGACACCTTTTGAAAATCTCATATTTTTACTGTGAAAATTGAATATGAAATTAATAAATCAGACTCCCTCAAATCCGCATAGCTTATTACCAGATGTTTTGTGGATTTTTGGTCATAACTTTGTTTACATTTTCTAGACGGTAATTTGAATGTAATTAACCATGAAATTGTGTAACCATGAAAATATGTAATAAACTAAAATAATGAAAATTTAGATAAATTTTCACATGATTAAAATATTAAAAGCAAAGGTCAAGTTAATAATCAATAATGTATGATTAAATATTTATTATAAAGATAAGATGCATTTTTCATATGAATTTCGTTTTATAAAGATACATTAGTAATTCACATCAAAAACATAAAAAAGGAAGTTTTATTTCAACTTTAGCCAGACTTAATAACCAAAAAATTTTGGTTAATACATTAATTTATTTGGTTGATTGTAATACCAGTGATATCAGCAATATCTTATGTTTTCCAAAATAAATTTTCCTTCATGAAAACACATGAATTCAGTAATATTAATGAAAATTACAAATTAAAATATTTATGGAATTAATATAAAAATAAAAAAGTCAAAATTTGTCCCTATTTCAAAACTGAATGTTTCATTGTTTATATCTGTAAATTATGTGTGGATTTGAGGTAGTCTACTGTATATGTCTTTGCTTTTAGTATTATCAGATATCTTTTTTTTTTTAATTCAGTGGTTAAAAAATTGTAAAATTTTTCCATGACTGCCACAGTTGTCATTTTGATAAGTAAATAACGCCGGACCCATTGGGAATTAAACCATTCTTTACAGCCTTTTATGGTTTTTGTTTCAATTTTTGTTATTTCACTGTAAAGTAATTTTACCTTGAAATAAAAATTTAATTTGAACTTGAAATGAAATTTGTGCCTCAATATCTTATAGGAAAATGCTAACGGATGGTTTTGTTGAAGTAACACTTTTTATCCCGTTCACGACGGTGTGCGCATTTCGAAGCGAGCATCTGAGGACGGAGCGGGGAAATTCGATTTCATCTTGAAGGATTTTGCGCAGTTGAGCCTAACTCGTGTAATGTGTTCTTTAAAAAATTGTAAAAAATTCCTTTTTCCATGTAACCTTTTGAAATTTACATGCATGGAGTAGGTTGTTACTATGTATATTCACACAAAAAATGAGTTATTTTCAACGATATTTTTATATAAAAATGACTTTTTAAATATACGTAATAAGCATTTTAACAAATTATTTAGCCCTCAAAATAGTACAATATGATCGCAGATCACTTATGTAAGTTTAATATAGCAACAAACGAAATATTTTCCTAATTAAAAAAATATTTTTGTTAAAACAGCGATAGTTTTGCTTCTAAATAATTTTTAAGACATTTCTTAAACAAAATAAGCGTTTTAATGAAGCTGTTTTATTAACAAATAAGACTAATTAAATAAAACGTATGAAAACTTCTGCATGTTAGTGTTTATTGCTTATTATAGAAACATACAAAAAAAAACAATTTGAAATGTTTCTTTAAAAGCAGTTCTGAAAATTCAAAAATTTTATATAAAAATATAATAAATCATAAAATATTTATCAAATAAAAAGTATTGCATAGTAATAAATGAAAAGTTAATAAAACTATACTTTAAAATAAAATATGCATTTCGCTGAATTTGTTCATTATAGCTAGATATAGATATATATAGTAATATATTATAAAATGAAGTATTAAATAAAATTATGTATAATATGAATCATCACTTTAAAATATCAAATTACTTATGTTATGCTACAAGTGATATATTAAACAAAAGTTGTTTTTAGCCATTTTATTTTAATGTATCACTTATAGCATCACATAAGTAATTTGATAGATAAGAATTATTTAATAATAATGAGTTAACTTGAATAATAAATTAAAATACATTCATCAAAGAATTTATTGATGTTAAAATATCTTTAGTTATATCTTATGTATTAAATATTTAAAACTATAAAAAAAGATATGAAATTAAAAGTAATTAATAGTGAATGAAATTAAATAGTAATTTTAAATATACTGATAAAAATGCCATTAATGTTGAAAGTATTTTGAAATTGAAAAAATATATATAACTAAACATCAAATAATGTATGGAATGTATTCAATTACAACAGCTAAAACGGATTTTTGATTCAAAATATGCATGCTAATGTATGCGCATAGTCTTTAAAATAGTCAGAATTTAATAAAAGATACCGAATAAATATTTATTATCAATTTAAAACGAATTAATTTAAACAAGCGTGAAAAGTAAAATCAAAAGAGAAACGCAGAAAAGTATTCTTAATTTAGTGGCGCTGAGAATATATTATCAGAGTATCAGCTTCACAATCAGTGTGTAACACTTTTCTTTCTTTCTTGTTCTTATTTTGTTTAACTGCGAAGCAATACTGAAATAAAATAAAAAGATAAAAAAAGATAAATCTTTCCATCTAAAAGAAAGAAAAAAATGTTGATGACGTCGATTTTTGCAACTAAATAGTATTTCTGATCGAGATAAAAGCGCGAAAAATAAAGCCATGAATCAGATGTTCATGTTGTCATTCGTAAACGTGCATATACTTACTAATATGCTTACTTACGTTATCGTATTCTTTAACCGCAAAATTTTCCCTCTCAAGTTCAGTAGAATTTTTTCTAATAAAGAAAAAAAAGTTTTACTAGATGCGTAAAAAGATTTATGAAACACAAAGACGTGATGAAAAAATAATCTTTTTCCCATTGTAGTATTTCCATAAAAAATTTAATTCGCGTGGATTAAAAAAAATGTTTTCATTAGCTTTCCTAGTTTGAAGGAGAAGTCTCCTTCCTTAATATACATTCAAATAGAATTAGGATAAATTTTTTATATGCTAAACTGTGAAAAACAAAACGTTCCGTTTGATCGGCATGAATGGTAGTCTCGCGGGATGTGAGTACAAACAGCGCCGGCATGAATGGTAGTATCGCGGGATCTGAGTACAATCGGTACCGGCATCTATAGTGGTCGCTTGTCCCCAAGGGGTTAAAAATTCGAGAAATACGCTATAAATATTTTTGTTGCAAAGAAAAGAAAAAAATCGGTACTACTAGGTTATCCTGTCGCCCAAAAAATTATCGCCAAACTATAAGATTAAATGCCAAATATGGATTATCGTGAATGTCACATTCAATGACACTAAATACGATTCACGTATTTAAAATATGAATAAGTGATTTCTATTTTGACTTTTTATTAATATTTTTATTAATATTCTACTAATTATTTGTTTGTTTCATTATTTAAAATAAAAACTATATCAATATGTTTAATTTGGTTATTAGTTTGGCGATGTGTGTAATTTGGCGAAATTGGACGACGGGATAACAGAGTAGTACCAAAAAATCTTTTTTTTTTAATTTTCTTAAAATTTTTTTCCAAGAATTTAAGTGAAGCATATCTCATTATTATGTAATCATTGCACACATTATGAGCAAATTTATCTATTTTTAAAAATAGATAAATAACGAATTCAATATTTATTCTCCATGTTTACTTGATTCATAAATATCAGTTGTATAGCCTAATCAACAGTATATTTTGTTTTTTAAGGTTTATTTTCATTTTTGTTTGTTTGTTGTGTCTTGTATTATCGAATTCAGAATTTTTTGTGGCACAGCCATATTGTTTCCTATCATCTAGCAAATCTTGTGTGCTTGCAAATATTATCTAAAAAATCTAATGACCATGACTATATTTTGTATCCTACCATTTTGTGGTAAGAGAAATCCATCAAGATAGATCCCATGGTTGAAAGAAATTTGAATGTGTCATTTTGGTGTCTAACTTTTATTTGTCTCATTGTATTTTAATGGAAATGAAGATTCAAACAGTTATTAACTTATTGAAATGTAAAGAATAAACTAAGTCGCAAAGCTGACACCATTTCACCAGATTTGGCAGAAAATTCGAATTTCAAGATTACCAATGCCAAAACATTTGTAACTTGCTGGTTATAAAATTAAATAAGATCAGTCAATTTGGCAATGATATATGAGGACCCTAGAAGCCAAGGGGTATAAGTGACAAAATTGAAAAAAAATGAACTAAGTGTACAGACGACCTAAAAATATGCTTTTTTCATTTCAGGTAAAGAAATATAAGTGATTTTCTTTTTATTTGCTGAGTTATAGAGGCAAACCACTTTTTTCGAAAAACAAACAATATTGATTAATTATACATTTAAAGAAAATTGTACTTTATTTTTTAACTGTTATTGAAATAAGAGTTTAAAGACCAGAATGCCACAAGCAGAAATATCCTATTTCAATTCACTCAATTGTTATTGATGTTCCAATTTAACATCGATTATCTTTAAACTCAATTTACTCCAAATCGAAATTTTGTCACTTGTACCCCTTGGCTTATGAGGTCGTCATATATAATTGCTATGCTGCCTAGAATGTATTGTTTTATGAGTTGAGCGGCAGGCCAAATTTGACCAACCTATGCTCGGTCTTGCCTGCTGCTATTTTACAGTAGCAGCAAATGTGCGTATGAAAATTTTATTTAAAAAATTGCTCTAATTTCTTTGACTCAATTTTGTATCCTACCATTTTGGATTATGAAAGGTCCCAAATGTTCGAGAAAATTAGATAAGTAGCTCATTTATGTGTCACTGCAGGTCAGTAGAATGAAGGTTGAAACAGTTAAGTTGCTGGATATTTTTTAAAAAAGTTAATTATTACAAAATTTAAAACGACCGTAAGCATGCCGTGATGAAAAGAGGGGGGAAGATGATGACTATTTGTTTTTATGCATTAATGAACTGAAAACACGATTTGGAGGTGGAGTTTATTCCTTTCTTTATCCTCTCTAAATATGATTTTTTATGTTTTTTTGTTATTTCTGTTTATAATGTGTTTAAGTTGTTGGTCTTTTTATAATGTTAGAGATTTAAAAAAATGAATGGTGTTTTATGCAAATGTTAAAATACATATGTTGTCTTGTATTTATCCTTGTTTTGTAAGGTGAATTTGTTGTGGGTTGATGAAACTGTTGCAACACTGTTTCTGCAGAAACAACCTATTTTAAGGAACTTACTGGCAAATGGCTTACCACAAAAATGTGTCTTCTAAGCATTATTTTTTACAACCATAGAAAAAGAATACTAATCTTGTCAGTGTTAGTTTAAATTTTTATGGCCCAACGTCGCATTAAAGTACCATTAAAGTAACTTGTTATAAAATTCATTTGATACATCAATAAGTAGCAATGCAGTTTAGAATGAGTTATAGATACATTGCTTTACCTTAAACTATAAGCATTATTGGTTGCACAAAACAAAAAAATTTTTTGAAAGATTTCTGTTGCTTTTGAACCTTTTCAGCTTTCTTGTCCGAGAAATATTGGTGAAGAAAAGTTCAGTTTGGAAATTTTTTTATTATTTTATTATATTTGTGCATTTTTTAATTTTACATAATACAAAATAATTAAATAAAAGATTTGAGAAGGATTGAAAATATGTCTTAAAGTTTTCTGTAAATTCTAGCTTAAATTTAATTTACAAAATCTTTCTAAAATTTATTAAACGATTCTGTAAGTCTTGTCATGTAGTTTCAGAAATTCACAAAAAATCCTCTAGAAGAATGAAATTTTCATTATTTAGAACATAAAGCGTTAACTAAAAGATAATTAATAAAGTTTCATAAAAATTAAACAAAATGCAATGGACAACGCTATTGCCCCACCAATGACAAGAAATTTTTTTTATCTCAAAACTGTTAGATAGAAGGTGCTGCGTTCGAGCCCAATCACAGCCATTGTTTTAAATGTTTGGAGTTTTCCATGGTTTTCTAGAAACACTGGGTTTCCTTGCGTAAATACGAGTTAGATTCCCTTAGAATGATCCTCATGGAAGGCATTCCCCCACTTCTTAGGGCCAATATCCTTCATGTGAATAAATGGCCGTCATAAACACAATCACAAACATAATGTTATTAATTATATAATGATTACATCTCAATCAATTTGTAAAATTGAAGTGTGTTGGCATTTAACACAGGGTGATACCTTTTCTGTTGCCATTCTGCCTTTGTCTGTAATCATCAAAAAATCGATGTCTGAGTAGGACTTTAATTTACGTCCACTAAGTGCATCTGTTTTAAAACTAGATTTAAATGGGGTTGGAGAAATCATGACAAGCATATACAAAAAATCAAATTTTGAAAAAAAAAGGAAAAGAAACAAATGCTGTTACAGTTTTTCTGTGTTATGCACACCAATGGAAAATGCAGTCTGCCATTTGTTTAAATTTCTGTATTATTCATTTAGGAAAATATTCTTCAATGTAAACAAGGTGAAAATTTGTAAAAAAAGAGTAACTGATTTTTTCAATCTGTTATCCTGTTGTTCTCCACTGTAAATGTTACTAGGCTGTAAAATTTGTTTCTAAATTTAAAAAAAAAGTTATCAAATGTTATTTAAAAGCACCATTATCTTATAGATGTATGAACTGTACTCCTGTTAAAAATGGCATTATTTTAGTTTTGCCCATCCTTGAAAAGAAAGAAGACATTTCAAAACTTAGCAACTAAAATTTGTTTTTTATTGATACATTACAGTCAAAGATCTATAATCCGCGCTCCCAATATCCGCAATTTTTTATAATTCGCGTTACTTTACGAATATAAACAATGAAATAAACATACGAATTGAATATTTCCAACTGAGCGAAAAATTGCCCAGGCCGGGAATCGAACCCGGATACTTGGCTTACAAGGCCAATGCTTTACCTGTTAAGCTAACCGGGCAATAACCGGCTGGGATTTTTCGCTCAGATAACCTTATTGGCCATAACATCTGGCCTGTCATTTAGACAGCTCGGCAGAATAAGCCGCAGGTAAGTGTGTTATAAGCATTGGCCTTGTAAGCCAAGTATCCGGGTTCGATTCCAGGCCTGGGCAATTTTTCGCTCAGCTGGAAATATTCAATTCGTATGATAACTTTACCAATTAGTTATATTGTGTTAAAATAATAGCAATGAAATAAACAGTTAAGAAAATATAAAAATTTGTGCTCCAAAAGTGATTTTTAAAACAAATAATAAAAGAATTGAAAAACATATCATAATAAAACATTTATTTTTTGTTAATATAACTCTTTTATTTTATTAACAGTAAAAAACGGATTATTGCATTACAAAACATACATAGTAATTATTTTTATTTAAATACACTTATCTATAAATTTTTTAATAAAATAACTTTAAAAAGACATTTTTTCAGATAGCATATTAAATTAATTATTAGATTTCATCTTTATCTTTTCATATTGTACTGATTAAAGGGTTAAAATGCTGTCTAGGAATAATAAAATGACGTATAATATACATAATACTCTATAATCCACAATATTCCATAAACCGCACAACCATTGGCCACAGCGTGTGCAGATTATAGAACTTCGACTGTAATTTTTTTTTCAGTCTCTTATTAATATTGTACTTTTTTTTCTTATAAAAATTTCTGAATAGATGGATTGCTTTTTTATATGATCTTCATTTTTAGCAAATTTAAATTGTGTTAGATTCAAATTATATTGAAATCAAAAAATCAAAATTCTTGTTTATCCAGTGAAAAGGATGTCTTTTTTTTCTGTTTGATTGAATCACAAACAATGGGACTATTGCGAGTTGTAATTTTTTTTTAAATTATTCACAAGGCCTCATTTTTTTCACTGAATAGCTGCTAATTGATCTCTACATAGGTCGTTTTTTACTTTTTCAGTTTTGTTGAAAGGTTTTACCATAATTTAGCTCAAACCAATTGGTAGGTCTCCACACCTGGCTGAGTCTGAGGACATGGGGATATTTTTACTTTCTGAATCTAGCTCTGCATGTGAAAATAGCCTCATAAAAACAATCTTCAAACAAAATCGAAAAAGTAAAAAGCGGATGTTGTAAAGTTCGACTTCAGTTTATACAGTGAAAAAAAATCATTTAGAAATATTGAAATGCTAATAAGATGTTTTAACTCTCTAAGTGTTTGATTCATAATATTCTGTTAACTAAGCTTCAGGTTTAAGTTATGCAATATAATCAACATTTATGATAATATATTGCAATAAATTTAATGAATTTTCAATACATTTTAGAATGATTAATACTCTCAAGGATTACATTCATATTTGTAATTAAGTTTTTTTAATTATTGAAAGATTAATATCTTCTGAGAATTTAAAACAAAATGTAGAGAAAAAAAATTACAATTTTACTCATTTGCAAGATGCTCAGAGGGTTAAGAGATTTCTTTCATAGCATAGTTATTAGTGAGCTCACAGCATGAGTGAAGTAGCCTCTTTATCATCTCTCATTCATGTCTGAAGATGCATAAGGAAATGTACACAATCTTGTTCATGTTTATGTGTTTAATCTTGACATCTCTAATAATCATGAATCTTTCATAATCTGGACATTTCAGTACATTTATTCGTTGTTATTTTCAATCACCTATCACAGATGCCGCCATCAGACATTTATTGAAGGGATTTCATTAGAAGATTAAGAAAAATGAAATAACATCGTCTAATTTAATCTTCTGTTTTTCAGTTTAAAAATTGTAAGAACTTTCTTATTACATAGCAGCTGATATAGATGTCTTATTTTATATTAATTTCTAAAAAATAAAAATGTTAATTTTTCTATTCCTCATTCACCAAACATAAGAAAATAGCACTAAAACATTTCGATATTGGATTTTATTATTATTATTACTTAAATATTTAATATGTGACTTGCTTTGGTCTTTCTAGATGCTATATATGAAATTTGTTGCTATATATACCAAAGTTGTTACATGATTAACCTTATGTATAATTATTCCAAATATGTTAGGCTAATTTTAAGGTTATTTAATAGTTCAGAATCGCGTAATAGTGCTGATTCTGGATTAAAGAAGTTATGCAGCAATAGTAATAATAAGGCTTTGTGATGATTTTAAAAATAAAATCCAAACTCATTTAAGCTCTTTTTGTAATATAATTACAAAATTATTCAGATTAATTAACAAAAATAAAATCAGCCTAACAGTTGGCTTTTGGTTGAGGCAACATCAAGAATTATACGCCAAAGGTTGGCGGATCATTGAAGTAAAGATCTGACATATAACAAGCTAGTGGGTCTGCTGGAACATGTAATAACAACGAAACAGATTTTTAAGAGTGAAACAGAATTTCCTGTTTTCGACCGAGAATGTTCAAAAGGTTTTAAATAATTAACAAAAGCACATATATAAGTTTATCAGATACATAACACAGGTCTACACAAATCTGGGATTTGCAGAATAGCACTTTTTTCTTTGACATGCTGACCACAGAAATGACATTAGTTTTTTGCTATCACCCACATTTTTTTCTCCAAACAAAAAAGGAGGTGTTGCCTTTCAATAAAATTAATGTGTATTATTTATTAAATAAAATAGATTCTTAATAAAAACAAAAATTAATTTCTTAATAAAATTACGTTAATAAATCTAAAATGCAATACTTCACTAAAGGATATGAAACATAAATGTAGGCATCTCATTATGTGTCTACAGGTAGGGGTCTGGTCATTGATTAGAAAGAAAGAAAGTTACAAGGATGAAGATCATATAGGGTGTGATGTTCCAGTTTTGGCCACATTTAGACAAAAGTTGAAGTAAAAATTTTATAGTCTTTGACTGATTGAAGCATATTAAGTCATAATAACATTGTTCTTTAATAAATTTAACTGCCTTTCTGTTGATTATAATAATTTTCAAAGGAATATTTTAGATAGTGAGTAATAACTCATTAAGTAATTTCTTTCAATTTGACCATCCTAGTATCATGAAGTTTAACAAACATTTTAATTGATAATAAGTAAAAGTAAAGCATTTTTATGCAACATCTATTTTGTCACACATATAATTGTTTGCTGTATTAAATTAATTTTGCATTTTTTTATAAATTAATAAAAACATTAAATGAAATATACACTATGTTTATTTAAAACTGACGCTATTCAGAGCCGGCAGTAGCTCGTTCGAATAACTGGAAAGGCACAAAATTTGATAAATGGACTAATAAAACCATGGGAAAAAAGTTTCCAACAAAAAATAAATAAAAAGTACTTCCAATTACAACTGATAGTGGGAAATTTGGTGCTGTACTTGGAAACAAACATCAGAAACAGAGAAAATTTTAATTTGGATAAAATGCCATGTTTTAATCATCATAATCACTTTCCCGATGAGGAATTAGACCATATTCAATGTAACCACCATTCTCTTGCATAACACCGTGCATTCTTTGTACAATTTTTTCAACGGCCGAGTATAACATGTCACATGGAATAAACCTTACTGGAGATTGGAACTATTTTTTGTTTCTTTGAGCTTTTTTTCCCATGCTTTCATTAGTCCCCTTATAAATTTTAAAGCAGTTCCGGCTATTAAAATTAACTACAGAGAGTTCTAAATAGTGTCAGTTTAAAAGAAAACACCCTGTACTTAAGTTGATTTTAACTGAAAATTTAAATTAAGAAACAAAGAATGTATTGGATTCATAAAACAGTCAAAAGTGCCTATAGAACATAAAAAACACATTTTAACATTTTGCATATTTAATCAGTTTTATAATTATCCATGGATTGTGGACTATTTAAATTTAAATTTTTGAACCTTCACCTAAGAGTTATCTTTCTTGAAATCATTTTCTGATTTTGTTTTCATTTATGTTAGCTTGTGGTGTCTTATTTATGTATTCTGCCTCTTTACAAGTTATTTTAGAATTTGATTTCATTGGGAAATCATGGCATTTCAAGCCTGGTCTTCCAAGTTTAAATTAAGTTTCTATCTTGCCAATTTCAACAATTTTATGGTTAGAATATTAAAATTGTTCCATTTTTATAGAAAACAACATTCAGATAATTTTAAAAATCAACATTTCAGAAATTTTTAAAACTTGAATTCCTAGTATTTAGCTGTCTATTGGGGATTCAAGCACTTGAATGTGCTATTTGGTGAAGAAAATATGCAACTTCTCTCTTCAGGATAGTAGCGTGTAAGCAATTTGCATTACATGCATTTTAAATTTGTTCAGAATAATTATTCTTTTGCACAATTTCAGATTTCCTGTGACATTTGTGTTCTGTCTTATATGACAAAGTAAAAATTATACAAAATTGAATATCTAAAACTTTTAAATACACTTACAATGACAATTTGTTTCAATGGGAATTTAACATTAGTTAAAGGGACAACTATACTATAGCAAAGGCTATGAGAGCACCTCTATAGGTCATTTTATTTCCCAATTGACCTAATCACTCTGAAGTTTTAGAGATTTTCTTCGAACTTTAGATTGCCTTGTGTAAATATAAGTTAATGTCTTATAGGTCCTAAATCCTTTTTGGGCCCATATCCCTTGTGTAGATAATTGGCTGTCATAAACAGTCCACCCTAGTACTTAGACTGACTGCTTTAGATTCAACACTATTACAGAAAAGTGATTTCCATTGTGCAAACTTGTGATGCAAGGTAGAACAAGGTACTCCAAAACTTAGCTATCTTGTAATGCTGACAATATATTTTGAATGACCTTAATTTTATTTCCTATCTTACAGTAGTGTTCAATCTAACCCATTTTTTAAAAGCATAGAATTGTATTTTTTAAACTAGGTAAAATTAATGCTGATTGTAGTAAAGATTCACAATTATTTGGTATTTCTAAATTCATGTGACTGAAATCTTAAAAAAATTTTGTAGCAATCTAGTATTTGGCAATCAGCATTTTTCAAGCATACTAGTTAGTTGCACTTTTACTGTACAGGTGGAAAAGGGGACTGATTTTTGCTGATGTGTTGTTTATGATTTTGGTATTGATTTGAAATTCTGAAAACTGGAATCAGGTTGGTCCCCGTAGTGCCAAATAATTGGTCCTGTACTGCTGGGAAGAGTGGGTTACAGTGGACTACCCCTTATGTTTTATTTATTTTTAAAGCTTATCTTTAGTCTAATTGATTACAGCACTAAATTGATTAATTATAGTCTTTAAAACACATCGTTAGCATGAATGATTCATTTTATCCTGACTAGCTGTTTTAAACTTCTGAAAGTAAAATTTTTGGTACTACTTGTTTATCCCATCAACCAAAAAATTATCGCCAAATTGTAAGATTAAATGCCAATAATGGATGATCGTGAATGTCCCGTTCAATGACATTAAATACGATACACGTGTTTAAAACGTTATTAAGTGATTTTTATATCGCCTTTTAATTTGTATTTTTTGTAATATTCTATTAATTATTTGTTTTTTCATTATTTAAAATGAAAATTATGTCAATATGTATAATTTGGATATTAGTTTGGTGATTTGTATAATTTGGCGAAATTGGTCGACAAGATAACCAAATTGTACCGAATTTTTTATCATGAACATTTGTTTTATTATTAATTGAAGGTTATAAATAAATCAGAAAAAAACAGCTGTTTTCTAAAGTTAAGATACTTCTTTTTATTTAATATTAAAGTTAATATGCTAAAAAGTAAGCTTTAAGTAATAATTTTATGAGAATGTATAGACATTCAACATGAGGCACAGTGGGCCACAATCTACTCTGTTACTGTAATGCACAATTTTCAATATATTTAACTATTGCTTTTTCTCTACAAATAAATAATGTTCTAAAGTCATTATTTAATTGTAAGATAAAGTAAATAAAGAAAAATGTCTATGTATCATAATAAGAAATATTTTGGTTTGTATTTACTGCTTTTAAAACAATACAAATATCCTATTGTCTGTAACCGGTTATTACTAAAACAATTTTTGGTAGGTTCTGAAATTCCATTACTCATTTTAGATGCGACATAAAACAAATTTGGAATAAAAACTTTATAGTTGCTGATCTGTAGTTCGTGTCAATGTTATCGTAAAATAAACCTCAGCTCCAAAATAATTTCAGCAAAATTTCAAGCTCATAAATATTTTGGAGTTTCATTTTGAAATTTTCATGATATTGTCTTTATTTTATTTAATAACTTCAACTTGTTTTCAATTGTTCCTATATCAATCTGTTGCTATTTAAAACATATTATGTTCTTTTTGATATTTTTTCTGTTTTGTTTTGTAAATGTTTTGTTTGAAAATTTTACTTGAAAATTTTTTATTATTATGCTACATTAGAGATGAAGAGGACTTAAAATAATAAAAAAATAAATTTATATTGTATTTCAAATAATGCTTAATGCTTAAAACATCTGCCCCAGTGGGTGGACTACTGTATACCCCGCTTCTGGGGCACACTGGACCTTTTATGAACGTATAGAAGTAATTCTTTTTTTTAATTATTTGAAACTATGTTCTGAAAAAATTCTGAGGCATGTAAAAATGATTAAGGCATGTTCAAGAATATTTTAGGCAGAATGGACTTTCCATTAAAGAGAAAAAAATGTAAACTGCAAAAGTGATCCACTGTAGTAAAACCCATCAAAATGTTACTTATCTTTAACAGTTACCTGCTGTAAACAGAAGCATTACATGGTTCTGATATGGATTGCCATACAATTAAATTTGCTGAAAGCCTGTCTGAAAGATATTTTTCTAAACTTATTTGTGATTCCATCATAAAAGATTTTAACAGGTACTTATGAAACACAGTGAAACCCATAAAAGCGGATTTTTTCTAAAACATAATCCTGTCTCAAGTGCAAGAGTTTCAGAATACCGACAAAACGAACAAAATATCCTAGTTAGACAGAGTACCTTAAAAATGTAATTGATTCCTTTTTTTTAATTCGAGTCTAATATGGTATTTTCCCCCATCTCCTTGCAATCACATCTTGACAAGATTGACTGTGTGTATATGGGTAATAGAAGTATTTCGAGTAATTTTAAGAATTTAGGATTATCTATTACCTTTCTTAATTTAAAAATATTATGCATAAAATAAAGTTAGATTTATATCCATAATTGTAGCTAGTAATACAATGAAGTTACATTATGATGTACCAAAAATTTTACAAACACTGTAATCTAAAAAACTGAACCCATAATTAAAAGTTAAATAAATTTTAGTCAAGCTTTGTATAACATATACATTTGCTTACATTAAAATTAAGATTAAATGATTAAGCTTTACATTAGAACTACCAAAAATATTCAAGTTTTATTTATATACTCTACATCAGAATGTTTATTTAAAACTATTTAATTTATTTTTAGTTTGTTTATAAATTTAGTTTATTTAAAAAAAAATCTGATTTATATTTCTCTATTATCTGGTTAATATTTAAAAAAGACTTTTCTTTAGCTAAAGAAACTAGTGATATAACAAGCACACACAATAAATGTAGTTTATGTGGTAAAAAATAGTCTGAGTGCAAATTGTGTAAAACAGCCATAATTCTTCTGACAAGGAAGATCTCCATACTGGGCATACTGATAACTTTTTGAAAAAAATACAGATTAAACTACTCATGTGTGTAATAAAGGATCAATCAAATTTAGCGGCAGAATTACAAAAGAAACTCAGTAAAAAAATGAAATATTTTCAAGTATTTGGCGCAAAAAGACAAAAGCGTCACGCTATTTGGCGAGCAGTATTATTCTTCGCCAAAAGCAAACAATTTTAAAGCTTCTGAAAATTTCTCGTCAATTAAATTTTAAAATACGTGTAAATAATATCTAATGAATTTAAATGTGAACAATGAGAGAGTTTGACATACAGATGTATTTTCTGTTACCTATTTCTGTGGCTTTTACTGCAGTTATTTAATTTTATCACTTTAAAAATAATTTCTTATGTAAGAAATACTTTCATATTGAAAAGTATTTTTTCATACATTTAAGCATACGACAAAATAAAGGACAGGTGAAGAATGCTGCAGTAATGCATTTCAATATTGGAGAAGTTTTTGTTTCCATAGCAACAAAATTGAATCGACAGTGCTCAATTAGATTGGAGTTAATTTTGAGATTGAAACAATTTAATTTAAATTTTCTTTTAATTCAAAAAATTTCACAATTAATTTCCCTTCTGCATAAAATTATGACAACTAAAGCTGACAAAACTAACGTTTTTTAAACAAGGTAGAAACTGTCAAGTTTTGACGAAGGAAAATGTTTAGGAAGGAACTGTTTCATTAACTTATAATAAACCTATAAAATTAGTTATAGTAAAAAATGCATTTTATGTTGGTAAGTCTAACTCTTAAACAAACTATATTTATCGTCAAATTAGCAAAATACAATTTCTATAAAACCTACAAAATTAGTTACAGTAAAAAATGCATTTTATATTGGTAAGTCTAACTCTTAAACAAACTATATTTATCGTCAAATTAACAAAATACCATTTCTATAAAACGCAGTTGTAGAAATTGTTAAAACTTTAATCATATATGTAAGCAGTAAAAAAAAAAAAATAAAGACATATTATTATGATAAAGTTATCAATTAAAGTTCTTATGCTGGTATTCCAGAATGTTAGAAAGCAAAATTTATTCAACTTTGACTCAATCATAGAATTTCCTTTCCTCGTGAAATCTAAACTCGCCATCATTTTCACCATATCAAAATTTACAAATGTACATTTCACATCTGTATTCACGTTTAAAAAAATGGCATTTTAATTTAATAATTTTGATTCAAAACTTGAAGTCTCAATGCTATTGGCTGAAATAGATATTAAAGTGTTGATATTCTTTTATGCGTAAATCAAATTTTGTAAATGCAGTCGAAATTTTCTGGGTTTTATAACAGAAAGTATTTAAAATTTTATTTTTTTCCTTTTAATGAGAAAATGGCAACATAAAGATACAGCACTCATTTCCCCCCTTTTTTCCTTTGCTTTAAAAGAAATGGGGTACTCCTGTTGCCACGATTAGAAAAGAAGCATTAAAAGCTACCAAAAAAAAATTTTTTTTTTCAAAAACAAATTAAGATACAGATTTCAAACAAATATCATTTAAAAGTACATTTTTTCCCCTACACGGTGGTGTAAAAATTGTAAATGTGCAACATTAAAATTTAAAAACTTTTAGTAGCAGAAATTGCAATACCGAAATTTATTTAAAATTTTAAAAGTGTTACCATGCGCAAAATGACGTATAAGTTACGCACAGATACGTTTGGCCTTTATAATAGAGATATATAAATAAAACTTCTTTAAACAATTTAAACATCAAACATTTTTACCTTAAAAAAATTCAACATGAAAAAGTATTCTTTGAAATTTTATTTTGTCGCCAACCGATGATAAATCGCCAAATAAAATAAATGTTCATTATTTTTTTACGAACGTTCCATTGGGCTTCCGCCAAAAATTATTTTATAAACATATATAACCACATATATACACATGAGAAGAACATTTTGTAATTTTTTCAGAATTTTCTGAGTATGCCCGTATGGAATCCTTCTTTTTGAGTTTCTCCATTTCTTGTTTCGCCATTTTTGGTACCATATTTTGCCTCAATAGTTTTTTTCGATATCTGGTCGTGAACTTCAATTATGTTAATAATTTAAAACAATTTTATTTTTGATTGATTAAACTTTTTTTGGTAATATTGGGCTGTGTAAAAAATAATATTGGTTTCTGTTATTTTACTTAAAAAGCAATTTACTTCAAAACAATTGTAGAGCGGTGTTCAGCATAAGTTTTCGGAGTTTGGTATATGAATTAGGATCAATTTAAACTTTAGACTTCTCATTGTTAAGAACAGATCCTCATCACCACTCCCTTTATACACAATTCTCCTGAATTTCATGAAATTTTTTGTAAGCAATGTTAAACTGGGTATTCACAAGTCGTAATTGTGGTCATTTCAGATGATTGAGAAATTTTTTTGCTTGAGGGATTTTTGCAACTCTGGAAAGAGCACTTTGAATTCTGGTGAAATGTCACACTGCTAGAGGATTAATAAGTATAAAATCCTATATCTTCAGGGGAAGATTATTTGATGCTTTGAGGGGGGTACCCCTTAATTTGATGCTGTAGTTTAATCAGTGTAAAAAGGATTTCCGATGTTTTACGTATTAATTTGAATTCTAACAAAAATTATGTATTTTCCCATATATCTGTAATGTAAATGTATTAACACTAGAAAAGGTGGAAATTTTAGTTACCTTTTACAAAAGTAATTCACACCAGAATATTTTATTTAAAATAGTTTAATTTGTTTATTTTACAGTTTTCCTCTTTGTATATTTTAAACTTATTAAATAACAGAATTCTGGTTGGAACATATTGAATCATATTTATATGGTTTCAGTCAAAATGACTGCTTACGGCCATCTTAGGGCTAATGAATAGAAACAAAATTACAATACTAAATAAATAAATCAAAAATCTGCCCTTCCAAAATCCATTAATTTACTTAAAAATGTCTCCGGTTGAAAAGCTTAATTAAAAAAATTGCCATTATTTTGTAAAAATCCACAAGAGCATCAAAACCTTTCAATATTCCTTTGCTCTTTCCCTAAATATCAACGAGACTTGAAATAAAAGAATTCAAACGAGAAAGGAATAATGATCACTTGAAATATTTTTTAGATTTATCATGAGAAGCATTATCTCTCTACATCGAATGGCCAACTTTACAAGGAAACTGTATGATTAAAAAATATATGTCAAAATTTTTCTGCAGCAAGAAATTCTGCTCTTTTGAATTTGTTAACTAAATTTTAAACAACAGTTTCATATTTCTTGCTTATTGAATGACGAAAACTCTTTTGGAGATGAAAGGACATCATGGGCATGTTCTAGAACAGAAGATAAATCATATTCTGACTTCTTAAGGTGCTTTAAAAGTTCACAAATAACCAGTTCAAGAATAGAGTTGCTTTTATTAATTCCAGGTAGTAAAGTTATAATATTATTTGATATAAAATTATAAAATAAACAAAGATAAAGGTCTCGAAACTCAGAGTTCCGTTATTGCATTTCTATTATTTGTTTTTTTCCTTAAATGTCAGCAACAGTTGGTTCCAGTAAAACCCATTTCCATCTTAGCAGGTAAACTTGTATGCTTATTCTTCGAGGCCGTCAATTGTTTCCATTTACGGGATGATTATATGTTCACCAAAAACCTGCCAAGAAGGAAACAATTGCAAATTATTCCATTTTAGATAGATTTCAAGTTTTAATAACTATAAATATGTAATATTGTTTTCGTGTAGTCCTGACTTTCTTTACCTTTAAGATAGGTCACCTTCACAGAATTCATTGTAATACAAAATATGATTCAAAAGTTCCAAGAAAAGTTGTAAAAGACATTACTCTGAAGAGTTCACATCACTAAAGTATATCGACCTTCAAAGTAGTGACATTGGGCGACGGTACACTTGTACCACAGTTCCTAAAACTTCTGGAAGCACTGCTGGAAGTCATTTTTTGCAGCCTCCCACAAGGCCTCCGGTGATGTTTTCCTTTTTTCCACATCTGATGACTAAAAACGGCATCCCTGTAAATGTTTTTCCATTGATGAAAACAGGTAAAAGTCACACGGGGCTATGTCCAGTTGCTAGGGGGTGGGATGTGAAAGCACTTTAGTGCGAGGAATTGTTTTACCTATTGTATCGATGCAATGATGCTTTGTCAAGCAGAAGGTAACAGTCTGTAACCTCAGCGAAGGTTGTCCAACACATTTATCGTCTTCGATGGATTCTCAACCCTCTTAAACCCCTTTGCTGGGCGGTGGTATATTTATAAACAATTTAATTTTAATTCCCAAAGGTCATATTGACACCAGAATTTTAGTAAAATAATTACGCCTTATTGAATGCATGAAATATAGCTTTTTCTTATTCAGAAATAAAATTGATGTTAAATTCCGGTGTCAGTCATTAATATTAACTCTTACTCTCTTATCTAATTTGGCCTGTGCCGGGAAGGGTTAAATCGTCGATGCCATTCATAAATCTTGAGTTTCACCATGGTAGATTTATCGTGCACCTATCTTAGCATTTTCAAAGTCCTTATTTGTGTTCTACCTAAACATTGACAGAATTTAATGCTGCAACAATGCTCAAGAAAAGTTATATTTCTTACATCGCTGGCCAAAGGAAACTAACTTATGAAGATAGCATGCAAGTAACATGACATAAGCTAAACCAACATGAATAGGGAAGGGTTGAGCAAATACGTTTCAAACGGTTTTACTTTAGGCACTTGCTTTTGTTGTCAAGAACTTTCGCATTCCCCGAATTTTCGAATCGTATTATAGTATAGCACATTTATACTCTTCACAGGTACATTACTGGGTGAATATGTTGGAATAACTATAGTTTCAGAGGATAGAGTTAAAATGGAACCTGTTTATGTTGAAAATTTGCCTAAAACAGAAAAATGCATAATCTTCGCAAAACTTTTAACTTTGAATTATTCCGTTTAATATTATACCATTTAACAACTGTCTAAAATAGAATTTTCCATGAGTTCTTTGTGATTCCGTTTTAGTAGTTTTGTGTATTGTTGAATGCATGATTCAGAAACCCCAATATTCATTTGGGCTGGGAGAGTCCTCAATATCCTCTTGGCTATGACACTGGTTACATTATTTAATTGCAGTGTAAATTATTGTAAATGATACAGAATGTTTTAGCAATGAGCATTAACATTAGATGAAAAAATTTCTGAAATCTAGAAAATTTCTTATTAAATACATTTATACATTAAAATTCCATCACCACTAAAATAATTCATTTTCTCTCTATTCTTTGTAAAATGTATCTTCGTTTCTTTAGATGATATTAAGTAATAGAATTTTCTCCTCAAATTTACTTTATATATTATTTATAGGAAGTTGTTTATAATTGTTGCTATTTATTTTATTTACAATTAAAATTTTATACTATTAGAACACTTACATTAGTAATTGACACACATTCGATTTTGTTGACTTCAGATAATTGGGAGTTTACTGTAGTTTTAAATAATATTGTGGAATTTTATTACAATTTATTTTCTACATTGATTTTAAATTTTCATGATAAGTTTATTTTGTTTTTGTTTGTTCTATAATGAAACATAAAAACTGATATTAATCAATTTTATTTTATTTCAGATGCATAAAACCATTAATCTAACACATCACATCACTCAAAATATATTCAATGTGTCAAAAAAATGCAGCAAAATATTTTTTACGGGAGCTTTTTGAAAAAGCAATTTCTAAGTCACAGCCAGTAAATTTTTTTGTGAGTCATGCAAGAAGAATTTCCTTCAAAACAGTCTTTTTTGTGTGAGGTATGCAACAAAGAATTCTCTCAAAAGGGTCATTTAAGCAGCCATCTGTTAATTCATTCTGGTGAGAAACCTTTTGTATGCGAGATATGCAACAAGAAATTCTCTCAAAAAAGCCATTTAAGCAGCCATCTGTTCACTCATACTGATGAGAAACCGTTTGTGTGTGATATATGTAATAAGAAATTCTCTCAAAAGGGCAGTTTAAGCAGGCATCTGTTAACTCATACTGGTGAGAAATCTTTAGCATGTGAGATATGCAACAATAAATTCGCTCGAAAGAAGGATTTAAAGAACCATCTGTTAATTCATACTGGTGAGAAAACTTTTGTGTGTGAGATATGCTTCAATAAATTCTCTCAAAATAATTCTTTACGAAAACATCTGTTAATTCACACTGGTGAGAAAACTTTTGTATGTAAAGTATGCAACAGGAAATTCTCAGAAAAGAGTAATTTAATTCGGCATCTCCTAATTCATACTGGTGAGAAAACTTTAGCATGCGAGATATGCAACAAAAAATTCACACGAAAGTATGATTTAGGGAGGCATTTGTTAATTCATACTGGTGAGAAACCGTTTGTATGTGATATATGCAACAAGAAATTCGCCCGAAAGAATGATTTAAGAAAGTATCTGATAACTCATACTGATGAGAAACCTTTTCTATGTGAAATATGCAACAAGAAATTCAACCAAAAGAGTAATTTAAGAACACATCTGTTAATTCATACTGGTGAGGAAACTTTTGTGTGTAAGATATGCAGCAAAAAATTCTCCCGAAACAGTTCTTTAAGGAGAATTTGTTAATTCATACTAGTTAAAAAAACTTTTGTGTGTGAGATATGCGGCTAGAATTTTTCTAAAAACAATGATTTAATCAGGCATCTCTTAATTAACACTAGTGAAAAACCTGTTGTATGTGATATATGAAACAATAATTTCACTCCAAAAGGTGATTTAACCAGGCATCTGTTAACCCTTTCCGGCACGGGCAGTTTCTGTTAGTAAAATGAGAAATTATCAATTAACACCGGTATTCACAAACGAATTTTTTAGATATTTTGAAATACTCAATTTAAGCTTTCATTGTAAAAGCAAAATATTACTAAAATATTATTGGTGCCGGTTGCAAGTTTGTAATTAAATTTAGGTATCCCAGACCGGGCACAGTGTGCAGGAAAGGGTTAACTCATACTGGTGAGAAACCTTTTGAGTGTGAGATATGCAACAAAAAATTCTCTCAGATATATGCTCTAAGCACATGTAGTATTTTAATTTATACTGAAGGGAAATCTTTTGTGTGAGAGATATGTGTAAAGATATTCTTTCATAAGATTGGTTCAAGAAAGCATCTGTTAATTCATAGTGGCGAGAAAATTTTTATGTGAGATTAACAAAAATAAACTTCAAAAAAGCTACATTTTGCTCTTAAAAAAATTTTAATTACATTGAACTAATTGTAGTGTATTCCAGGAAAAAGAATTTTTTTTCCATTTATTACAGTGCATAAAAAGAAAAGTCACATTCAAAAATTTGCATATTAAACCAATAAATCTGCACATCAGGAACTATACCATGAGCGATGGCAAACACAATTTTATTTTTGTCATACTTCATGTTATATGAAAAATATTACATATGTCTTTTTACACTTATAAGCTTGTAAAATTTTATTATGATTGATAATATTTAAGTGAAAAAAAACTGTGTTAAACCTGACTTCTTACAATAAAGTTCTTTGATGGCAAAATTTATTTTCTTATAAATATTTAAGCTGAAATAGTAGTATTGTATAGGGAATGGCCTCCTGACTTACCCATAATATTAAAAAAATGTGTGTGTAAGTGTGTTTGACATACTAGTTGCTAATTCAGAAGATATTAAAAGTAAATAAGATAGATTCCCTTAAATCCGCAAGTCTCTAATATCAATACAGAATTTAACATGTAAACAATGAAATTTTTAGTTCAGATGTTGGGACAAAATTTGACTTTTTTATTTTCATATCAATTTTACATCTATTTTAATCTGTAATTTCCCTTAAGGTTGCTAAATTTATGATTTTTCTTGAAGGAAGAATAAATTAATTTTTGTAAAAAATTCAAGATATTGCTGATATTACTGGTAATCACAAATTTTTTGCCAAATGTATTTATCCATTAATCACACGTTTTGGTTATTAAGTTTGTCTAAATCTGAAATAAAACTTCCTTATTTCACGTTTTTTTATGTGAATTTGTAGTGCACCTTTGTGAGGCTAGTGTCATTGAATAATTTAAGAAAAATGCATCTCATCTTTATAATGAATATATAACTACACATTATTGATTATTTATTTGACCATTGCTTTTAATATTAAAAAATACCTAAATTTTTAATATCTTACAAGCAAGGTCTCCATACGAGCATACCCAGAAAAATATGAAAAAAAAAATACAGAATGTTCTTCTCGTGTGGGTATATACGTTTTTAAAGTTTTTTTTTGACGGAACCTCCATTCAGTATCGGTAAAAAATAATTAAAATTTCGTTATTTGGCCATTTATTGCCGGTTGGCGAAGGAATGTAATTTCAAAAAATATTTTATGTCAAATACACTACAAGAAAAAAAAGGTTCATGTTGAACTTGTTTTGATAAATTTAATTTAAATAACTTTAGTTTTGTAAGTTTTTGTTTGTTTTAAGTATAATATTGTTATATCGATATTTATATGAATTTATATTCAAATTTAATCATCAAAATTTGAGATTTAAAAAGAAATTCATAATTTAAATTAATCAAATTTGTTTCAAGCTCAAAGCCCAATTGAGAATTGTCGATTAGATTTTGTTGCTATGGAAACAATTGGCTTTTATTTTTGAATACGTTTAAATGTATAATTTTTCTCAATGTGATTTTTTGTCAATGAAAACATATTGTCCAGTGAATAATTAAAAAGCTACTTTAACAAGTAATATTTATATATATATATGTAACACAATATATATATGTATATAATGTATTAAAATCTTTCATTGTTTATGTTTAAATTCATTAAATACCATTTACACGCATTCTCAATATCCACAGTTTTAAGTTGCATCATAATCGTTTGCTTTTGGCGAGGAAAAAAGCTACTCGTTCAGATATTATTTTACGGACAATGTGTAAACTATAGTAACATAAAATAAAAATACTTTAGCAATGTTTGAACGCTAGATATAAATCTCATATTAAATGAAAAAACTAAACTTTTCTGTGCACAAATTTTTGCAATATATATACTCACACTGATAATTTCTTTGGCTTTGAAAAAGGAAATCTGATTTACACTTACGTTAGTTTGCAAGTGATAATCTTTATATGCATTACTGAACACTTAAAGAAATGTCAAATGACTGCGATAAAAAAAGCAATAATAATTATAACATGTCTTTTTTTTTCTCTCAATTGCAGAACATTTGTCTCAGTGATAAATGTTTTTAAAAAGATACATATTGCTTTTTATATTTATTAGATTACTTTCATTTTATAGAATCCTGAGAAAAGAATAATTTTAAATACTTTTTATTAACTTTTGTTTATTATTTTCTAATCTCATCAGACTATTATCAGTACTGAAAAATGCTCTATTGAACACCAAAAAGGTTAATATGTTTTTAACCTTTAAATATGTTTTTAAGTATGAGTAAGTTTGAAATTGCATCTCAAATGTAGCAAATGTATATATTATAAATATTTTTATAAATATTCAGATTTCGATGTAATAGATGTTAAATTCTTTTGCAAAAATGCATGAATACAAAATATGATACGATTATATAACAATTACAGACATATATCATTTTCAGAGCAATATAACTATAATAATGCAAGTTATAGTATAGACAGACAAACCGAAATCTTTAACACGTTCAGCTATGTTGTAAAGTGCTAAAACGCCTAATAGGTTGAAATTTGACTTTCAGGAACTTATACCCATTAGGCGGTAGCATATTTTAATTATTTTGTATAACCGTGTATTTTGTCTACTATCTTTACATACCTAGTATATGCCAACCATTTAGGTAAAATTTAATTAATATTAAATCACGCTAAAATTTAGTGAAATCACAGTTTCAGAGATTATCTTCCATAGATAATCATGTACTTAATACTTTGTGTAGCACTGTGTATCATTTTTCTACATTCTATAAAAATATATTGGTTTACTAAATGTAGCTCAGAGTAAAAAACAACAACTTATTTCAAAACCACCTATAAGCAATTTTTGTTCATATTCTGTAACCTGTACAGTTTCTCTTATGTTACCCATTATATGAGCTACTGCATTTTTTGCACAACGCAATATGCAAAAATTTTCTTAAACTTAAAAACTCTTATCAAAACTTTAAAATGCACTTCTAGCAATCATGTCTAATGTACAATATTTTTGTTGCAGTATAGTACCCGATATCTTTTGTATGTTTCTGTAAATACCTTGAACTTTCTATGATACAAGATGTAAGTCATAGTAAACCTAAGCAACGTATATGAATTTGAAATACTTTGACATGATTAAAACAAAGTTTCATCCTATACCATTATGTAAAGGAATTCATTTGTGTTGCCGTATGGACGAATAATAAACATTTTTAACACTGCATATTATAGCAGGGTGTACATTTTAGTACACTGCAGTAAATGTAGATAGATTTCATTATGTTTGAAAGCCTGTAACACCATTAAAATGCACTTAAACATTTTTCCCCATTGGCCGTCCCTGTAATTAAACTATACATGCAATTTTCATAAAATTTGAAATGAATCGACAAAATTTTACAATAATTATGTATTAAAATTTTCAAAGCATTCGGTTGGATAGTTTTTGCACCATTATATGCGGATGGATGGACGGACTGAACGACGACTATTGGTGCTATGTATTTATATAATTACGTGTGCACCTAACAAGGGTTCGAAAAGTACTTCTAATTGGCCATGAAAAAAAAGACAAGGAATTCGCCCTTTTCTGCACTCACTGTCAATGCAAACTTTAAAAAAAATCTTATTTGCGCTTTTTCTATATAAAAGAAATAACTCACAGTTACGATTAAAATATGTAATGTTTAACAAGTAGTCAGTAGAGACGCAAACTAATTAAACATGATGTAAGGCAGTACAGTCAAAGTTCGATCTGCACACCCATAATCCACTGTATTCTATAATTCGCGTTATTTTATGAATGTAAACAATGAAATAAACAGTTAAAAAATTTACAAATTAGTGATCCAAAAACGATTTTTTCAATTGAAAAATATGAGAAAACAGTGGATTATGGGTGTGCGGATTATAGAACTTTGACTGTATACAGTATCAAAACCCCTAGTTCCTGTTGTGTATTGCACTCATGCTACGCAACTAAACACGAACGCAATGTAAAACTGCAGAGAAAGCTGATTTGTAGTGCAATACAGTGTGAACAGTACAATTAAAATGTAAAGCACGATCGTAAGTTTTTGTAAAGTTGCGCAAATTTCTTTTACAAGAAAAAGTGGAAGTATGATTTTTTCAAAGTTGGTATTGACAGTGATCTGCAGCCAAGAAGAGATCCCATGTGCTTTCTCATTCTCACTTGTCGAATACTTTTTCATACTTCAAAATATTTTTGCCTTTTTTAGTGCTTGTTAGACCATTTTCAATAATAGTCATTTAATTTTTTTAAAAAAACCTGAAATTTTTTTAATATTGTGAAACACAAAAACAAAATTGTCACTGTTAAAATTTTCTTGTTGTATTAAAATAATCAAGAAAATCATTGCGTTGTCATAAAAAATGCACGATATCTGAAAAATAAATGAAGGAGTCGAAGAAACATTTACAATGTGTTCACACCTTTATTCAAAAAATTTAAAGTTACACCATCTCAATACATCCAAGGTACTTTTTCGAATTGAACATTCCAAGTTCTAAAAATTCTAAAAATTGAATAACAATTAATTAAAGAATACTCCTGAATAGTAGACAAGCACAAAAGCATTTCTAAGCAAAAATGAATTTTAGGCAGCTTCCTTCAAACGGGATTCGAACTAACTACCCACTGCTCAGCAACCAAATGTCTTCCCTCCGACAACGTTTAATACAGGACACGCTGACAGTTTTGAAATAATATCTATGTAATAAAATCGTAAGTCATGTGATTATCATCAGTAGTTCCGGGCTGGCCACTTCCCTTTTTAGGTGTGTTCGTAATTATGTAAATACGTAGCAGCTATAGTGGTCGTTCAGTCCGTCTGTCTGTCCGCATATAACAACGCCAAAACTACCCAACCGAATCATTTGAAATTTAAAATACATAATTATTACATAATTTTGTCGAGTCATTTCAAATTTTATGAAAATTGGATGCATAGATCAATTACAGGGGCAATCAAAAGTATTCCATTACATTACGGTCAATGGGAAAAAAGTTTCAAATGCATTTTAATCGTTTGAAATTTAAAATACATAATTATTACGTAATTTTGTCGAGTTATTTCAAATTTTATGAAAATACGATGCATAGATCAATTACAGGGACAATCAAAAGTATTCCGTTACATTACGGTCAATGGGGAAAAATGTTTCACGTGCATTTTCACATGCATGTTACATTCATTCGAACCTAATAAAATTTATATGCAACTATGAAGTACATATTATAATATACGTTTTACATAATTTGTGGTGCAAAGAACATTTGTTATTGATTTACAAGGCCACACAAAAGTATTCCATTACATAATGGTATAGGGAGAACATTGTTTGATGAGCGCTTTAATTGTAATTCACTATTTACAATTTTATGAGATTGATATATGAGAGTAATATTTTTAAAACTGCGTTATCGAACGAACGAACCTCATTTGCTAGGCTTCACGAGCAATTTCCAACTTGTTATTTTTATAGGGCCCATTTTGCCACTTTGATGTTAGCTCGGCACAGATGGCTCAATCACCAAAAAGATTTCCACCGCCATCATTTCTTTAAAACTAGCATTGACTTCATTTAAAATACATCAATTTTATTTAAATCTTATACGTAGTATAATCAAGAAGCTCGGAGACATCTTGTGAAAAAATATTATCTTGAACAGTTGACTGCAGCGAAGCATATTCACCTTCAAAGTAGTAACCTTGGGTGACGATACACTTCTGCCAGCGTTTCTATAACTTCTGGAAGCCATTTCTTGCAACTTCCAATAAGGCCTCCTGCGATGTTGTTTTCACCTCATCTGATGACTAAATTCGGCGTCCCTGGAAATGTTTCTTCATTTATGGGAACAGGTAAAAGTCACAAGGTGCTATGTCCAATTGATGGAGGGAATGTGGAAGCACATTAGTGCGACTTTTGACGAGAAATTGTTTTACCAGTTGGTATCGATGTGCTGGTGTGATTTCAAGCAAAATAAAGCAACGTGTAGCCTCAGCAAAATTTGCCCAACGCATTTATCCCCTTCAATGCCCCTTGGTCCTCTTTAAAGCATCGGTGCCTTTCATAAACCAACTGAGCACTGTAAAATTTCCAACTGATAACTAAAATTGTCCAGGCCGGGAATAGAATTTAGATACTTGGCTTACAGGGCCAATGTAAAACCTTTACCGTTTAAGCTAACTGGGCAATAATCGGCGTGCATTCCTCTGATAACCTTATTGGTCTTAACATCTGGTCTGTCATTTAGACAGCTGGACAGAATAGAGCGGTTTATTCTGTCTAGCTGTCTAAATGATCTAAAAATTCACCAATCAGTTTGATTGTGTTAAAATTATAGTATAACATTTATATATCGGTGCCGATTTCAGAGAAAATATTTAATTTCTAAGTACTCGTTTTGGCATTGGTAATATTAAAAGTCTATTTTCCAGCCGAATCTGGAGAAATGTTGCCAGCGTTTCGACTTCATTTGTTGCCAACTCTTCAACAACTGAATAATTTTTCGAATCTTCATTCCCAATAAAATCCATTGTAATACCAAAATTATACACTCATCAAAGTTTCTCAATCATGTGAAATATCCCAATGGTCTTCTCATATCTCAAAATGTTAGGATACAAAATTCAGTCAAGATCATATATTGAGTTTTCTAATTACATCCCGTGTTCAATTTTATGATTAAGTATCTTGAGTGGTCTCATTTTTTCTTATGTATTCTAGACTAAGAAAAGCGATGGTGGACATCCGGTACCCGCGACGAGAGGAGGGGAGGGGGAAAAGGTCGAAGGGGCAAGAAAAAAATCAATTTCACAATAAAAATGAAAAAATATGTATGAATATTAATGATTAAAACTTTTATAGAATGAGAAAAACATTTGTGGACATCCGAGACCCGCGAGTGGGGTGGAGAAAGGTTCAAAAGTGGCAAGAAAAATAATTCAATTTCACAATAAAAAAGAAAAAATATGTATAAATATTAATGTTTAAAACTTTTATATAATGAGAAAAACATTTGCGGACATCCGGGATCCGCGACTGGGAAGGGGAAGAGGACGGGAGGAGAGGGGAAAGAGTTGAAAGGAGCAAGAAAAAAAATTATATTTCACAATAAAAAAGAAAAAAGATATGTATAAAAATTATTGTTTAAATCTTTTACAGAATGGGAAAAACATTTGTGGACATCGGGGATCCGCGACTGAGGATGGAAGGGGAGGGGGAAGGTTGAAACGGGCAAGAAAAATAATTTCCATTTCACAATAAAAAAAGAAAAAATATGCATAAATATTAATGTTTAAAATCTTTATAGAATGAGAAAAACATTTTGACATCAGGAACCCCAACTAAGGAAGAGGAGGGGAGGGGAGGGAAACGAATTAAATGGGTCAAGGAAAAAAATTCCATTTAAGATATATATACATATATATACAAGAATATTAATGTTTTAAGCTTTTATAGAATGAGAAAAGCATTGGTGGACGTCTGGGAATAGAAGAGGTTGAAAGAGGCAATAAAAAAATTTCGCTTAAAAAATAATTATATATAAATATTAATATTTAAAACATTTATTGAATGAGAAAAGCAATGATGGACTTCGGGACTCACGAATGGAGAAAAGGAGGGGAGAAGAGGGAAAAGAGATTAAAGTGGCAAGAAAAAGAAATTTCTATTTCAAAATAAATTTATATATATATACATACACATTAATGTTTAAAACTTTATTGAATGAGAAAAGCATTGGTAGATATCCGGGATCCTTCGCTGGAGAGGAGTAGGGGATGGGAAAGGTTTAAAAACGGTATAAAAAAGCAAAAATTCGTTTAAAAATATACATACATGTAAATAAATATTAATGTTTTCCAAATGAATCGATTTTTTGAGCAAATTTTGACGTAATATTACTGCAACAGTTATATTGTCTTTAGAAGGTATCAATGTATGTTATTCTGGCAGAAAATCTATGATTGCAAAACCAGAGTCAGGGGATTTTATTTGAACTGCATCTCTCCTAATCCATAAAGAACTGTCCAGAATGTCTGTAGTCAGTTCTTTTGTGCAACGTTCTTTTAAATGATGCATTATTAGCTTACTTTTGACCTGGGTTTTGCACATTGTTCTATGGCTTGCGCATAAGGATCATGGAACTGCTGTTAACTCGTATTTTCCAATATATTCCTAGAAATTCATATCAGAACGCGAACGGCAAAAAACGACAAGACGGTTAAACAACTTTTCATCATCCTTTATTTCTATAACCCCTTCTGCATATGCAACTTTACCATTGTTTTACACAATTTTAATTTTCTTTGTGAAAAATGAATTCCAAAAATTCTTTGTTCTATTAATAATACGTTCATTAGCAAATTTTTAGTATTCTTGCAAACCAATGTATATAGCCTTCTTGAAACATTAATATTTATGTAAATACTTTTTTTTCAAATGGAATTTTTTTCTGGCCTCTTTCAATACTTTGCCCCCTCCACATTCGTGGATTCAGGGTGTGAACTTTTTTTTTCTCATTCTATAAAAACTTCTAATATTGATATACATATATTTTAAAACGGATTTTTTTCATGCCGCTTTCAAAGCTTTGTCCTTCCCTTTCCTCCTCTTCCTCTCCCCAATCGCGAGTCCCGAATGTCCACTGATATTTTTCTCATTCTATAAAAATTTTAAATAGTAATATTTATGTATGTATATTTATTTTTTTAAATGGAATATATTTCCCCTTGACCCTTTCACCCCTGTCCTTCCCCAATCGTAGGTCCCGAATATTCACAAATATATTTCTCATTATATAAAAGTTTTAAGCATTAATATTTATACATATGTTTTTCTTTTTTATTGAGAAATTGATTTTTTTCCTTACACTTCCCTTCCTTTTCACCATTCGCGAGTCCCGAATGACCATCATTACTTTTCTCATTCAATAAAAGTTTTAAATAATAATATTTATGTATAAATATTTTTAAGCTAATATTTTTATTGCCCCTTTCAACCCTTTCCCTTCCCCTTCTATTCAACAGTCGTGGGTCCCAGACGTCCAACAATGCTTTTATCATTCCATAAAAGCTTTAAACATTAATATTCCTGTATATATATGCATATATTTTTAATGGAATTTTTTTCCTTGCCCCATTTAATCCTTTTCCCTCCCCAGTCGCGGGTTTCGGATGTCCACAAATGTTTTCTCATTCTATAAAAGTTTTAAACACGAATATTTATGCATATTTTTCTTTTTTATTGTGAAATGGAATTTTTTCTTACCCTTTTCAACCCTTTCCCCTCTCCTTACCCTTTTCAACCCCTCCAACCCCTCTCTCCAGTCGCGGGTCTCGGATGTCCACAAATGTTTTTCGCATTCTATAAAAGTTTTAAACATTAATATTTATAGATATTTTTTCTTTTTTATTGTGAAATTGAATTTTTTTCTTGCCCCTTTCGACCTTTTCCTCTCTTCTCCTCTTCCCCATTTGTGAGTCCCGGATGACCGCTAATGTTTTTTTCATTCTATAAATGTTTTAAACATTAATATTTATACATTTGTTTTCTTTTTTATTGTGAAATTGATTTTTTTTCTTGCCTCTTTCGACTGTTTCCCCTCCCTAGTCGGTGTCCCGAATGTCCACAAATGTTTTTATCATTCCATAAAAGCTTTAAACATTAATATTCCTGTATATATATGCATATATTTTTAATGGAATTCTTTTCCTTGCGCCATTTAATCCTTTTCCCTCCCCAGTCGCGGGTTTCGGATGTTCACAAATGTTTTCTTATTCTATAAAAGTTTTAAACACGAATATTTATGCATATTTTTCTTTTTTATAGTGAAATGGAATTTTTTCTTACCATTTTCAACCCTTTCCCCTCTCCTTGCCCTTTTCAACCCCTTCCAACTTTCTCTCCAGTCGCGGGTGTCGGATGTCCACAAATGTTTTTCGCATTTTATAAAAGTTTTAAACATTAATATTTATACATATTTTTTCTTTTTTATTGTGAAATTGAATTTTTTTCTTGCCCCTTTCGACCCTTTCACCTCTCCACCTCTTCCCCATTCGTGAGTCCCGGATGACCGCTAATGTTTTTCTCATTCTATAAATGTGTTAAACATTAATATTTATATATTTGTTTTCTTTTTTATTGTGAAATTGATTTTTTTTCTTGCCTCTTTCGACTGTTTTCCCTCCCCACTCGGTGTCCCGAATGTCCACAAATGTTTTTCTCATTCTATAAAAGTTTTAAACATTAATATTTATACATATTTTTTCTTTTTTATTGTGAAATTGAATATTTTTCTTGCCCCTTTTTACCCTTTCCCCTCCCATCCCCTCCACCTCCCCAGTGGCGGGTCTCGGATGTCCACAAATGTTTTTCTCTTTCTATAAAAGTTTTAAACATTAATATTTATGCATGTTTTTTCTTTTTTATTGTGAAATTGAATTTTTTTCCTGCCCCTTTCGACCCTTTCTCCTCCCCCTTCGCTGTCACGGGTCCCGAATGTCCACCATCGCTTTTCTTAGTCTACAATACATAAGGGAAAAAATGAGACCACTCACGATACTTAATGATAAAACTGCACACGGGCCTATGAAAAGCTGTAATTTGAAAACGCACTATATATAACAAATGTAATAATTATAAAAACTATTAACTTAAACTGAAACTTCGTAAGAGAACGATACTTTCTATAACAGTTAGTTAGTATTATGTTATGACCTATGTATGAGGTAATGGCTGCATCCACGCACTCGATAATGGAAACCCTAGATCTCCTTATCGAGCTTGTGGATCAGATATCCTTTTGAAAAAAAATTAAAATTCCAAAATTCTCAAAAACATGAATTAAACACTTTATTGAGTTGTCTTGCGATCACTCTTTGAAGGCAGGATTCAAGGAAAATATCTTTAATTTCTTTCTGGGGGAATATACGAGCACAATGACAAGAAATATCTAAATCAGCTTTGAGGTCCTTTATGTTTTACTAAGGATATACTTGTGTAAATGTGCTTTTTCTTCTTAAGAGGTTGAAAAAATTATTAGTTCAGTGGTTTAGAGAGTAATTTTTATTTAAAAAGTAAGAAAAAAGATAAGTTACCTTAAGTTTCAGATTGTAATAGCCAGATGGGAAAAGAAGCCGTCAAAGCTCGTGACAATGGTGGATCTAAGAGGGGCGAAGGGGCGATCGCCACTGTCCCTTAGGCTAATAAAGGGTCTTCAAAATGACGTTACGCATCCTCACAGGAAATGATTTGTGAGGAAACTCGAATATGTTATTGTGGGGAAGCTCGTGGATGGTTCGTGCTAGTTTTAAATCCACGAGGCCCGATCTGGATAAGGTCGTTTTTTAGAGCGTGTCGTATCCTAATCTTACATTTTTCGGTAGATTCGAATCGAGCCAAACTTTTTTTTTTCCAGGTCGAACCCTGCTTGGCCTTCGTAATATCTAGAAGTCTGTATAAAGAAAATTTCTAAATCACAGCTCGGTATGGGATGAAAGCTGCAAAACACATGATAAGCATTATTGGCCCCCTCGCGATTCACGCACTCCTCTAAATTCTTTCCCTGGAGCCCACAATTTGTCTGGCATCACACTTATTTCTTATTCTTAAAACTCAAATTTTTGCTATATATTTGTTAAGCGAAATCTTTAGAAATTTAATTTGATAAGATAAGTTACAAAGATGCATTTTTTAATATCTTCTTTTTTCTTTGTAGAGCTTTAAAATTATGATCTTCTTTTATAATCCCTTTTCTTCCTTAACTAATTTTCTTGCTGGATTTTCATTTGAATATAATTATCTAAGTCAAATTTTCTCATAGTGTTTATATAAAAGTACTACATAATTGCATAAATAGCTATTAATATATTTTTTTCCTGTATTCATTAATTTCGAACGTAATCGAAAATAAAACAGTAGCATAAGTAAGTTTGCTTTATGAATCATTTTACTTGAAAGATGTAGGCTGGGTTCGAGTCGATTTTTCATCTTTTACACCATGCTGGCCAATAATGTTTGGTGTGAGTTGTACTTGGGCATATGCCTGTACATTTCAGCCCGGGTAAAACTCTAGATGAAATATCGAAACAACGTTTAATTTTTATCGAAATATTTCTTATAACTACTAAAGTTCTTATAACTAACTATTTCTTATAACTAACTAAAATATTCCTATAACTACTAAAGATACCAGTTGTCCTAAAATGGACTGACTGGGTTTAAATTTCTAAAACTTGCTAATGGTGATGGCTATTAAAAAATACATGCTAGATTAATAAGATGTCAGGAACATTGGTGATTCTTTTTTCAATTTTCGAAATTTTTAAACTCTTGCTGCACATTCCGCAATGCCCATAGCCAATAGAAAAGAAGTGAAATTTGAGTAAATTTATTTCCGCAACAAATTTCTTTTTTATGATCCAATTCTATTATAAAACTTCATAAAATTTGGTTTCATTCATTCATAAAATTTAGTTTACATATTTTACTTTTAAAATACTGTGTACAAACTTGAAATATGTAGTGAAATAAATGCGCAATTTTTAACCCAATTTTAATCAATATATATATATATATATATATATATATATATATATATATATATATATACGCAAGTCGAAGCATTCGGTTTCCAAAAATTTATCAGTCAGAAAATTCAAACATAAAAAGTAATCAAAAGTCGAGGCAAATGGTCCCCATAAGAAATTAATTTTGTCAATCGTTCCCAGAAACTGACTTCATTTTTGCTAAAAGATCGCGTAAAGAACGCTATTTTGATCAAAAAGTCGCGAGAAAAGCCGAATTTAGTAAAAAAAAACAATAAAAAAATTTGAAATTATTTAAAGGATCGCGCAGATAACACTAATTTTGTCAAATAGCCACAAGAAGTCTTAAAAGTGCTTATATGATCACGGAGAAAGTGCGAATTTCTTTTAACAAAATCTTAGAAAATAACTTAAAATTTGGCTTGGTAATTATTTAGAAAAAATAAATGCTCTTTAAGGACAGTTTTGAACAAAAAAAATCGAAATTTAAAAAGGGTGAAAATGTGTGAAAAGCGTTCTAAATTGCGATTTCTACGTTCAGAAAATAACAAATCGATTTCAAAAAAATTGGTTGTAATTTGTTATTGATTGTAAATTGATAGAGACAGTCCTTGCTTCAATATAGGCTAAATTTTTTGCTGTTTTCAATACCATCTGAGGGCTGCAAGAGTAAGAAAATGTTCTTAATTGCATTTTTTTGTACAAATGAGGGGTGCATTTTGAAATTTTGCATGTTAATTATTTAAAAGAAGCAAGTGCTTTCTAAGAACTGCAGAAAGAAAATTGCAAATTTAAAAAAAATAAAGTGAATGAAAAGAATTCTATAAACCTTCTAAATTATGATTTTTATTCATTTTACGAAATACTGTACCGATTTAAAAAGTAATGATTGAAAATTTGTGATGATTGTTCCTGTTCAAACTTAAGATATATTTTATGTGAGCTCCACAACCACAAAAAGATTGAAAAAAAACTAAATTGCTATTGCTGTGATACTAATGTGGCTAGAAATTTTAAATATGGCGTGATAGTTACTTATAAAATATAATTGTCCTCTAAGAATAGTCAAAAGTTATTTCGAAATTTAAAAGTTGTGACACGATGAGAATGAGCTAAAGGCTTTCAAAAAAATTTGCTAAATTGCGATTTTTGTGCAATCTTAAGATATAATAAACTGATTACAAAAGTAATGGTTGTGGGTCAATGGCGACAATCTCTAATCCTACACTGGCTATATTTTTAGCCGATGCCACTACTACTTGGTGTTGGCAAAAACAACAAACTTCCGAAAAATATCCTTGAATTTTTTAATAATTACGTTTCTATGGGATAATAGGAAATATGCAATCGATTTCAAAATTAATATCTGTAAATTAATGGTGGCAGTCATTGCTTTAACGTAAACATTTTACTGGTGCCACTAACCCTAGAAAGATGTTAGATGATAGAGAAGAAGAATGGAATTCGTCACGTCAGTTAATTAAAAGATGCCAATGCATACGAAGAAGATGGTTTCTAAAAAAACTGAAACCTCAACTTAATAGTGAAATAACTGTAGGATTGAGCATAAAGGTTTCATGCAAAAATACAAAGACATTAATTCATCGCTTTTTAAGTTTACTTCATTTAAACTTTCGGTTACATTATTATTTATTTGAGATATTCTTTAAATAATTTTTAAACTTATTTTACTTATCATTGTTTTTGATTATTACTTCATTTATTTTATTACACTGAAAACTTTCATTATAATTTTGATTGCATTATTACATTCAAATTACCATTTAAAAACTGTAAAGAAAGTAATGACCAGAAACCGCAAAATTATGTAATCCGCACAACATCTGGTTCCAATCTGTGCAATTTTGGAAGAGTCTATTATATCAGTTACATGTCGTGCAATTTCAGAATATCATTATTTATTTGATTTGATAATGTTCGGGTGAGGGCCGTAAGTAGAAATGAATAACAGAGATTGGGGCTCATATTTTCTCTCCCTGTCTCACGCAGAACGACAAATTAGTGCATATTCACACAGCATTTACTACATTTATTATTAAACTGTTGTAATAACTTCATTTTATGCTAAGAAAATAATAGAATGATGCAAAATTCGAGTGTATGACGAGTACAAAATTAAACACCATGTTAGCTTCATATGTGCAAATAGGATGAGCAAGTTTTGAAACATATTGCTACAGTTGAGTATTTTTGCAAAACTGTGAAAGGTCCTCCAAACTTAATTAGATTTTTGAACAAAAATTCATTTAGTGACCTCGGAATCTTTTCCAGGGGAGGCTCAAAATGTTTTTTTTATTGTGATGTGGGGGGGGGGCGAGTGAGCACCCTCCTAGAATCAGCCCAGGTTCGAGTACAATTGAAACATATTAAGAATAATATAAAACTATTTTACTGTTTTTAAAATTTTAATCTTGCACTTAATCAGAAATTAGAAGTAATAGATACAGAATTAGCAAATTAAGTCAAAATGTTATGGCGTCGGAATTCAGCTTGGTAATTTTTTGCTCAATTCAAAAAATTGAATTCATGTATACAGATTTAAAAGTTTGTTGAAAGTGATAAAAATATAGTTAAAAGGCAAACAAGTACCTTTACTTATACAGATCGATCTGTTTCATTCCTATGGAAGCAACATTCTCAAGCTCTATAATGATACAAATATCTTTGAAAAAAAGGTTCATAAAATTTTGGATAAAAAATATTTTTAAAAACGTATTGCTATGTCATAGTTTTATTAGTATATAAATTTTCTATTACTATATCTTCATAATCAAGGAAGATTATTAAGAGGATATTTGACTCATGCAAATAAAACCGCTCATTAATATTTATTTCAAAGAAATTTATTTAAGTTTCTCATTTACATTTTAATATTTATTTATTTATTTTGCTCTGAATAGCTGAAATTGATCCATACAAGGGTCTTTTTTTTACTTTTTCTATTTTGTTTGAAGGTTGTTTTTATGAGAGTCTTTTCTTTCTGAACCGGTTATAGCAGTAAAAGTTTCTACACAAAAAAACCTTTAACTAAAAATGAAAAGGCAAAAAACAAGCTTTGCAGAGATGTACCAAGCTATCCAGTAAAAAGTAAAAATAATAATAATATTTAATTATAAATGAAATACTTTCCAAAAACTCTTCCACATGATAAACTTCAGTGAGCATGTGTGAAGTATCCCTTAAAGTAGAGTTTTTTCTATTTTCATGGTTTTAGGCATAAAGTATTAAAGCAATCAAACATCTTAGAAAAAAATCAGAAAATATGAGCTTATTGGATGACAAAAATAAAAATTCAATGCTTATCGATGTACATCACCTTGGAAAGAAAGAAAAAAAATAGCTCATAATAGCCTCATCTGCGATTCAAACAAAGAGATAAAAAAATGAAATAAACCAATTCACTTGAACAACAGCTACATTTTTTATTCCAATATGATTTGAAATTAAAACAATTTAAATTTTGTAATAAAAGAATATTTTATGAATAAGAAATTAATCTAGTCTAAAATTTATAAAAGAAACAGTACATTTGTTAAAAAATTTTTAAAAGATTTCATACATAAACTAAACTCAAACTTCAGTTGACAGGATTTAAACTTACCTTTTTAACTACTGGTAAAATTAAAAAAAAAAAAAAACAGCATTTTTTTAACAGAGGAATACAGTTTAAACGTTACATAACTCAATCAGATATTTTATCAAACGTGCGATACCATTCTTTTGAAATTTATAAACAAATTTTACAGCCTAGTAACACTTCTAATTCAGAACAACAAGTTGGTGGATTCAAAAAGTCAATTATTCTGTCTTTTTAAAAGTTCACCTTCTTTACATTGCAGAAAATTTTCTTAAAGGAATATGCTGAAATTTAAGGAAATGACAAAGAGTGCATTTTCTACTGGTGTGAAAGTCACAGGAAAGCTGCATTTTTTTAACTCACATGCAGTGTTCTTTTCAAATGTACCTTATTTAAATATGCAGATCTTTCAAGTTTCCTATCAATGTTTTAGTTCAGAAATCGTTCTTTTATTTAATTGGAACATTTGAACAAGTATAATGAAAAACAATTACTCTAAAATAACAGTGGTAAGCAAAAAGACACACTGAAAAATTCTCAATTTAGGTTGAAATAGATCCAAATACCTGAGCAAATTTAACTATATGTATATGTATTTTTATGTGATTCGAAGTTTCCTACCAATATTTTAGTTCAGAAATTGTGTTTTACTTAATTGGAACATTTAAGCGATTGCTAGAACAACAATTTCTGTAAAATAACAGTGGGGTGCAAAAAGCCACAGACTCAAAAATTCTGAATGTGGCTTTTGGGTCGAAAAAGACCCAAACACATTAGCAGAGTTTATATGTTTGTTATAATTGCTTGTAACAATTTCTCGAAAATTCACTTAAAAAGACTTACGAATGTAAATAAAAACCCCACAGAGACATTGATTTTCCGATGATTATAGACAAAGGAAGAATGACAGCAGACTGATTTCTACATATTCAACAGCAAACACATATATTTTCTAAATAGATTGAGATATAATCAAATAGAAGTTAACAACGCTGTGCAATTATTTTTTAAACTAATCAGCATCATTTTTATTTACCCTTTATATCCTAAATTATGAAATCATAAAAATTTGATCTTCTGGAACTTTTTTGTAAATTTTTTAAACTGCATTAAAATATTTACACAATGATTTAATAAATCTTAGAAGGATTTTGACAAACTAAAATTAAGTTTGAACTGATAGGGATTTTGTCGCATATTTATTTATAACGCACTCAAATTTTTGTATTTAAAACTTTTCCTTAACACTTTCCAACAAACTTGAAAATGCAAACTTGGTTTATGCATCCAGTTTGTCTGACCAGATGGCTATCTGTCCGCGCTCTAACTCTTGTAAATATATTCGGATTGCCATGTAATTTTTGAACGTTATTGACGTTTACCCTAGCACGAACCCTGTTGAAAATGAAGTTTCTGCCACGATCGATGTTTATTTACAGTGACAGTCAAGAGTTTTCCATTACATTACGATCTATGGGGAAAAATAGCTTCAAATGAATTTTTAAGGTGTTACACCCGGTCAAACATTTTCAAATTTATTTGCATCTACGAGAAGCACTAAAATATGCAGTTAAAAGAATAGTTATTGTTAATTTACAGATTCAACAAAATAATTCTATTACATAATAATAAAGCAGGAAATTGTTTGTGACATATTTTAATGATGATAAACGGTTTCATGTGTAATCAAATTGATATACATCGCTGAGACTTAATACGAGTTATTTCACGCATAATACGAAGTGTATAGCATTTACAGGGACACACAAAAGATTTCAAATTGTATATTCTATCCGAAGTACTCTATATTAGGGATGACGACTGTTCGATGCATAAAATGCATTTTTAATTATGATATGCGATTTTAAGTTTCACTAAATGCATGCACATTATATGGTGTGCATAAATGCTAATAATTACACAATTAAGATATACAGGATTACACAAAAGAACTAGGAAAGGTTACTGAATATGAGCGAAATTTACTTAAAGATGGTTTTTAAATAAGTGATGCATTTTTATGGTGAAATGCATTCAGTTTACTATGAAATGTTTGTTGACTATAGATAAAATGATACACGGGTCACGCAAAGAATTAGCTATATGGTCAACCATAGATAATAATTTCTGGAAATATGATTTTAATAGTTCAAAGAATATTGTTGTTTGAACTAAATTTTAACAAAACACTTTCTTGTAATAAAAGTACTGTGTAAACTGCAGGGCTGCACAAAAGTACTGAAGTATGTTTCCATCTATTAGTATCAATTGCTAAAAGACAAATTTCATCCAGCTAGGCATTTTCTGTCTAAACTAAATTTCCCCATTATTTAGTATGTATATCAACCAACAAATCAAATACAGAGCTTTTCAAAAGTATTGAAATACATATTTGGTTACGGACAATAACACCTTATTTCTCTGCCTAACGAAATTTTGTAAAAGAACTCAGGAAGTGTTGAAAAGTGTTCCATAATCTATGCTTAACGAATGATTTTTCTTAGTTGTTCTATTTCGTAAATTTAAAAAATGTACATATACAATGAATATATAAAAATATTTCCAAACAGAAGTTTTTCTTTCCCAATATTCCATAATGAAAAAAGCTGAAAAGATGCAAAGGCGAAAAAAAAAAATTCTTTTTTTTGTGAAATTAATTATATTTTTTGGAACAATGTAAAGTTATGTATCTATAACTCATTCTAAACTATGTTGTTACTAATCGATGTATTAAATGAATTTTATAACAAGTTATTTTAATGGTACTTTAAAGTACCGTAAGACCCAAAGGGTTCAAATTAAAAAGATTTTGCAAGCATGTTTTTTAAAAAATAGTGCTTAAAACCATACTTTTTTTCCTTCTTGAATTCCATCTTGTTACCCCTTTATAATAATCATTTGGCAGTGAGTTCCTTAAGTATATTTCTTGCAGAAACAGTGCTGCAGCAGGTTAAAAAAACTGCAACAAACCCACTTTGCATAAAAAGATAAATGCTAACCAACATATGCATTTTAACACTTGTATAAAACAATATTCCCTTATAAAACCTGTAACATTACAAAAAAAAAAAAAAACGCTAAAAAATGTATAATACATTACGAGCCGGAATAATTAAAAACACATTAAAAATCACATTTGGTGATGATGAAGAGTGAATAAGTTATAATTCTACCTCCAAATCATATTTTCAGTTTATTAAAGCAGAAATCAAATAGTCATTCTTTTCCTTCCCCCTCTTTCCATCATGGTACAATGACAGCTGTTCATTACAGTTTTGTAGTAAGCACCTTTTATAAAATAAAATCAACAGTTCATCAACCTAATAACTATTTTAACTCTAAATCTTGCTAATCAGCAGTGACGGCTAAATGTCTCATCAAATTTTCTCAAACATTCGGGTCTATTCATATTCCAAAATGGTCGGATACAAATTTCAGTCAAAATCATTAGAGTCATTTTTTGTTTATAAAATATACATACAAAATTTGCTTGTACTAGAATAAAATAGTTTGAAAAACCGAGCCCAACTAGGTCAAAATTACCTTAAGTTCAACTGAATAAAACAATACATTTCCAGCGGATTAAAAATTATATATTGGTGCCGAATTTAGTGATATTATTTAAGTTGACGCTAAGCAAGAGACAAATGATTTGGAATTGGTAATCTTGAAATTTACTTTTCCTGTCAAATATAACAAAATATTGAGCTTTGAGATTTTTTTACTGCTAACATTTCAGCTACTTAATAATTGTTTAACAGTTATTCACATCAATAATCTACTCATTCAATTTTCTCAGTCATGTAACCTATGCCAATTATCTTCTCATACAACAAAATTGTAGGTATGAAAAATTTAGTGAAGACCATCGGAGATGTTTTTGAGATAAAATTTGGTCCTTCTGTAATGTATGATCGTAGAAGACAACATTGCCATGCTGTAAAAAATTCAGAGTTCAATGATACAAAACACAAACAAAAATAAAGCAAAAAATAAGTTTGGAGAAATAAAGTATATAGCTGATACGCCTATAGAATTGTTATTTATGAATGAACAAAATATGTCAAATAAATATCGAATCAATTATTTATATAAATAAAAAAATAATTCGCTCATGATGGGCTCAAAGAACACACTACAATGAGATATGTTTCATTTACATCCTTGAGAATTTTTTTAACAGAAAAATTTAACAAATAAGTAAGATTTTATTTCCAAGAAAATACATTTAGCATATTTTTAATATATTTTTTTTAAATGTTACTTCAATAAAGCCTTTCCCATCATATAGGATATTGTATTAAAGTACACTTTATCCTTTCCAGTCATATTAAGTTTTTATTTTAGGTAAAATTACTTTACAGTGAAGTAAAATAATTATTAGCAAAATGACACTGTGCTATGGGAGAATTTTTAAAGATTTATAAAAAAGTGCACTATTTTTTAGTTTATTACTAAATGCTAAAAAACAATAGATGTTATAATAGTAAAAGGGATACTATATACAGGGTTCATACTCAAATTCGCCATTACAAATGTAAGAGATTTTCAGGCAGTGTCTATTTGGTATGACACAAATAATGCTTTCTTAGATCATAATTCCGAGAAAATGCTTTGGAACATGTTTCACAAATAAAGGGTTTCTCTTAAGTATGCGTCAACAGGTGTCTTCTTAGAAAACTATTCTTATAAAATCCTTTAAAACATATTTCACAAACATAGGGTTTCTCTTTAGTATGTGTCAACAGATGGCTTCTTAGACAATTCTTATCGTGAAATCCTTTGGAACATATTTCACAAACAAAAGGTTTTTCACCTGTATGAGTCAAAAGATGGCTTCTTAGATAACGCTTAGCATTATATTGTTTCGAACATATTTCACAAACAAAGGGTTTTTCTCCAGTATGAGTCAAGAGATGGCTTCTTAGATTACCATTCTGAGAAAATCCTTTAAAACATATTTCACAAACAAAGGGTTTCTCTCCTGTATGTGTCAATAAATGCTTTCTTAGATGGTCATTTATAGAAAATTTTTTGGAACATACTTCACAAACAAAGGATTTTTCACCTGTATGCGACAAGAGATGCCTTCTCAGATCATAACTGCGAGAAAATGCTTTAAAACATGTTCCACAAACGTAGGGTTTCTCACCAGTATGAGTCATGAGATGGCTTTTAAAATTACTCTTATCAGAAAATTCTTTCGAACATATTTCACAAACGAAATGTTTTTCTCCCGTATGTATCAAGAGATGCTTTCTTAGATTACTACTCTGAGAAAAACTTTTGGAACACATTTCACAAACATAGGGTTTCTCTCCAGTATGTGTTAACCGATGTTTTTTTAGGTTACCCTTATCAGAAAATTCTTTGGAACATCTTTCACAAAAGAAGGGTTTTTCTCCAGTATGAGTCAAGAGATGCCTTCTCAGATCATAACTGCGAGAAAATGCTTTAGAACATGTTCCACAAACGTAGGGTTTCTCACCAGTTTGAGTCATGAGATGGCTTTTAAAATTACTCTTATCAGAAAATTCTTTCGAACATATTTCACAAACAAAATGTTTTTCTCCCGTATGTATCAAGAGATGCTTTCTTAGATTACTACTCTGAGAAAAACTTTTGGAACACATTTCACAAACATAAGGTTTCTCTCCAGTATGTGTTAACTGATGTTTTTTTAGGTTACTCTTATAAGAAAATTCTTTGGAACATCTTTCACAAAAGAAGGGTTTTTCTCCAGTATGAGTAAATAGATGTCTTCTTAGACACCGCTTATAGCGAAATCCTTTGGTACATGTTTCACAAACAAAAGGTCTTTCACCTGTATAAATCAAAAAATGTCTCCTCAGAGTACTATTATTAGAAAACTTTTTGGAACATTCTGCACAAATAAAAACTTTTTTCTGCATCAATGGAGATATGCTTTTCATTATCCTCATTTTGTGGAACAACGTGCTGCTCAATAAAGGAAAACTTTTTTCTATGATCAATGACATTTTCTTAAGTGAGCAAGCTTTATTTTGTAAACACAAAATTCTTCAAAGCATCAATATGGGAATATTGTTGCTCTTTTCATCCAAGGAAATGACTTATTGAATTTCAGCAAAACCGTTTTATCTAGCTTTGAATCTAAGAACAGAAACAAAAATAATAAGCAGATTAGTTAAAAAAAGGCACTAAAAGTAATTGTGACTTACATATCAGATTTGACAATTTTCATTTTCTGAAACTGTACAAAAATCACATTAAATTATCACAGTGTATAAAAAATTGGTAATAAGTAAAATTGAGAATAATATTGTCCACCTTAATTGCGTATAAGAAGCACTGTTTACTCTTGTGCAATAGGCCCATGCAAGAAGATCATATTACTGTTAAAACTATTGATAAATGCTTTTAAGCAATATGTATTTCTTAGTGTTATCCGCCCTATATATGTAAAATCTAAATGTAAGGAATTTATGAAATGTCTGATTTCGTTTTATGGCAATTTCTCTAAAAATATGGAATGAAATTAACACCAAAATTCTGTATTGAGAAGCAGATCTCAAAACTAATATTAGAATTTTAAAATTTGAATTAGTTTTTGAGATATTACTATTATTATTCTATTTGAATTAAATTTCTCTAATGATGAGAACCAAAATGCTCCATTTTTGTGGAAAGAGGTAGAAAATAGATAACGATAGGAATTATTAGATCTGTTTTTCTTTTCTCATTTTCAAATTGAAATTAAAAATACAGTAGACTCCCTCAAATCCGCAATTCTATTATCTGCAACTCTCTAAAATCCGCACATAATTTACGGATGTAAACAATAAAACATCAAATTCAGATATAGGGACAATTTTTTTTTTTTTACAATTTTTTTTTAGTTGGAACCCGAGATGGTTTAATCCTTTCAGACGCGTTGTTTAAAAAGGACATCTAATCTTAATTTTACTGCCACCAAGAATATTTAATTAAAATTTTCCTTTCATAACGTTAATGAGAATAAGCATGTTCGTGTTTTCTAATAAATTCATTTATTAATTCTGGTGTAAATTAATTATTTTAAGCAGCTTTACTCAAATGGTTAAAGGGAAAATATACAATTTAATAAGCATTAATTTTAATTCCTATACGGGAAATATTTTCAATTATCTTCCACATGATGTCTTTGATGTAAAAGCCAAAGAAAATGTAAACTAATAGGAATTATTATTTATTGATATCATTTTGACATTTCTAAAAAAAAAATCGCACGCATGTATTTCTGCAAGATACGAAAACAATTTTTAGCGGATTGTGACGTCATGTGAAATCACTCTTTCGATCCTATGCTTTTTTGCATCTGGCGGTAAGTGCTATTCTGATGAAACGAATTTATAAAAGCACTAAATTAGATAAGTGAATTGGAAGTATAAAATAATGAAAAATAGTATTCCAGTGACGTTACAAAAAAATGGCGATTTTTATAACCTTGAACCAAAAGAAAGAATAAGGTCCATTTTATTATGAGTTATTAGCTGGAAATAAATGATATATTGCTGACATTCTTTTATATGTTGACGAAATTTTCTGTAATAATCTGTATGAGGTAAGTTCAATAAGTAATATTCGTGTGACGTCACAATTGGTAAAATGGCGATTTTTATAGCCTCAAGCCGAATGGAAGATTACGGCACATTCCTCAACTGAATGTAAGGGGCGTAGAATTTTTTGCTTGGTTTTCTTTTTAATTTTAAAAAGAAAATGATAATCATAATGGAAAGATGACATCATTAGCAATAAAAAAAATATTTGAATCTATAAGAGAATGTCATTAAAATTTAAAACAAATTATTTTTTCAATAAAATTATTTTTTTTTTTAATATTTTGCATTTATAAATTTTAGAAGTTATTAAATTTCTTTTGGATTATATCTGACGTCTGGAAAAAAAATATGAAATAATAATAGCACAAATGACTGCAAGGTGAAAAAAATTCGCTCTTTGATTCTCTTTTTAATTTTAATAAGAAAACTAGATGGAACCCGTCAAAACTTGACGGCACCAAAGAAAGAAAAAGGTATTTTCCAGCTATTAAAGGATTTTTTTACGATTTATCTTCAGCAAAAATTTCAATAAATAAAAGAAAAACCTGCATTTTATATCCAGGCAAATGACCCGCAATTGGCAGCGTTCAAACATGCAAACATTCAAACATGCTGTCATAGAATTAGAATCTCTCTCATTTGATAATTTTCCATTTACAAATACAATACCAATAAATTGTACATGACATGAATAAATCATAAATTACTGTCATTACTCATTTTATACAAAATATACATACTTCACTTACTTCGCAGCAAAATAAGACTGAATTTATAGTTTGCCATTTAGTAACAACTATAACGATGATCCTCTCAATGGTTAATTTGTTGTTACATTACCCACACCATTCAACAAATAAACATTTGCATTTTCAACTAACTTTTCTATTACCTTTTCATAAATCAAAAATACATGTAAATTTCACATATTAAAAAAAATAATGATAATATTTATTCTGGCTAGGTGAAACCCGTCAAAACTTGACGGCAACAATATGAAAGAACCAAAGAAAAAAAGTATTTTGCCGCTATAAAATTTTTTTAAAGATTAATATAATATTTATTAAAAATTTCAGTAGGCTTTTCCATTTACCAACGTAAACCCAACATGACATGATCCTCGGCGAAGAATCGGTGCAACGCTGCGGCACACGTCGCAGACTCTTGAAAATGTTTGAAGATTATTTTTCAACTGTTAAAGTTTTTTTTAAATGCTAGAAATCATTTGCTATGTACAAAAATTTGTCTAGGTACCATAAAAAACACAAATTTTGGCAAATAATTACAAAAAATAGCAAATTTCGTCTAAATCCCCCCCCCCAAAAAAAAACATCACCCGGAAATTTTGTAAATAGATGTTGGAAAAAAAACAGCAAATTTCGTCAAGAGATTGCCAAAAACAACAAATTTCATCAAAAGATCTCTAAAAAATTTGTCAAAAAACTGCAAAAGAAAAATTGTCTATGTAACACTGTGAGGGAGTGACCTTTGTCATAAAGGCACTCTAGTATTTCTGAGATCGTTACGTCAATAATTTAACATGTGTAAGCGTGAAAGTGACATCTATCCTCTCTTTTACTTTAATTTTCTAAAGCGTGTGTGTCTCTTTCGGATTCTACAGTTAGGTCGCGGTTAGTAGTAATATGTAAATTTGAAATATCTCAGTTTGCAACATATAAAAGCTTGGAGTTTGAGTGTGTGTGGTGTCTCTGGCGATGTTAGCCAGAAGAGTGTGTCTAGCGATATTAGCCAGCGAAGTGTGTCTCTAGCGGCGATTGCCTGCTGGTGTCTAGCTGCGTTGATTGATACAGAATCAAGTAGCATCGAGCCTCCAGTGAGTTGGGAAGGTGTTTTGGAAGGCAACTCGGGAAGTTGGCCGGTGGTAAGAAATTTAATAGTAATTTCGTTGATCATCTCAAAGTTAATAAAGAAATATATACAGCCACGGGCTGTCTAATAAGATTTTATCTAGCAGCTTAGCCGAAAGATAGCTGAGAAGTATTCTGAGGTGCCCCGATCGAGCTAGTTCCGGAGCTGTGAATATGAGTTTAATCTTTGAGTAGTATTCTCAGTTATTAAAATTAAGAACTGCTCCACTGTCCTTGAGCCCTTATCGTTTTTAATAAACTGTTTTTATCTTATGTACTGATTTATGTTTGCATTTAACACCCAATACGAGCACCCAACCGTTACAACACAAATAAAACAAATTTCGCGAAAGTATTGCAAAAAATCAAAATTTTGCCAAAACGTCTAAAAAATGACAATTTTTATGAAAAAATTTCGAAAAAAAAAAGGGAAATTTGGACAAAAAAATCCCCAAAAAATCGCAAATTTGTAAACATATTGTGAAAAAAATTCAAAATATTGTGAGAAAACAACAAATTTTAACAAATGATTGTGAGTAAGCAACAAATTTCGTCAAAGAATTGGAAAAAAAGTAAATTTCATCAAATAATCACAAAAAGATAAATTTCGCAAAAAAACACAAATTTTGCAAAAAGATCTAAAAAAACAGCAAATTACATCGAAAGAAATCGAGAAAAATGATAAAGTTTACTGAAAGACCTCAAAATGACGAATTTTATCCAGGTATCATAAAAGAAGCAAATTTCGTCTAGAGATCTCAAAAAGCACATAAAATTTGTCTAGGTTGTCGCAAAAAAGGTAAATTTAGCTAAAAATAGCGAAAAAAAATTACAAATTTCTCAAAAAATAACAAAAAACGAAAGTTTTGCAAAAAAAAATCACGAAAAAAGGAAAAATTCAATAAAACAGCAAATTACATCGAAAGATTGCGAGAAAAAATGACAAATTTCACCGAAAATCCCCAAGAAAATAAATAATTTTGTCCTGGTCGCATAAAAGGCATGATTTTCATCAACAGATCACGAAAATACATAAAATTTGTCTAGGTACTTCAAAAAACACAAATATTGGTAAATAGATTGTGAGAAAACAACACATTTTGTCAAAAGATGAAAAAAAGAGGCACATTTCATCAAAAAATCACAAAAAAGGTAAATTTTGAAAAAAAAAATGAAAAAAAGTGAAAAAAATGACAATTTTTTAAAAAAAACCGAAAAATTTCACAAAAAAATGATAAATTCCATAAAACGGCAAACTACATCGAAAGATGGGCAGAAAAAATGACAAACTTCACCGAAAATCCTTGAGAAAACAAATATTTTTTTTCCTGGTATCATAAAAGACATGAATTTCGTCAAAAGATCGTGAAAACACTTTAAATTTGTCAAGGTACTTCAAAAATTCAAATATTGGTAAACAGATTGTGAAAAAACAACACATATTGTCAAAAGATGAAAAAAAGAGGCACATCTCATCAAAAGATGACAAAAAAGGTAAATTTTGCAAAAAAAAGTGAAAAAAATGACAAATTTCTGAAAATAACAAAAAAACCGAATAATTTCACAAAAAAAGGATAAATTCGATAAAACGGCAAATCACATAGAAAGATAGCGAGAAAAAACAACAAATTTCACCGAAAATCCCTAAGAAAACAAATAATTTTTTCCTGGTATCATAAAAGACATGAAATTCGTCAAAAGATCGTGAAAATGTTTTAAATTTGTCGAGGTACTTCAAAAAATTCAAATATTGGTAAACAGATTATGAGAAAACAACACATTTTGTCAAAAGATGAAAAAAAGAGGCATATATTATCAAAAGATCACAAAAAGGTAAATTTTGCAAAAAAAAAGTGAAAAAAATGATAAATTTCTGAAAATAACAAAAAAAATTTCACAAGAAAAAGTCACGAAAAAGGATAAATTCGATAAAACGGCAAATTACATCCAAGGATAGAGAGAAAAAATGACAAATTTCACCGAAAATCCCCGAGAAAACAAAAAAAATTTTCCTGGTCTCATAAAAGACATGATTTTCATCAACAAAATACATAAATAACAAATAATTTTTTCCTGGTCTCATAAAAAACATGATTTTCATCAGCAAAAATATATAAAATTTGTCTAGGTACTTCAAAAAACGCAAATATTGGTAAATAGATTGTGAGAAAACAACACATTTTGTCAAAAGATGAAAAAAAGAGGCACATTTCATCAAAAGATCACAAAAAAGGTAATTTTAGCAAAAAAAAAAAGCAAAAATATGACAAATTTCTGAAAATAACGAAAATATGAGAAATTTTTCAAAATAACGAAAAAAAGACAAATTTCACAAAAAAAAAATCATGAAAAAAAGGATAAATTCGATAAAACGGCAAAGTAAATCGAAAGATCGTGAGAAAAAACGACAAATTTCATCAAAAGACCTCGAGAAAAAGACTGATTTTCTCCAGTTATCATAAAAAACGTGATCTTCGTCAAAACATCCCGAAAACACACAAAATTTATCTAGGTACTACAAAAAACGCAAATTTTACCAAATAATCATAAAAGAAAAAAGAGCTAGTGGTAAATATGGTATATAAGATTTCCATTATCACAAATGAATGCTATGCAAAAAGAGGGATCTCTTGTGATAATTTTATTTTTCTTCGTTGATTATAATGATCTTCATATTTTTGGAAAAGCATTGTTGAGAGATCAAAAGATTGAAAAAAAAATAGCAAATTTCATGAAAATATTCTCCCCTCCGTCTGCAGTTCACCATTCTTCGGCGAAAACAATGTAATGTAAATACTTCCTAAACATTATGAGTTTGCTCAAAAATGAAATTTTAAAGGGGAAAAAAATCACAGATATTATATAGATATCACAGATATATATATATATATATAATCACAGTTTTTTGACATGAGTATTATAAGAAAACGAAGCAAAAAATAAATAGTGATTTGCGAATCTGTTTATATCCATAAAGTCAATAACATCGGTCAAAAATGTCTGCTTTTTTCTCCATCCAAAAAACAAAACAACAGCAACAACAAAAAACAATGTGATATCTAGCTAGGTTTTTTTTAAACATGCTTAATATAAATTTAAAATTACAATTCGGAAAATGCTTAATCGGCCAAGAAAATAAATAAAAACTTTAATCATTAATTATTGAATGTTTCAATTTCATAGGAAATTTGTCGAAAAAAAAATCGCTCCTATACATTAAGCCTAAACTCTGTTTGCTGGCTAAAAAAAAAAAAAAAAAAAAAAAAAAAAATACAAATGGAAATAAAATAACTTACGTAAAGTGAGCAACAAAAAAAAAAAAAAGTTTTTCCAAAAAATGAAGATCATTACATTAATCAAGAAAAATAAAATTATGAAAAGAAAAAGAAATCCATCTTTTAGCATTCATTTTCATTCAACAGTCATAATGCATTCCCATCTTTACCGCTTGCTGGAAATATGTGTTTGCAGAGAGTAAGTACGTCTTCTTCGATTGGTTCTCTTTCTTTGATATCGGCGCAAATATCGATACGTAGAGACCACTTTAAGCATGCTGACTTTTTTTGGCTATTCTTTTAATATATAAGATGACATCATTTGCTCTTTTCTTTTGATCATTTACAGGAATGCTATAAAAGTTTAAAACAACTTAATATTTCAATAACATGATTGAGGAACATTTAGACGTAAGTCTGAAGGAAAAAAAACTCAAGGATAATTAAATTATTTCACTCATATCAAATCTTAGGTAAAAATTAGGCCATAAATTAAAGCTATGTATTTAAAACAATTTGTTTATGGATAATATTCATTTGACATTACACGTGTCATTTGACACATTGACACATTTGACATCACGTGTTGTAAAAGTAGCATAGCTAACGAATTTGTTTCAATTATTTTATGAAACAAATGATGCATATATGCATCATAAATGAATATATGACTGTATTGCAGGCAGCATAAATAAGGGTTGCCTGCACTAAATATTTTCGATTTATTCAGTACAAATTATTGTTCGACACTTAGAATTTTTTTAAGTAGCTTAATAAAATAAAATAAACAATTTAAATTTTAAAAACAAAATGAAAGTATAATGCATTCATGTAAAGAAAATAATTAAAATCTGTTACTGTTAATATCTAAAACTCGATGAAAACATAATATATAAGTGTAAAATTCTAATACATGATACATTTTTTTTTTTTTTTTTTGGGGTTTTAACATTATTCCCAAACAGGTGAAAATTTTTAATCCTCAATTCTAGTGGAAGAATACTCTCTATAGCGTCCTTACAAAAGACTAATTGGCAGTGATATTTTAAACACAGCATTCATTTTAAGTGGATTTTCAAATGTATAACTGATTTTATTTATCAATTCCCAAAGCAACCGTCAGCTGCCGCAACAGCGGGGGGATGAAACCGCGGCAACAGGAAAATGTTCCATTCAAATGGAAAAGCATAGTAACTCGACTAAAAAAAATGTCGTTCGTCACAATATCATTCAGTCTTTGTACTTTGGTAATATTTTTAAAGAAAAGATAAATTAACATGTTTTTAATGTCTGAATGGGGGGATGGTGGGCGTACCTCGCAGAGGCAGAGACCCTTAGTTATGCTTATAAAACTGTAAACAAAACATTGACCAGAAATCTGCAAAATTTTAAAATCTGCAGAACCAGTGTGGATTTGAGAGAGTCTACTGCATTAGTTTGCATAATTTTCAGATGTTGAATCGCTTATTACTCTTGTAGGCACTTGTCATTCATAACAACTTTTACAATTGCATGTGTAAAACAGAACTAATGCTTTGGACTTCAAATAAAATCGTTTATGACAGCAAACATTTTGAACCGTCCAGAAAAATAAAATAAATAAATGAATTGAACATATATTTTTAAATAAAAATTAATGTATTATAAACAAAATATATTAAATGAAAAGATCTGATATATTAATATTTTAAATTAAATGTAATGCCGACTGAAACAACAATTAACTTTTAACAAATACTCATTGTTAATTCAGAGGCTGATCCAGAGTGAGAAATCTCCCCCCCCACCTCAGAAACAATGTGATGCCCCCCCCCCCATTAGAAGAATTGAGATTTTGTGTTTTGAATAGTTGATAAGTGCAATTTCTGGTATTCGCAGAATTTTATAAGATCCCCCTGGAGATACAGAAATCCCTCCCAGAAAAAAGGTGTCTGAAATCAACAATGCAGACAGTTTTTTAAAGTTTTACATTGAAAAATATAAAATAACAGCCATACGACAATTATTTAAAAAACACAGCACATTTGAAAACATATTTCATTTTTGCAATGCTTGAACAGCCTTTTGAAAGTTATAGCCGAGAAAGTGAGGAAAAAAGAGGGGTACTTTTATGTTATCTGAGCACCTATGACAGGAAAAAAATATTTTGAATTTTGCCAACACTTTTCCGTACCAATTTTATAATATTAGCCAATAAGAGATAGGCTGTATGTTAACATTGCAATAATAAATACAACTGTTTGTAAACTAGAAAAAGCCATGCTTTGTTTGGATTCGCGAAGTATTATGCTATCAGATAAATATTGGAAAGTAATAATATATTTTTTCAATTACCTTTGCATCTTACTTTTGCATTAAGCAAAAATGTAATATAAAGTTTCGGATCATTTTAATTTAAAAATGTATTTCAACCAAATAACTATGAATTTCCTTAGATTCACTGGAAAAGAATACGACTTCTTTGCTACATCGTCACTCCACCGCTTGTATAGAAAACGGTTACTTCAGGCTAACATGGAACATTCTCAGTGACTAAAAGAGTGATATTCTATAAAAACGGGGAAGTGACGATGCAGCAAAATAGTCATATTTTTTACAGTGTTGTTTATTTATGATATAAGACTGGTATAAATAAAAATATTTTCGAAGTAGAATTATACAAAATATTAATTAATTTTATTTGTTTACAATTCTTTTATTGCCACTCCACAAAAACATATAAATAAAAATATTTTCGAAGTAGAATTATACAAAATATTAATTAATTTTATTTGTTTACAATTCTTTTATTGCCACTTCACAAAAACATATTATAATTCTTTTAAAATTCATAAATATCGTCTGCTTAAATGATTTCACAAAATAAGAATAAATTGTGTATTTGAATTCCTAACACAGAAAAATACTTTTATAATTGAATGTTAATAAGAGAATTTTCACAAATTTTAATTCATTAAAAATATGCTATAATTTTTCTAAAAAAAAGTATTTTATAAATTTTATAAAAGAAATCATGAAACTAAGTTAAAAGGAATGAGCATAGTTTGAAAATCTGAAAGCAGTTTTTGAGATATCTTGTCAGAATAATGAAAATATATTTTATTTATTTATTTATTTAATGATGATTCTAGCTATAATCACTGACCCCATGATTTAAGTTTTTCTTCTGAAAACGTACATGTTTCACGTTTTATTTGAAAAAATGCGTTCGTAATGGAAAAGCATGTAAAATAAATTAATTAAAATAATAATTCATTGAAAAGTATTTCTATAAAAAAATAATATTCTGCAAATCTACAGATCATAATTTATATTTGTGTTTAATTTCAAGTCAAAATACTACACAGTTTTTTTTGTAAAGTGTATGACAAAGTGTCATTTGAGTGGCCTAGTAGAGGATTCACTTCGCTCATCCTAATGAATAATGAAATTAAAATATTTTGAAAAGGAAGAGGGAAGAGTTCCATATCCTATTCTGTTTTTTTTTTCTTTTGGAAGAACTTTTTTTGCCATTAAATGATTGTAGGTGGTTGCGATTCAGATTGCCTAGCTTTTATTTTAATTTGACACATATAATAAATGTATAAAAATATATATAACTCCATAATATGTTTTTATAGGTGCATTATCTCTAAATATAATTACATTTGTAGAGTGATATAGGTATCTAACATGTATGTACATAAAAATATTTATATAAACTTTGTATATTTTTAACATGTGAAATATACAACGTTTATTAAATAAATACATGTTTATAAATAATTTAAGTCATGCTTTTCCATTAGCTTCAGAAATCTGATATTTTGCTAAAATGGCTTTTTGTTGCCATTTTTGATTTTTTTTCCCGATTACGCCAACTGTAACAGGATATGGAACTCTTCCCTCTCATTTAAAATTAATTGTTTTCAGTTAATTCCTTTACAGAATTATCTAAAATATGATCTTATCAAGATAAATACCACATCTCATTGGGTCTATTTAGAATGAGACTAAGTCTATAACATTGATGTTTAAATAGTAATGTAAATAATAGGTAATGTAAGCTAGAAACATTATTATAAGAAGTATAATAAAATAAATCTAATTCTTTCTTAAAAAGCTACTTCACTCACACAAAAACACAGCTTTGCTGATGTTAATCTTACAGGAAAAATTTAAAAAAAAATCTTGTCCACATTTCAGTTTTTTTTTCTTACATTGCATAGCCTTACAAAATCTTTTTTTGGCTGAAGGTTTTACTATGTCAATACTTTCATTTTCGAAACTGTCACCAAAAGTGCAAGTATATATAGAAAAATTAAAACATAAAAATAAATAAAAAACAACCTTTGTATAGATATCAATTTCAGCTATCAAATGCCCCCCCCCCCTAAAAAAATAATAATTTAAGAATACAGAAATGCAGATGATATATTGAAAAACCTCCCCCGCTAGATTAACATTAGTAAGATAGTGCTTTTAATAAGTGAGTAAAAAAATCTTAAGATGCAGGCATTGCAGATTTATACAATAACATTACACAAAAGATATTTCCATCAAGCCTTCCTAGCAGAAACAACATATAAATACAAAAGTTTTTTTTCTTTTTTTTACTTGTAGCCATGAGATAGATCATAAAAAATGGTTGATACTTGCCAATTTTATTACTATAGCATTCAAACTCAAAACAGCAATTTGACATATGTTTATACATAATTCTTAAATATAGTAAATAACATGGCAATGCAATATACGATTGTGTTCACATAATATAAATCATAAAAGTTGGTGTAGGAGTATTATTGGCACAATTGTATCTGATTTGGATTGAAAAATATGTAAAGTACACTGTTTTCATTTGCTTTATTTTACAAATTTAAATACCATAAAATAATTAACTGATAAGCAACATACAGTCAAAGATCTTTAATTTACAGTAGTTGAGACCAAAAGTTGTGCAAATTATGGAATATTGTGGATTATTCAGTATTGTATGGTTTTATTTTTACTGGAGAATATTTTAATAAAAAAAAAATATATAATCAGTATAATATAATAAAAAATTTAATATGTAATCCCATAAAAACCTGTTTATAAAAAATTACATACTAAAAACACAATATATACACTGAAATTAGATTTGAAAATTAAGTTTTATTTTTGTGATCGATTATTTAATTCTGCAACCATGATTATAGCGCAAAGTAAATTTTAGTAACAGACTGACAAAATTTACTGCGATTCCACAATCTTACAAAATTAGCTGTGTATTTCAGTGATATTTTCACAAAATTTTGAATATTTTCCCTTGATGTTTTACTGAAATTCCCATCTTTTTCAGTAATCACTTCACGAAAATTGATAATTTTTTCAAAGATTGTTTGATGAAATTTGTAATTTATTTTTTCGTGATCAATTGCGAAATTTTGCATTCTTTTCTGCACTCATTTCACTCTTTTATTAACATTGGTTTGATGACATTAATTTTTTAAACAGTTTTTGATTGATAAAATTAGCAATTTTTTTACTGCAACCAACTGTCAAAGTTCACGATATTTTTTACAGAAAAATTGACAAAATTCATTATGTGGTACTGCAATCTTTTGACAAACTTTGCAGATTATTCATTGATTATATACTAAAATTCAAGTTTTTTCTGCATCCAATTGTCAGATTTCGTGATGTTTTTCGACAACATATTGGCAAAAATAGAGATTTTTTTCTGTGGTCGTTTTACAAAATTACTGATTTTTTCTACAATTCCTTGCCGATTTTTTTTTTTTTTTTTTGAGCAATTAATTGCCAAAATTCTTGACCATTTACCAAAGATCATAATTTTTTTACCGACAGATTGGAAAATTTCCCAGTATTTATTGCAGCTAAGCAAGGGGGATTATAAAAAAATTGCAGGTAATGGGTGCGCAGTTTATCTATCCTTGACTGTATTAAGTTAAAATAAAAAGCTTAGTTAGTTAAAGTATTAAAATAGTTAAAGTATATAGCTAGCACAAAAGAGTTTGTTAAAAAACATATAGCATTTGTGAGTAGAAATGTTTTGTTTACAGATTCATAAAAATATTTTAAACATGTGACTTATGACTTTTTTGAAGTGATTCAGGGAATGAATACAAAAATTTAAATGTTGACTTACTTCTATTTTGTGCAGTCTTATAAATACCGCATGAAATGAAAGACTTTAAATTTACCAATAACTGATATTGAATTGATAACAAATTATATCTTAGCAAAGTTCAGGAATCTCAAAATTTTAACATTATGGTGGTAATAAACTGGGATTCAACAACAGAAACAAACACCTAATCGAGCTCATGTATGATATTTCAGTATTAGTTAAAACTTGATTTGCATATTAAAATGCAAATGAATTGCCAAATCCTATCTTGGTGGAAAACATTATAAAACATCATTTTAACAGTTGACTTGTAGGTTTGTCATTATATATTTAAATACTCCCACTACTACATGTTTATCACATTTTTTTTAATGAATGCAATGAAATAAGTGTGGCATAAACACACATTATAAAACATTAGTTTTATGAATTTGTTCCAACCAAAAAAAAAAAAAAAAAGACGTCTACATTATACTAAACGATTTGTGTCACATAATAAATACCTCTGCAACAAACTTTACGATGGCAAACTAGAGATATGCATGGGCTGACCCAAGTTCAAGCCCGGCTTGGCCTATTTTTGTTCAAGACTCTTTGATCAGGCCTTTTTTTTTTTTTTTTTTTTTTTTTTTTTTTTTTTTTTACAAAGGTGGGATTTGTTTCTTTCATACTCTTCATGGTCCAAAGTTTTCATTTCTACTTTTGATACAGGCCATGTGAAAATCCTTCTCTCTTTCCAATCCGTTTAAAGGTCAGTAAAATGAGGCCTGGTCCAAAAAATACATATATTTTTAAATCAGCATTATTCTGCAATTAAAAATTATTTTTTTTTCTTTTTAAATAGCTATAGATTGTTATGTTTACTTAAATATAACTAAATTAAAATACTGTAGAAAGAGTGAAAAAGAGCCTACCTATAAATCTTGTTTTGAGCAAATAATGTTTTGATCATACAAAATTAATACACTAATACACAAGAAAAGATATGTAATACATTTACTCTTACTAAAAACGGAACTTGCCCATAACATTTTTTTTCTTTCTATGCAATTCTGCCTTAGAGGATTTCAGTGTATACCATATTTCAAATTTTTAACACTTCAATACATAAAATATGGATTAACAATATAAATAATAACTGAAAAATTTGCATACAAAAAATAGAAATCGATTAAAAATATATAAATATTGCAACCGGTGGCATTTTTATAAAAATCAAGATTATGAACATGGAAAAAAAATTCAGATAAATATTTTGGTTACAACTCCTCATACGAGGAAAATGTTTAACCAAACTTATGTAAAAATCAATGTTTTGTAGCAATCCACTCAGGTCGAACTTTTAACATTTTTATCAGACCGGGCCAATATTTTTTTTTGTACTGGACAAGATAAACTTTTAATTTTTGTATTGAGCCGGCTAAATTTTCATTTCTACTGCAGTACTTGAAAATTTCGGCCCGTGCTTACCTGAATGGCAACTATAAATGATTAAAGATGACATTGCAAAGAAAATAAAATGTTTTAGTGGTAAACGTTATTGGTACAGTGTATCTTCTTAGCATGAGAATAGACAAGTGCTATTATCTAAATTTAAGAAAACAATAAAACGCAGTCTTTTATTTTTTTAATCAATGCCACTACAGCACTTTACTGGCAAGATATCTAGTTTTATGATGATATTCAAATTTCAAATTCTAATCATGAACTACTTTAAGATTGTATATAAATTTTAATAAATTTATATAGGAACTTCAGTATGCTATCAATCTCATAAAAAATTTTTATTTAATAGAACAGAATACAACCAAATTCGGTCTACGAGCAACACAAAGTTCTAAATTTAAATGTGAAAAAAAATCAAACAAATTTGCTGTTTCAAAATTAAAATTAAAATAATATTAGCTTAAATTACAAATAAATGTAAAAAATTATGTGCTCTAAGTAAAACCTTTTAATGATGATATAAAAGACAATCGGCAGAATGAAAGTTGCAACAGATGAAATTTAGAGTAGTCACGTTATCAAACCGCAATTGAATAATTTCAGTTTAAGATTATCCAACGAAAGTATGCTACCATTAGCTTATTTTAGTAAAAAGAATGAAATTAATAAACAGACGCTGTAAAAGTTATCTGATATTACAAACAAGGCGTGGCACAAGACGCCAACGCAAGAATGAATTCTGGATTTTTACATCATGATTCATTAAGAAAGATTCATTCAATACTCACGAGAGATTTCGTCCGTTGTATTCATTCATTGTGTTGGCGTCTGTACTTTAGTAACGAGTGTGTTTTGCAACAATCATCAATTTTTAAAATCAATTTACTGATCCATCTTACATACAAAAATACATTAATAGTAAGATATTTTTCTTAATTGAATCTTCTATGGAAAATTTTAAAACTTGTGATTTGATCAAATGACACAAAATGACACAGTAAGTTGCAACTTTAATTTTTGCTAATATTTGTCCCACAGCTAAACTGCTGAGGTGCAGAAAATGCATTTACTCCCAACAATTTCCTCAATCTATATGAAAATTTTGTAACATACAGCAAAATTTTGCTTTATGTTACATGTTTACATCAATTCTGGAATACATTAACTATAGTATTTTTTTTTTTTTTCAGCATTTCTCCACTTCCATTACATATGATTGCCTGAGTATATATGCTTCATATTATTTTAAGATAAATACTGTAAAGGTCACCACATAAATTTTTTTTTTTTTTTTTTTTTTTTTTTTTTTTTTTCGTAGGTAATTATATAATTCAGTTTTGAAATCTAAATGAATTGTATAGTTTTTGGCAATATTTCCGCATGTAGCTAAATTTTCTCTTGATTCTAGATTGCCGGATCAGGCGTATTCTACATCCCTCACTGAATGTTTGGCTAGTCGAATTGCAACTATCAGGTAAGTAATTAAGCATACTCTAAAAAACTATGCTTTCAGATATTATTTAAGAAAACTTTTTTAATTGATATTTTTTTAATTTCATGCTTGTGAACATGGTTTTTTTTATGTCCTTAAATGAATATTTTAAAATTAAAGAGAAATTTATAAAAGATTGCATTTGAAAGAAAACTCTTACATTCTTATCATATGTATTTGTCCGGAAAACACTAAAGTAATGAATAATACAGTTAATTCAAATAATGGTAACTCACCAAATGTAACTTAGTCGTTACGTATTATCTAGCATGACCTTAATTTTATTAATTCATTAACCCTTAATCTATGACAATTATGTAGCATAGCACTGCTAATAAGAGCTACAATGTAATAATAATAATAGTTTGTCATACTGTTTAACATATTTTTTAATAGTTTATTTTTATTAGGGTTTTGCTCATCTGACAAAATTCTATTCGTCTCTGTCCTCTGTCTGTCCGTCTGGTCATCACAGAGTCTGTACACAAAAACTATGTAAGTCAGAGAGTTCAGATTTTGTGTACTTAAGCTGAATACCTCTTGTCACACAAAAAATCATAAAATTAAGAAAAAAGCTATTATTTTAATTAAAATATATCTTTTAATATCATGAGTTCATTTTGTTGTTGTTTTTTTCTTCGAATTGTTGCATACAAGTTTAAGTAAATATAAAAATTATTATGTATGTAACATAAATTAATGAATTAAATAAATCACATGAAAAATGTGCTTATTTGTTTTTATTTCATCATGTTACATTATATTTATCTCCTATTTTGACATGAGAAGTGAAATATTTTTTTAATTTATTAAATTACTCTTCATTTAAATTACTAGACGCGTCTGGTGACCAGTTTTTATTTTAAATTCCAAATTTTCTAACAATTTTAAATTTTGGACTTAAATAATTTGATTTGGTTTTTTTTTTTATGTTGATTAAACTAAATAACTTCCTTTTATAATTATTTTAAAATTAAATTTATTGGTGCTACCATCTGTATAAAAATTTTATGATTATTAATTTACAATTCAGATTTATTTATTAAAGGACAAGTTCTTTTGAAAGAAATATTAAATGAAATCCTCTATGCGATCTGCAATCCCACATTTGCTCAGTTGTTTTTTATAGTTTTTTGCTATTTATTTGTTATGTTCATTTATTATGTTTTATTTTTAATTTACTTTTTATTATTTACTATTCTTAGCTGTTTTATGCATACTTAATGATGTTTAATTATTCTTTTGATTGTTTTTAGCAAAAATAAACAAGTTAATATTCCTGTTTCTTTTGACAAATAAGAGATTTCTACAAATAAATTTTACACTAGAGAATTCTTTGATTTGCGTTATTTTAAGAAGAAGTTAGTTTTAAGTTTTTTTCTTTTTGAAATTTTAAGTTTCATGATTTCTCCTGTTAGTTAAAACAAATGAATAAAATTTTATACAATAAAAGAAATATTTTAAAATCAAAGAGAAATTTTGAATGAATTGGAAGTAAAATTCAAATGCCATATAATGCATTATCGGTTAGCAAGGGTCAAGAGCATATGTTTTCAATGGGGGCTGGCACCCTCTCCCCCTTGTGTGGACACTGGAAACTTCCAGGGGTTAGGTGTTGTCTCCAGAGGCAGTTGGGGGGGGGGGGGGCTTTAAGAATTGCTGTTGCCTAGCTTATCGCCACAGTGTTGTCTAGGATAGTGATAAAAACTTAAAATATACCTTTAAATGAAAGTTTGCTCAATCGAACCTAGAGTTGGGACCCAAAAGTATAATTTATTTTAGGAATGTTGAAAGATTTTTTCGCTGCTATTGATTGTTCTCCAGAAATTACAGAGTGCTATAAGGGGTTCATTTAAAACAAGCAGTATCATTTGTACTCGATATACGTTATTCATCTTCGACCATTGGTTACAAAATAATTTAATGAATGACTGCATATGTCACTGCATCGCAAATCAATCCGTAAAATTAAAAGTATTTCAATACATAACAGATTATTTCTTTACTTTGCAATGAAAATGACGAAGATTACAATTGCTTGCTGCTGCATACAGGAGTTTGCATTGGCTCACAGTAGATATTTATTTGAATCATGTTTAAATCCATTTTGACTCAATACTCAACTTTAAGAATGTAACGAAAAATAAAGCAAAAACCTGATTACAACCAAAAAATGACGTAGCTTATTTAACAGACTAAAGCTGTTATCAGATTCACCAACATTTTGTAAGACTTTTGAGCCAACACTTGATTTCCTCCAACTTTTTGTGAAATGTTGTCCCAAAACCCAGTGTGATAGCAAACAGAAATGTTCCCCCAATATTTTTCCGCTGTTCCAAAAAAGTCTCTTCTAGTCAAGACTTTTCATCCAACATCGAACATTTCAACAAATCAGAGATAAGCGATTGATACGAGTAGGCGATAAATATTAATGCCTGGTACTAGTAGAAACTGGTTTTCTGGCTTTACCTCTAACTTTTTCAAAGACAATCATAACCTTTTTCTCTCTTTGGATGGGAAAATGTTTGGATTAAAACGACTGAAAAGTTTGTCTCGCCTAAAGTCTGTGAATCTGTTAACAACTTTAGGGGAGTGTGAGATTGATTGAAAGGGATACTCAAAATTTCAGGAAGAAAATAAAATGCACTCAGTTGCAACTTTGGCTCAATTGATGGTGATACTTGTTCTGTCTTAATTATCCATCTTAATAAAATTATTGTCCGGAATTGTAGCATTGTAGGTGCTGAAAGCAAAACCTGTTTTTGATATAAAAAACTAAATTTAGATATTGCTTTTATGTTCTTTCTCTAAAAAAATTTACATTGAGTTTAACATGTAATATTTATGTTATTTAGTGGTGTTAAATATGCACTTTATGTGAATACAGTAGACTCCCTCAAATCCGCAAACCAGAAATCCGCACATATTTTATGGATGTAAACAATGAAATTTTCAGATCGGATATTGGTACAAAATTTGATTTTTTTTAGTTTTGTATCAATTCCATATATTTTTTAATTTGTAATTTTCTCAATAATACTCTATTCATGTTTTTTTCATGAAGGAAGAATATTTTTTTTTGAAAAAATTCAAGATATTGCTGATATCACTGGTAATCACTATCTTCTTACCAAATATATTTATGCATTAATCAAGATTTTTTGGTTATTAATACTGGCTAAACTTGAAAAAAAAAATCCTTATTTTATGATTTTCATCTGAATTAGTAATGTACTTTTATGAGGCAAGTTTTGTTGAATAATTTTGGAAAAAGACATTTAATCTTTATAATGAATATTTAATCATACACTATTGATTATTAACTTGACCCTTGCTATTAGTACTTTCATCATTTTAAAAATTATCTAAATTTTTATTATTTTACTTTATTACTTATTTTAATATTTTATTATATTATAAGTATTCATTATAGTCCCGAATGCACTATAAATTGCACGCAAATCACTGTTTAAAAAATGTAAACATAGCAATGACCAGAAATCCGCAAAATTCTAATATCCGCACAACCTCTGGTCCCAAGCTGTGCGGATTTGAGGGAGTCTACTGTAATTAGTGTATTTTGTTAACTAAACTTTTGTATACTGTTATGCCTGAATACTTTTTGAATTTCACCAGATGGGTTTTGGGTTGAAAGGGACAATAACTGTAGGGGTTAAAAGGGACATGAAAAAACACAGTCAAAAAATTTTTGTAATACCACTATTTTGTTATAGAGAAATTTGCTTTCTTTAATCCCTTTATATACTTGGAAGCAATTTCTATAAGAAAATGCTGTTAGCTTCCTCTTTTTCTGACTGGATTTTTCTTTGACCAATCCCTACCCTATTAACATATTTTGATGAAGTTACCTAAATCGATAACTTTTGGTGAGATACAGTAGTTCCCTCAAATCCTCAACTCTCTAAAATCCACACATAATTTATTAATGTAAACAATGAAACTTTCACTTCAGGTATAGGGACAAATTTTCACTTTTTAAATTTTATATAAATTTTATATGTATTTTAATTTCTGATTTTTGTTAATATTACTGAATTCATGTTTTTTCATGAAGGAAGAATATATTTATTTCTGAAAAAAATCAAGATATTTCTGATATTACTGGTGATCACATTCTTTTTACCAAATATATTTATGTATTAATCAAATTTTTTTGTTTAAGTCTAGCTAAACCTGTAATTAAACTTCCTGATTTTATGATATTGATTCCTGATTTTGATGTGAATTAGTAATGTAGGGGTTATGAGGGAAGTTTCATTGGACATTTTAGTAAAAATACATTTTATCCTTACAATGAATATTTAGTCATATATTATTGATTGTTAACTTGACCTCTGCTTTTAATATTTTAGTTATTTTAAAAATTATTTAAATTTTCATTATTTTAGTTTAATACTTATTTTAATACAGTAGACTTCTTCAAATCCGCACAGCTTGGGACCTGGGGTTGTGCGGATTTTAAAATTTTGCAGATATCTGGTCATTGATTTGTTTACATTTTTGAAACATTAATTTGATTGGTAATTAAGCATTATAATGAATGCATATACTAAATTGAAACATTAAAATAATTAAGTAAAATATTTAAATAATTTGTTAGTTATTCAAGTAATTATTACAAAAAAGTATTATTGTAAAATTATTTAAATTAATCCCGTTTAAATTATTATATAAATTATTGTAAAATTAAAATTTAGAAAAATATTAAAACGAAGCAAATAATTAATATACGATACTAAATACACATAATGATGAGAACAATTAAGTCTTTTTTTTTATTTAAAAAAATTGCCTTCGTTAACAAAAAAAAAAAAAAAGCTTGATTAATTAAAAAATATTTTGGAAAATGATCGCAATCACTGTTAGTATTAGTGCCATCATAAGTTTTTTTTTTCAATATAAATGTGCATTTTCCTTATGAAAAAGCTCAATTTCAATCATATTAACCACAGTTACATATTAGGATACATAATAATAATATTAATAATAATTACCGTTAAACCGACGTAGGTTCCACATCTACTCCACGATTCTAAGACGAAACGAAAACTTGTTTCTACCACATTCCATTGCTTTCTGCCATCTGTTCCACGCATTCACTATATCTGAAGCAAATTTTTCTCCTACGCACAAACAAGGCTGCAATACTTTACATCTATTGTAATACTTAGTTTCTTGATTTTTTTTTCAGAAGTAAATTCACGTTTTCTTTACGAAAAAACATTGTGTTTAGTCATGATAATCAGGATTACATATTAAATACATATGGTATATTGAAAAAGTAAAAATAAATATTGGAACACAATGAAACGAACACAAGAAAAATAAACATTTCGACTAACTCACTTGTGAATATTTTTAGAAACTACAATAAGGGAAATCTTTATAAGGGAATCTGGAACAAACTAGAGCTATATTTTAGTTCTAGAAATTATGACAAATAAAAGCTTTATCAATTAAAAAATATTTTGAAAAATGATCACAATCACTGTTAGTATTAGTGTCATCATAAGTTTTTTTCAAAATAAAAGTGCATTTTCTTTATTAAAAAGCTCGAGTTCAATTATATAAACCAAAGTTGCATATTAGGATTATACATACAAGGGAAATCTTTCAAGGTTCTAAATGTACTGGAACAAACCAGAGCTATATTCTAGTTCCAGAAATTGTGACAAATGAAGTTGTGATTTGTAAAATTATGGTAAATATCGTTCTGGCTCATGCAATTATTAAAACATATTGTTACAGTTATATATATGTGTGTGTGTGTGTAGCTTATTGTACTCTTTCTAGCTTTTTTCATTGCTATTTATAGTCTTGAATGCCTTTTTTTTATATTGCTTTAAATCTTAACAAATAAATCTGTCTATACATAAAAAAAGCCAACAACAACTTTAAAATATCATTCCAGTTTGTGGATTTTTCCATTTTGAGCCTTACAATATTTGATATAGATATGCTAATTTATATCAATATCAAAAGTAATGCAAGTTTATTTAGTAATAAATCAGCTGCAATAGCCAAAAGATAGTCATTAATAAAAAATGCGTTAGCTGATGACTTCAGCACTATTTTTAATTTTATTGTTTACATCCGAAAAAGTGCACGGATTTCTGGTGGGATTTAAAGGCATCTGCTGTAATTATTTGAAAAAGTATGTTTTAAACATTTACTTTTAAAAACATTAATACAGTAAAACCCCGATCTATCGTTCCCGCATCCATCGTTTTCCCGCATTGATCGTTTTATTTTTACGGTCCCTGCACAAATTATGCTTAAATTATGTTAACGAAACCCGCATTCATCGTTCTTTAAAAAGTCGTTTTCCCGCATTCATCGTTGTAAATTTTTTTTCCTCACCGAAATGAAATTGAAAATCATGCGAATTTCTACGAAACACAAACTGGAATTACCTTTTTTTATCCTAAAATAAGTCATTTGAGTTGTTTGTGTTGATAATGGCGACAATAATGCGGATGAAGAGTAGTTGTATATAGCAGAGGATGCGATTATGTTTCCACTGATCAAGATTTTGCGACATGTGGTGTCCTAAGCTTAGGAGAAATGTTTGATAATGCAAAAAATAAAAATAATTGCGAAGAAGCAGAGGATAACGCTCATGCCGATGAAGCTGAACCATCATAGTTCTAACTTTGTCTGATGCAATTACGACTTTTTAAACTGTATGAACTTTTATATACGCATATGAAATTACAGAAAATGACCAGAAAAGAGTTGTATATCTTGAAAATTTATTTTTTGACTCAAAAAAAAAAAAAAAAAAAAAAAAAAAAAAAAAAAAAAGAAAACCAAATATATTTATTGATTTTTTTAAATAAATATCAATTTTTTGCAACTTCGATTGATTTATTTTGCAATTTGGTAAGCAACAAATTAATATTTATTAGTACACTGTATACATTGCATGCATTAGTAAGGCATAAATATTGTGTTTTTTCCTATTTTGATGCTAACCCGTATTCATCGTTTTCCCGCATTCATCGTTTTTTTCTCCGCACCCCTTGAAAAACGATGGATCGGGGTTCTACTGTATTGTAATTGGCATTGGGAACCAGTAACAGAAAATCATTGAAATTCTAAAAATTCAGGGATTTTCAAAGTAGTCAGGTAAAGTAAATTTTGATTTCTGGCATTTGCGGATTTAAGGAAGTCTACTGTATTCGATTTAAAAGCTGTCTGCATCGACGAATTTATCAAACATTTCCCTATAATACTAGTTTTTTTTCTTATTTTTGTGTGCAGTAGTTTTCTTAATATTAACAAAGAAAGGTTGCAAAATACCCAATGTCAACAGCAGTGACAGCATAAGTTAATTTTTTTTAGAAATGAGATATTCAGCTGCATGGATTTAGTCAAAAGTCTACAGTATTCGGCAACAGAAAATTTATCAAAAAGGCTGAATAGGCCAGATACTGAATAGTAGGGTGGAGCGAAAAAAATTATTTTTAAAATATCAAAAACGGGTAAGTGCCAAAAGTTGCCTCTACATCAATTGTGTGAAATTTTACCGCTGAAAAAAAAATGTCTTGAGTCTGCGCTTTTGCTCCAAAAATCGAAATTTTCGGTAAAATTTTTCATTTTTTGACATTTTTTTCAAAAAAAAATTAAAAAATTTCTACAGAGCTGGTTATTATTTAAAAGTGTTTCTTAAACCTTTATGTTTATCTGCTTAACATATTTAAAGTATAAAAGAATATCTGTAGTCTGTATAATTGGAGCAAATCTGACAAATTTTAGTAAAAACCAGCGTTACTTCTCTATTGGAGCATACAACGAAATGTTGTTTTGAATGCATTTCTTAAGGCACGATCACATCAGTTTTTAAGCTCAACTTTAGACACAACTTGCAACATTTTCTGATGCAAAATAGGTGGAGTCAGCCACGAAGGGTTGCTGGATGATGCGTAGAAAGTTTCTCCCAGCTTGGGAAGCAGGGTTACCACAATAAATAGTCGAGTCGACTGCTTTTCAGTTGGCGCATTCAGCTAGCTCTCGTTGTTAGCTATCTAATCTGATACCATTTTTGTTAATTTTTCGATTCGTTTCATATCTATTTTAATCTTTGAACTTTTAAAAAGGTATAGCAAAAACGAAATACCTGAGCAAAAGTAATGTGATAGTATGGAAAATATGACATACTTTTCTGAAAATTTACTTAATTTATGAATAAGTGTAAAATAAAAAGTTGAGTTTCCTTAATAGCAGCAATATTTATTTTTTTTTTTAGCTAAAAGAAAACCTGTGGTGTTACCACACTTTGCAAGAATTAAAAACTGGTGTATTGTTTTATTTATACTTCGTCATTAAGAATCTAGTTCAATCAAGAGAAAAGTCCCATTCGCTAGCGCTGATTCCATGGAAAAAAAATATGAAGATTTCTCATTGGATAGCTGAGATCGATCTGTACATAGGCCATTTTTTTTAAGATACTTTTTAATAGGCGCATTGTTATTTTCGGAACCGGTTTCAAAAGTAAAAATGTCCTTAAAACAATCAAAATTTTAAAAAAAATCAAATGGCCTATGTACCGATCTCAGCTATTGATTAAAATAAATAATCATTAAAAATATTGAAATGCAACCGATATATCTTAATTTTTTTCCATAGGATTAGCATTAGAAAGCGAGATTATTTGCGTGATAAGTAACCCCTAAATAATATATTTACTAACCTTCACAGTAACTTCTCATCCAGTTTTTAGCACGATCCCCCCCCCCCCTTATATAGTTGGGCATTCTATTTTTTATTTAAAATTCAAAAGATAGTAAAAGAAAAAAATTCAGAAAAAGAAGAAAGCATGGCAAAAAAGGATTAAAACTTGCGTATTTAAAGATAAAATGAGTGCTTCAATTAGTTTTCAAAAAATGCTAAAGCATATGCTGATTTTAAGTCAATAGATAATTTTTGAGTAATTTACTTTAAATGTAATTAATATTGGATAGATTATACAACAGTTAATATATATGTTTATATATATATACTTCTTATATTTATATATATTGTTAATATATATATATATGTTTAAATATATATAGGGGAGAGTGGGGTTAAGTGGGACAATGGCGGGGAATGGGGCAGTAGGTTTTCTTTTTATGCATCATTCTAAATATTTCATCAATTACACACAAGATGAAGCTATGGTACCCCAATCTTTAGTTCAAAAATGTTTTTGATCTGTATAAGCTTGCATTTGTATGAAGAAAAAGATTATTTCAAGAATCAAAAGTATATTTGATTCATATACTTTTTATGTTTAATATCAATTGTGTAAATAAAGTTTTTATAAAATTAAAAAGTTTTATAATAATTAATCTTACATTTTTATTTAACAATAATGTTAATTGCAATGTCAAGTGATTTTTGATAATTTTTACTTTTTTATAAGCTTTGATAGTGTTTTGTCGATTTTCATATCTCTGAAAATATGTTAAAAATAGCAAATTTGTTATTTGTATCTAACCATTGGCAGAAATTTGAAAAACATAATTATTATTCTTATAAAATATTACTATACAACTAGGCAGAAATACACTAGTCATATTTCCATTTATTCTGAAAAAGGACTTTAAACAGAAAAAAAGGAAAGATAAGGGATATCCCACGGCTTCTTCATTTTACTAAAACGCATTACGTAAAGACCTCTGAATTAGATGAAAATTATATCATTCCTCTTGTACCCATCAGAAATAAATTCTTTTTCAAATTTTCAAAGCCCCCCCCCCTTTTTTTCCAAAAAAGAAATGTGATTTTGAAAATATATAGCATGAAAGTGCAGTAAAGAGCATTATATATTTCACGTCTGCCTCACACAGAAAAAAGTATCTTTGATAAATAATCTAGAACAACTGAATTATTTCTCAGAAATTTTGGTTATAGTGCATTAATAAAAATGATTGGAAAATATAATTGCTGCTTAAATGATTAAAAACTATTATATTATTTACACTATTTAATTTTTAATACAATATGTAAATGTTATATTATTTACAATATTTATTTTTTAATATTTACAATATTTAATATTAATATTATACAATAATCCATACGAAAAGTACCGAATAATAAAGAAATTAAGTCAATATTTACATTAATAATTCGTCAAATAAAATTCTAAAACACTTTTAGAAAGAGATTTAAACAGTATAACTGATAAATGTTTTCCAGTTACTAATTCGTTTGTTTAAAATACGATTAGTTAACTAATATAATTTAACAGGATATGTGCATAAAAGATAAAAAGGATAAATGTGCAATGTTCTTAAAAATTGGGAACAGTAAAAATATTGTAATCGGATGTATTGTAAGATTCATATAACAAGAAATAACATTCATCTAATATTTTTGTGTAATATTACATTCAAGATGAAAAAAAAATACTTTGTTTACTAACATTGGCGGAATTTGGCGACAAATATAAACAAAACGCTATCAAATTTCCACAAACAGTAAAATATATATTCAAAACTCCTTAACACTGCAATTAATCACATTGTTAAACAAAATGTAAGATTAATAATTAAAAAAACTTTTAAATTTTATGAATGTTTACTTACTACTTAGAACATTTGTACCTTACTCTGGCCTAAAATGAACGGCGTTTGCTATTTGTAATATCCGAACGATCTTTTTTTGTGTGTGTGCTGTGCGGGTGTGTGACATCCAATTAAAATATTTCTTAATTTGAACTCCTTATCGCTTATAAAGAGCCATTTCTTGCGTCTAATTTCTTAAATGCTTTATTTCTTTTCCATACAAACAAGCGTGCTCGTGACTAACAGCCTGGCGTCTTAATTTCGACTGCCATTTTGAGGAGTGACATAGACAGTCTGCTTCTACGCTATTGGTCAGATTACGTGCAGCACAGAGCTAAGCGCAACATTTTCCACAAGGAGTGGAAAGAGTTGCACGAAATGTTTCAAGTATGAAATCTCAATCGCACACCGCTTTCCAAGAAATTGTTGCAGCTAAAACTGCGTGATGAGTTTAATGTTTCACTTAGACAGTGTGTGTGATCGCACTTTTACATATCTGTTTTTAAAACTATTCTGTATATAACTCGTAGATGTTCATTCATTCATTCACTCATTAACTCATTTCATTCCCACCTGTCTCAGCCAACCAACAATCTAGGCCCAGTGTTTTATTTATGTATTGAATTGTTATTTTTCAGCGGTTAAATTTCACACAGTTGATGTACTAGTATAAAAGCAACTTTTGGCATCTAACCGTTTTTGATTTAAAAAAAAATTTTTTTTTTCGCTCCACCCTTCTGAATAGTGGCCGAATATTCATCCCAAGCCAAATTTAATTGAAGAGAAAAATTAATAAAATATGACCGAATAAAACTAATAGTTATTAATCAAAAGTATTTACTAATATACGATAGAAGATCTATATAACGCAAACCTAAAAATGCAAGGTTGTGCGCTATATAGAATTTTGCCTTATTTGGATAGCATTTGACACATCATTAAATTTGCCTCATAAATGTAGCCAAATATGCCTGAAGCATATCAAAATATATTACAGTATCTTTATACTCATTCCTTGCCAGGATTATAAGTTTTTGTACAGCATGATTACAGTTATTTATCCCGAAACCAGTTAACTGGAAAACCAGTTATCCGGAATGATGTTACTAATAGACTGATATTAGAATCTTTTTAGAAAAAAGTGTCATACACAATCAGTTTGACATATACATTGCTTGAAACAATTGTATAGGTTGATAACAGCATCTAGTATTTGAAATAGAAGCAAAAAATTATAGTATAGATTAATAAATAATATTATAATATAATAGATGTTTTCATTTTTATGCCGAGAAAACAGAAGAATTTTTGTTCAAGGAGTTCCGATAAATTATCTTCTTTTATCGGAACTCTAACAATTGATCTTACTTGCATCAGATTCTTGGTTCAAGTAATCTAATAATCAATTTAAAATTAGAAGTAATACCACGACTACATATGTTTCACAAAACTTATCAAATGGATGCTACTTTAATGCCCAACTAGTTAACCGGAAAAACCAGTTATCCGGAATACATCTGACCCCAACCATTCCAGATAAATGGTCCGTACTGTATTATATGGTTCATTCAACATATTGTTAAATGTGTTTTTTAAAATGGTCCAAATATACCTGGACCCAAATTATCATTATATTACTCATTTTCAAAAACATTTATAGTAATGCTAGTATTTTTTTTTTCATTAAAAAGTTCTAAATTAAGGAGATAAAATTTTAAAAATGCCTTAAATTTAGTTTTCTAGACAGTAGCAATTTTTAACAATCTGGGAATTCAGGTACTTCTCCAATGGAAAATTCATTGTTTACATCTGAATGGTTGTATCTGCGTTATATGAAGAATTGTGTTGTATGGAATTGCGTTATAAAAATCTCATACTGTAGTAGACTCCCACAAATCCGCAAATGCCTAAAATCTGCACATTATCGCAGATGTAAACAATGAAACTTTCAGTTCAGATGTAAGGACAAAACAACAGAAAAATGTATATGATCTTTATTGTTACATTCAATCATTTTAAAAACTAATTTATATTTTAGTATTTTTGTTTATTGCTTTATTTAATTATTTTAAGATTTTACTATATTGCAAACATTCGTTATAATTTCGGTTACATTGTTAAATTCAAACTATTATTTTAAAAATGTAAGATGACAAAGCGATGACCAGAAATCTGCAAATTTCTAAACTCTGCAAAACTTCTGGTCTGAAGCTGTGCAGATTTAAGGGAGTCTACTGTGTACTTTTGTTGCAAAATGGATTCAACATTAATTTGATCTTTTTGCATTGGCCCCTTACATGCGGGGAGGGGTAAGCAAAACGTTTTTTAAACAAAAAAGATAGACAAAATTATTCTTCATTTTTTGCCAGTAAACGTAACAAATATAATTTCCAACTTGGTTTCTCTAACAATAAATTGTGAGAACAACTTTGGTTTGATGAAAAATTATAATGATATGAAAAGAGAAATTCTTCACCCTCCCCCTAAATATATCTTGCAATATCAAGTGCAAGACCTCTCCCCCCCTCCAACTTCCTAAAATGATAATGTTGTGTTTATGCACAGCCCCTATCACATAAATTCCAAAGGCAAACGTAGATGAAAAAGGATGAATATTTCTATTTATAGATGCACATTTGTATCTGTATTAAGTCATACCTAAGATATATATCATGATAATTTAAGGCCCCTGTCCCTGTCCTCAAAGACACTCGCAAGCTGATGCTATTCCTATAGGAAGCATTTTTCTAATAACTTTTTTGCATTTTTACATTTTTAAAGATTTTTTAAGCTGTTGCATGGCTTTTATCGCGAGCATTGAGCTCGGCGACTGAATCTAGAAATTCTGTAACAAGAAAAACCTAACGCTCCTGCTAACGTCGTTTCAGTTCGTCAGACTTCAGCAGACATTGACGCGGTATTTTTTTTTTTTTACACGGAACTTCGATAAATACTATTTATGAAATTTGAAACGTGTTCAGTGTATGTTTTGGGGAAGGTTACCATCTTCACCTCTTCGGGGGGGGGGGGGAGGGAGAACTGGTGTGATACATCGTTCTAAAGCCCTGTGACTATTCATGTGAATGCGCCCCCTCCCCTCGCCGGCAAATCTTTCGAAATTTTGCCTGATGTGATTCTTTTAAACTGTTGATGACACCCATCGTGTGCTATATTGTTAGAAAAAATTGACCATTTATAATTTTTTACGCATTCGATGCGCCCTCCAAACGCCAGGGGGGTACTTTTCTAAATTTCGTAAACACACGTCATGTGACATATCTTTGGAAAGGCCTTAAACAGCTTATTCATATTTTGCACGTCTGGTGCACCATCCATCTCTCTGCCCGCCAAGGGGGCATTTTTTAAATTTGTATATACACCCTTCGTGTGGCATATCGTTTAAAAGAACTGTTACTGCTCATTCCAATTATGCATGTTGACCCTCCCACAAAGGGGAACTTTTTATTAAATTTTTATCCACACCCCTCGTGTTGCATATCTTTAGAAAGGTCTGAAACTGTCTTTTCCTATTATGCATGTCTTGTCTGTCACCCTCTACTCTGCCTCCCCAGGGGGGGCACATTTTTAATTTCTTTACAACACCAGTCGTGTGACATATCAATTGAGAGGTCTGCAACTGCTTATTCATATTATGCATGCCTTGTGTGTCACTCCCTTCACTCTGCCCCCAGGGGGGTACATTTTTAATTTCTTTACAACACCAGTCGTGTGACACATCATTTGAAAGGTCTGCAACTGCTTATTCATATTATGGATGTCTTGTGTGTCGCGCCTCACTCTGCCCCCCAGGGGGGGGGGCACATTTTTAATTTCTTTACAACACCAGTCATATGACACATCATTTGAAAGGTCTGCAACTGCTCATTCATATTATGGATGTCTTGTGTGCCACCCCCTAAGGGGGGGCACATTTTTAATTTCTTTACAACACCAGTCGTGTGACACATCATTTGAAAGGTCTGCAACTGCTTGATCATATTATGCATGTCTTGTGTGTCACCCACCCCCCAGGGAGGGCACATTTAAGCTATTGCATAGCTTTTATCGCGGCGACCGAATCTAGAAATTCCGTAACGAGAAAACCTAACACTAAAACCTAACGTCGTTTCAGTTCGGCAGATTTCTCATTTATTCAATAAAAGAAAAAAATTTGTTTTCTTATCGGTCATCACGCTCAAAAAGTGTAACTTGAATTAATAAAAAAAAACTGCATAAGGGTCATTCCACAATATTTGGCTTTACAAGTTTGAAAAAAAAATTAAGTGTAATACATCATTTGAAAGCTTTAAATCTCTTCTATTAAAATCTGCCCATTTTTTTATTTATTTTTTAACCAAACATAAGTTAGAACATTTTGTTTACAGCCACATAGAAAATTTTGTTACGTACGGGACATTATATTTTTAACTGTAACTCAAAAAATATTTTATTTTATTTCAAAGTTTCAATGCTTTATTAAACCTTTTAACAATAGTATTATATGAAATAAAAAAATATATATTTTATAAATAAAATTCAATGATTATTCTCTTTTTGACCCGTACGAAACAATTTTGAACTTATTTTTAATTTTTTAACTAGTGATGACAGCTGAACAGTTTTTTGTTTTCTCTTCAATTGGTGAACTAGCATCTTATATTATTCAATTAAAATATTATATCTTTTTATTTAGAAGTTGTGCATGATAAAATAAAAATGTGTTACGTACGGGACAAATCTGTTACGTACAGGACAAAATTCAGAATTTTGATTTCAAACCTAACAAAAATAAAATTTGTACACTATATTTATGATTTTCCTTCACAGATGGGAGCACTATTGACAAAAAATGTACAAGTAAATACATGTGTTTAGTTATAGGTGCCATTAGTTAACTCATAACATGCTTTGAATGTTGAAATATCATCTTAAGTAATCAATTGATTTTCATTAAAAAACAAAAATGATGTTCTGATAATTTTTTCTGCAATAGTATTTTAAATACATTTTGAGTCATATTTTTAGTTTTGAATACAATATTTAAGTAAAAAACTATTAATAAATACTAATTTGAAAAGAAGCATTATGGCTTCTACTTCTACAGAAAGAGTGAGAAAACATCGATTGAAAAGAAAAAAATTATAAAGACACTTGGATGGCTGATAAAGTCAAAGAAAGAGAAAGGATTAAGAGATATAGGAAAAAGAAAAAGTCAATTATGAATGAAAAAGAGTTAGAACAACAGAGGAAGTATGAAAGTGAAAGAAAAAGCGCCCAAAGAGCTAAGAAAAAAGAAATTGAAAGAAGCATGAAATGTCAAGATATCATACCTGAAGAGCAACCATCAACTTCCATAATGACACCAGAAGTTTTAGGAAAAGCTATAAAACGTGTTAAAAATGCATTACCATCAACAACAACTAAACAAATACCAGTTATTAAAGATGTTGTAAAAACTTGGTCACCAGGTAAAATTATGGTTCTTTCAAAGGAAATTAATATAAAACTTTCTGATGGATTAAATAAAGAAAAGGAAACTTGGAAGAAAAGAGTAGATGCCCTTTCGGAAGATCAAAAAAGGGAAGTGATTGCCTTTTACAAACAAGATTCTATAAGCAGAATCTTGCCAGGAAAGAAAGAATGTTTCTGTAAAGGATCCTGTTACAGGAAAAAGAACAAAATATCAAAAACGAATTTTAACAATGAAGTTGAAAGAAGCATATCAACTGTTTAAAGAAGAAGCCAAAATATCCATAGGGTTTAGTACATTTGCTGAACTCCGTCCTTCTGAAGTATTTCCAGTATCTCAAAGAGATCATGAAGTATGCATGTGTAACTGTGTATGCACCATGAAAATATTTAGATGTTACTTGATGGCCTAAATAAGATGAGTAAAACTATGAAATTGCCAACTAATGCAGAAACTGCAATGAAAGAAACAATCTGTTACTTTGATTTGAATGATGACAAATCTTTAAATTGTTGTAAAAGAAATTGTAGAGTGTGGAGTAGATTCATGGGTAAACAAGGTAATAAATTTTGATGTTGAAGAAGAAATGGAAACTAACTTCTATCAATGGAAACGAATTGAAGGAAAGATGAAAAAAGAACTAATTGCCTGTGATTTACTTCAGGCAAAGGAAGAATTAATCAGCCTTTTGAATCCCTTTGTTTTACATGTTTATACAGCACAAAAACAACTTGCAGAGTTCAAATTTCTCAAAGAAAACTTAAAAGTTGGGCATTTAATAATTCATGAAAACTTTGCAGAAAATTTTATGCTAAAACAGCAAGAGGAAATTATGGCAGCTCACTGGAACTCAACCCAAGTAACATTATTTACTTGTATTATATATTATAGAAATAATGAAACTCTCGAACTAGAATATAAAAACTATGTTGTTGTTTCTGATGACATTAATCATACAAAACATGCAGTATTTGCTTTCACTTCAGCAATCATTGAAGATTTAAAACAAACGGTGGCATTTTATCACATCCATTTCTGGTCTGATGGATGTGGTGCCCAATTTAAAAATAGATTCAACATGCAAAACTTAATGCTTCACACACATTAATATAGGGTAAGTGCAGACTGGAACTTTTTCGGAACTGCACATGGCAAAGGTGCAGTGGATGGTTTAGGAGCTATAGTTAAAAGAAACGTTTGGCTAGGTATATTACGCAAGCAGTGTGTAATAAACACTGCAATAGACTTTTCTAAAGTTGCAGAAAAAGAGGCACCTAATATAAATATTAAATATGCAAGTGAAACAGACATACAGAGATGTACAACCAAATTTACACTAACTGAAAAATGGGAAGGTGCTACTGCGATATCAGGCATTCACAGCATGCATTTTGCCGAACCAATAGATTCTGACACTCTGGGCCATTGGAAGCATTCTTGTTTTTCTAATAAAAAGGATCCTGATGAAAAAATACAGATTTTATGCCTTGTACACGATAAAAAATCTAATTCAGATGCGTGCACTGAGTCATTAAAAAAATCCGACTGGGTATCGGTCATGTATGATGATTATTGATAGACAGGTGTTGTAGAGGACATAGATGAGAAATATATCTATCTATCCTTTATGAAGCCTTTAGGCAAAAAAAAAATTTCTTGGCCACACATCCCAGAAAAGGATAAAATTCTAAAACAAAATATTTTGGCAAAACTTGAAAAAGCACCAACTCCGATTAATAGCCGGGGACATTTTTCATTATCAATGGACGAAGAGAAAAAAATTTATGACATTATTAATGTTCTGGGACTTGTTTAAAACATGTATTTTATTTTTTAATGTTAATTATTTTTTCAAGTGAGCTATTTATGGAAAATTCCAATTTGTATAATAGCAATTAAAATGTCTAAGAAATCCTTAATTATTTTTATAATTAAACATAAGTTTCAATACATTAATAATGCTGGTAAATTCATTAAATTAACATTTGCATGTATTTTAGTTTACAATTTCTTATAGTTCTGTTACTTTAAATCATAGGTCCCGTACGTAACAAATAGCCTTGTACCGTATGTAACAGAAATAATTAGCTTTCATTAATTAATGACTTGATTTAAAAAAGTAATTTTAAGGTTAATTTAAAAAATGTACATTTCTGCTTCTATTCATTAAATTTGTTTATAAAAATATGTTGTAAATTCAGAGCAAAATCCAAATAACTAGAAGTACTTTTGAAACAATTTTTTTTGATGTCCCGTACGTAACACAACTTTATTAATTAAAAAAAAACTATTGGCTCAAACAAAAAGAAATTTTACATAAATCAAAGTTGAATGGTATATAATGCATTAAAAATAATTGCAAACTTTCTCATTTATATTTTGATATTGAAAAAAGCACAAGTATCTGAAAATTTTGCTGTGAAATGTCCCGTATGTAACGCATGAATACTGCGGAATGAGCCTATTATTAATACATTTTACAAAAAAAATTGACACAAATTGTGAAATAAAATTTATTTAATAACAGATGCAATTTATTTATTTATTTATTTTTTGGCAGGGGGAGGGGGAATTAAAGTGAGATTTTAAAAAAAAACTAAAATTCACGAAGAAAAAAATTGAATATTGCAGATAACATTATTACTATATTAGGCTAAGGCTAAACGGCTAAGGTCAGACGACCCACTATTGTGACATTTGTTTTTCAACATGAAAAAAAAAAATCCATGGGTCATTCCATGTCAAATCAACGAGGCCCACAATCTGACCATCTCCAATTTTTGTGAAATTAACAGGATTAATTCTACTTTTGTAATAACATAATAAATTTTTTTCAGCATTTTTTTGGGGGGGGGGACCTCTATTAAAAAAAGGAAAACACGTAAAAAATGGGGTGTTGATAGCTACAAAAATGCAGTTTTCTCAACTACCATGAAAGGTATATAGAGTTCATCTTGGTATTTTTTTAAAGATGTTTGTATGGGCTTTCATATGACATATCACTTGACAGGATTCATCAAAATCAATATTTCAAGGTCACCGAATGCTATCTTTGACCTTGAAAAAATTTTAAAGTCCATTTTTGAAAAATCTGGAAAAAAATATTTTTTCTTACTACTGTAATATACATATTGTGAAAATTTCATATTGGGATTGCTATGGGATCGCATTAAAATTATATCTTTGGGTCATTCCATATCATTTCATCCAGACCATGAAACCCATGGTCTTAGATTTTGATAAAAAAATTTATAGTTGTTTCTTTTACCACCCTTATTAACAATCTAAAATAGTACTTCAATATCTCAAGTATTTTTTGCGAAAAAAAACCCCACTTAAATAAGCAGAAATGTTGCATAAGTGGCACTTCAGAAGATCTGTATTTAAGAAACGGTTTCAGAAAAAAAAATCATAGTTTTACTATATTTTAACATATTAAGTTGAAATTATCATTAAAATGCACACAAAAAGATGGAAATATAAGAAAAAAATGTTTGATGATCATATTTTAATATAAGACCTCCCAAAATTGTCTAAAGTTTGTTTTTACAAAAAATTTTGTAAGAAAAATGATTTTCAAATCTCATTTTTTGAAAAAGGCATAGCAGTTAAACAATCAGTTTTCTTTAAAATTATACATAAAATCCATAAACTGAAAAACTGAAAAAAGAGGCTTTTTGGATGCAAAATATTTTATTCACCACAAACAACAACAACAAAAAAAATAATAATAAAAATAAATGCTTGCATTTGGCTTAAAAAAGCAACTGTATACGAATGGCATTGGAAATCCCCAAAAAAGCATTAAAATAATTGTTTGTGTTACAAGCGATCGTTTGAAAACAATACATCACTACTTCTATTTATCTTCAATTGATTTCTTAAAAAAAATATATGATAATTTTAATTAATTTAGATTTAATTTGATTTAGTGTCTATGTATAGCATAGTGTGTAGTTAGTTTGTGTATACCAAATTTGTATACATAAATTCGAACAAAATATTAAATCAGCTTGAAACAATTTTTGTAAAACAATGAATTTTTGAGTACCGTATTTTTGGGCGTAAGCGCCGTGGCGTATACAAGTTTAAAAGTTAAAATTATGCTTACTGCGGCGCAGCGGATACGATATATTTTTTTTTCCTTGCAGCGATATTCATTACAGAGGTTATTCCGATCGGAATTTTTCTGAAAATTGTGAAAAGTCAATCATCAGGAAGAAAATGCAATGCATAAAAAATATCGCGAATTTCGACTAATGATAGCCTAATTTCTTTTAATCATTCACAGAAAAAGTAAGAATTTTATCAAAGCATCGGGAGAAAAAAACACGACTGTTATGAAAGGTTAGCGGGAAAAGCGCGAATACGTAAAAAGAAAAAAATGTGTATTTCATGAAAGGATCACTTTAAAAACCATAATTTTATTACCGTAAAATCCCGTTAATCCGCAATTCCCAATCAAAAGCTAGTCCCCGCTATAAAAAAATCGCTGAATAAAACGCTAATTTTGCCAAAGAATCACGAAATATAACCGCAAATTTATTGAAAGGATCGCAAAAAATCATGAATTTCGCCGAAGTATCGCTAAAAAACCCACATTTCAACAAAAGATTGAAGTAAAAAAGCGAAATATGTCAAAAAATCTCTAAAAAATAAAAATTATGTCCAAAGATCGCACAAAAATCGTGAATTTTTCAAAGCATCGCCAAAAAGAATTGTCTAAAAATTGTTAGAAAAAACGCAAATATGTCGTATCTATAAATAAACGGTAAAAAAAAACGAGAAAAAACGTAAATTTAGGCGAAAAAACGCAGAAAAAAAGGAGAAATTTGAAAAAAAAAAAGCATGAAATCTTTTTAAAAATCTCAATATCGAATGAGAACGGTATGAATCATGATGAAATGAATGGATCATGAATCTTTGATGAAATGTGTGTTTTTTGAGATTTTTTTAATAGATTTCATTCTTTTTATGCTTTTTTTACAAATTTGTCCTTTTTTCTGCGCTTTTTCGACAGAATTTACGTTTTTTTTAAAAAAACGCAATTTTTTCAAGTATTGCTTCATGTATCAAAATTCATGATTCATTATTCATTCAAATATTCATGATTCATTCAATTCATCATGATTCATTCCATGCTCATCCCTATAAAAACGCAAATGTTTTTAAGTATCGCGAAAAAACGCTGCAAATTCGTCAAATATCGCGATAAAACCTGCAAATTTCGTCAAATATCGCGATAAAACCCTGCAAACCTCGTTACAAACTATAAAAAAGTATTAAAAAATTTCGAAATAAAGGCTGCACGATTTCAAATTTAATTTTATCGTAAAAATATACAAAATATACTAAATTTAAAATTGGATTTATAATACAAATGTTAAAAAAAAACGCGAAAAAACACTGAATATAACGCAATTTTTAACATTTTGATGTATTTTCGTAAGTGCGGCGCATACGGCGATGCGGCGCTTCTGATGAATATTTGTTTTATTTTAATGCATTTTCGGAGGTGCGGCGCTTACGGTGTGTGCGTCGCATACGCCGGAAAATACGGTACTAATATATTTATTTTAATCAAAGACAGGCTTAAAGGAATGTTAGGAGGGGGAAGGGGAGGGGAGAATGGTAGGTATAACCATAATTAGAGACTCCTAATATACCATGTCTTACTTAAATCATCTGCTGATTGATTTGGTATGAACAAATAATATTTACACATAATATCAGGCTTTGCTTGCCTAAGAAGAAGTTAAGACTGTTTTTGGTCCACAAATCAATATTTTTAACTGACAGTATTTAGGGAAAAGTTATTGTTATCAATATCCATTTTTTTTTCAATGCATTTTTGTTTCTTTTTTTTAAGTTGAAAAGTTTTGTTCACATTCAAAACAAGGCATTGGCATTAGATACTTTTAAGTAGCATAGAGAGCACCAAGAGTTGAAGTAACACCATTTAGTAGCACCAGAGTAGCATAGAGGTTACTCTGGTGAGACCATACTTATTGAAGTTGCAAATTCCATTCAATGTTTTCATTTAAGTTAAATATATGTTCTGCAGGAAATAATCGATTTTGTAATTTTATATGAGTTATACAAAAAATTAGAAAAAAGAACTATACACAGATGGTAGAGGGTTCATTCTATCATAAGTGACTGATTATTTATTAAACATTCCTATTTAAAACACTAAAAAAAAATAAAAATTTCCTTTAAATTCATTTTACCCTTTTATTTTTAATGTATTTGGTGTTAAATGAAAAATTCACCATATTTAGGAAATACAAATGAGTGAAGATATTATTAAAATCATGATAATTGTATTCAGCTTTAATTTAGATAATATTTCTTCTTTATTATTATTATCAAATAAAAAGAACTAAATTGATATACTTTTAAGTTGCTACAGAACATCTTAGCAAAACAAACATCTTGCTACATAAATGAAATATAAGATGACAAATTTTCATTACATTTTTCAAGAAACATGTGCTACCACCGTGCCGTATCAGCAACAGCAAGTTATTTATATATTAGTTAAGTTAGTTATAGTTTTTGTATGTTTAACCTCTGAATAACGGACATTCCAAATAGCGGACAGTAATTTTAGCGATAAATGATAAAAAATAAGTTTTTAACAAAAAAAAAAAAAAAAAAAACCGAAGGAAGAAAAGTAAAAAACTTCTAAATTCTTCAGAGCAATACGTCGCAAATTTTTGATCATAGATAAATGTAGGGGATAAACTGGGGGAAAATCCCCCCCCCCCCTAACTCCAGAATTCAGGAGGTAGCTCGGGAGGAACACTTCTGAACAGCTTTGAAGATTCTCCCCCTGAAGATTTGAGATTTTATGCTTTTAATGGTCAAAAAGTGCAATTTCTCCCTAGAACTTTAACATGTCCCCTCCATCCGGAGCCACCGAAATTTCTCCTGCAGAAAAATATCTTAATTCAACATTGCATACATCCGAGAAAAATTTAGGATTTTTTGCTCATTAATCTTTAGAAGTACAAAATTTTTCATCTGCAGAATTCCATAATATATACACCACTTTCTCTTTCGTTTCGAATTCGCGTAATGAAACTTCGATTTTCTTTTCGTAAGAATGTGGATAAAGATGTCTAAAATTTTAATCAAATTTTGTTGCTTAAAAAATAATTTTAATTTGATTAATCATATAATAGATATTTTAGGACATATAAAGTCAATTAATGAAACTTTGAGCACCCCTTAGTAGTTTTTGAAGCTCTGAGGTTTTTCCAATAACGGACATCTCCGAATAGCGGACAGTTTCCGCGCTCCCGAGGTGTCCGTTATTTAGAGGTTTTACTGTATTTGGCTTTGTCCAAAAATTTCTGCAAAAAAAAAGTATATACTTTTAAGCCGTCATTATTCTACAATTAAACATTAGAATTTATTCCTTTTTAAGAATCGTAGATTACTAGGCGTTTTAAAATAGAATTAAACACACACACACACACACACAAAAAAAAAACATGATTATAACGGAATTTTTTTTAACTCAAAACTAAAAGTTTCTTTTAAAATGTTCATCCATGCAAAATGAATACAACAATACGGGAGATAAACATTTACATCTGTTAAAAAGGGAATGCATTTTTTTTTCGTTCCAAAGCGATTTCGTCTTTGGAAATTTTACCATATACCGCTTTTTCGATTTTTTGCCTTCATTACAGGGAATATGGATTAATAATATTAGTGATAACTGAAACATTTACATACAACAAACAAAGATTCATCTAAAAGCATAAATATCGCAGCCTACGGCATTTCTGCATAAATGGAGATTATAAACATGGAAAAAAAAAAGACTAATATAATTTTTTTTTTGGTCTGAACTCTTCCATAAGATTAAAGATCAATGTTCTGTAGAAATTCACTCGAGCCGGGCTGGGTTCGGGCTGAATTTTAAACTTTTTTCCAGACCGGGCCGAGCTCGGGCCGAAATTTTAACTTTCGGGCCGGGCCCGGGCCTGGAAATTTCGGCCCGTGCAGACCTCTAACCCATCCTTCTACCATCAGAATGTTACATTCAAAATGCACTGAACCGCATTTACGCTACAAAGTCATTTTTAAAAATGCACTTTGGTGTCTTTGCAGTTTTGCTCTAATGAAGGTATCTCTGCCTTTACTCCTGCATACATTAGATGCAGCTTCTGTCACAATTTTAATGAGTCTTTCAACAGTCTGGGAGTGACTTGAAAAGTAGACTAATGATTCATCCAACATGGATCCTGAAATTACGTTTTCTCCAATTTCTTCTACTGAAAAGGTTTTTGTTTTAGGAAGTTCGCTGATTTCAGCGGCGACCTAGTCGATACACTCATAGTGTTGGTTTCTTTAAAGTTTAGCTTTGGAACCTGAAACTCTTGCACTATGCGGTTTTTATCTTTTTTAAATTGCGGCATTGCAATTTCTTTCCTATGCCATTCTTCTAATATATTGTCTATCATCAGTCACCATTGCTATCAGTAAATTCTCAGGATGATCATAGTATCCATTTGTTTGGATAACTGAATTCACTGTCTCCTTTAGGTCATCTGCCACATATATCTAGGTCAATCCGTGGAATTAATTGATAGTCTTTTATTTCTTGCATCAAGGACTAGACCTGATATTTTGTTTTCAGTAATAGCCCTTTCTCAGTTTTCAAGTAACCCCTCTTGGTCACATTGGAAAAGTTTATGTCAAATATTGCAGTATGTTTTCAACATTTGTAATTTTTCAATTAACCTTTCTAGAAGTTCTAATAAAAATCTAACTGTATATACTGATGCCAATTGGGCATCTGATATTGTAGACAGAAAATCTGTAAGTGGTTTTGTCATATTCATAGACCAGGTACCCATAATATGGAATTCAAGTAAACAAAAATGTACTGCCTTGTCTAGTATGGAAGCAGCGTATATTGTCTTGCCAGATTGTATAAAAGAGCTTAATTGGATTTTAAGGATCAGAGACAGTTTTTCATTTCTTAATTTAAATCAAAATAAGCCTGATGATTCTGTGATAATCAAAGTATAATATGTTTTTCTAAGAATTGTGTTGAAAACAATAAAACTAAAATATATAGATATTAGATTTTATTTTGTAAAAGATAATTTATGTAAATTTAATCTTAAATTTGTATCGGAAAAAGCCAAAGTAACTGATATATTCACAAAGGCTTTGCCAAATGAAAAACTTTTGTTTTATTGTAAATGGTTATTTGGCTAAGCTAGAGGCTCCAGGAAAAGGTGGCTTTTGTTGGCTTAAGCTTAAAATATATAAAGTTTCAATTAAGTTTATTAGTATAAAAGTATTTATATATTTTCCCAGTTAGTTTTTCCAATTTCTCTGCTCAACCAATAACACTTAATATTTTCCAAAGAAACTAAAATTTAAGTAACTTGTTTAAAGTTGTTAAAATGTTTTGAAGTTTATTTAAATATGTATTTAAAGTTTCAATACATTGTTTTTGAATTTTAATTACTTACTAAAAGGAAGCTGGGCTTTATTTGCAGTAGTACAAAGTGTGTACTTTAACTAAGCCTGTCATACAACATCACAGTTGTCTGTGTTGACATTGTGAAAATGGTTGGTTGGATGAGTGAGTGGTATGAAAATCTTTTCATGCCAGTTAACCTGCAGTTAATTGGTTTTGATGTTTCTCTCTTGCTAATTAAATCTGCATATTAATCTTTAACTGTGTATTTTAACCTCTTTTTTGTATTTAAGCCAGGAGATTGTTTTCAAGGTAGGCAGCATGGGAAGTGAGTGCAATGAAAATGCACTTGGCAGTCTTTAATATATCTCTCACTTGGCTGTTACAAATTGATGTTTAATGGGATTGTTACGCTGTCAGGAACAGTAATGTTTTAGCCACCTTATTTAGCCTTGATTCCAGCCATGCTATGTAGTGTTTGAAATTAGAAGATTGATTTTAATTGTTTTCACTAATTTTTTTTTTACTTTGTTATTGAATTAATAAATTTGTTTCGAGTTCAACAATTTGTTATCTTAAATTATGGCTTTAAACACCCAGCATATACTAGAAAGTTACACTTAGGCATAACTGAAACCTAGAGCAGACCCAATGAGCTGCAGGCCAAGTTTTACCCGTCCTTCTACCCCCAGAATGTTATATTCAAAATTCACTGAATCGTATTTACGCTACAAAGTCATTTTTAGAAATGCACTTTGGTGTCTTTGCAGTTTTGCTCTAATGAAGGTATCTCCGTCTGTACTCCTGCATACCTTGCAACTTCTGTCACAATTTCAATGACTCTTTCCACAGCCTGGGAGTGTCTTGGAAAGTAGACTAATGATTCATCCAAAAAGGATACTGAAATTACGTTTTCTCCTATTTCTTCTACTGAAGAGGTTTTTGTTATAGGAAGTTCACTGATTTCGGCGGTGATCTAGTCGATACACTCATACTGTTCCATTTCTTTAAAGTTTAGTTTTGGAACCTGAAACTCTTGCACTATGTGGTTTTTATCATTTTTAAATTGTGGCATTGCAATTTCTTTCCTTTGCCATTTTTCTAATATGTTGTCTATTATCGGTCGCCATTGCTCTCAGTAAATTCTCAGAATGACCTTAGACAATCAATTTACCCTATTCTTCATATGTGGCCCATCTCGCCTACTTGCATTAACATAATGAAAAACTTTCCTTTAGATAAACAAAAAATGCTGCAAACTTCATTTGGAATACGGTTCATGCTAGTGTAAAGGTCAATAACATCCAAACATTTCAAGTAGACGAGAGTATATTTACGGACAACTGTCCAGACAAACCAAAATCATATTTTTTTTTCAGCTTTGTTGGAAAATGTTAAAAAATTTATTAAGGACTTTGTAATATCACAATACAGTCAAAGTTCTATAATCCGCACAAGTTCAGGCCAAAGGTTGTGCGGATTATGGAATATTGCAAATTATAGAGCATTATGGATTATGCGTCATTTTATTATTCCTAGACAGTGTTTTAATTCTATATTCAGTATAATATGAAATCTAAAAATAAATTTAATAGGATACCTCAAAAAATGCCTTTTCTAAGTTATTTTATTAAAAAAATTGTGTGCATTTAAATAAATATCATCACATAGGTTCTGCAATACAGTATGTTTTTTGCTGTTAATAAAATAAAAGAGTTATATATATATTTAAATGTTTTATTATGTTTTTTTCCTTTTTTCATTATTTCTTTTAAAAAAATAGTTTTTAGATCACTAATTTGTAAATTTTCTTAACTGTTTATTTCATTGTTTACATTTGTAAAGTAATGCGAATTATAGAACTTTGACTGTGTTTGGTAAAAATATTGTGATGTTATGAGTGATTCAAGCAATATCAAATAAACCTATGCTTCAGGAAAAATGAGTTCAATTATATTGTCAAGAAGTACCTATGGAATGATGTAAAATAAAAGAAAATCATTTTAATTTTTCTGCTACGTCTGAACTGAACATATCATTGTTTACATCTTTGATGGTGTGCAGATTTTAGAGTTGATGGTTTGAGACAGTGTACTATGTAATAAAATTTAAATAAACTACATTTTAAATCAAATTAGCCAAAATTATAAAAAGAAAAAATGATAGTTTAAACATGTCCTTGTTACATACAAAATACCTTTTTATTTCTTATTCATTCTGCAAGTAGGACCTTCTCTCGCAATTTTTTTAAGAAGAACAATTGGTAATTTATAGACTGGGATGTGGCAGCACACGCCACATCGAGTTGGAGGCTAAAATTCCAGAATTGATTAAAACTCGATTCTTATATTAAAACATATTGGGTTTCCAAATCATATTTTGATTGAGAAAAATACCTAAAAACGTGACTTTAGCAGTTGACTCGTAGGTTTATCATTGTGTTTTCCTGTTTCCAGTCAACCCCTTTATTCATACTTTTGGGTGCATGAAAATTCAATGACAAACCTACGAGTCAACCGCTAAAATAGTTTAAAGAATGTTTCCACCGATATATGACTCGACAGACCATTTGCATTTTAATATGCTAATCAAGTTTTAACAAATCCTGCAATTTCAACTCCCAACTGATTCAGGTGATTGTCTGTGCTGCTGCCTCCCTGTCTACCATTTAACCACAATTACAATTTGCTTGATAAATTTATATTTTTAGCTATTTTAATATTTTATATTCATCGTTGTGTCGTAGATAAAAACATCTAAGGTTATACATAAGTTGAATACAGCAAATGGACGGAGCAGCAGGAATTTTTCCCGAGTGTCTGTCACACATACTTCAAGTGCAGAAAATAATCTGTTAATAAATCATTTTACAATCAAAGTGTTAATTAATCAAACAATCGTTTGTGAGGTCTTTCTGCATTTTATTTATTTTTAGTTATTACTAATAAACTTGAGTTTTTCTTAAATTAGCCAGATTTTATTAATTTAGCCAAACTTAATAATAAAAATAGCTGGATTAATGCACAAATACATTTGGCTAAAAGATTGTGATTACTGGTGATAGCAGCAATATTTTGATTTATTTTAAAATAAATTTATTCGTCTTTCCGAAAACAGTCTGAATTCAGTAATATAAAAAAAATTACTGATTAGTATAAGCACAGAAATTAAATAAAAATAAAAAAAAATGTGAAATTTTACCTATATATCTGAAATGAAAATTTCATTGTTGCATCTGTAAATTATGTGTGGATTTTAGAGAGTTTCGGGTTTTAGTAATTTGGATTCGATGGAGTCTACTGTGTAAGTTTCTTGTATTAATATTTTTCCATCTCTTATAGGATAAATCATCTGTATGACATTTTGAAATGGACGTTTCAATGAAAAAAAGTAAAATCCTATATCCATAAATTAATTCCCCACCGCCCCTTTTTTGGCTTGCAATTTTAGTTTATTTATTTGTAAAATTATTTCAAATTAATAAGCTGCAAAAGATGCCTTTTTCTATATCTTTAAAAATTTCAATTTATACAGTCCTTTAATAAAAGTACTTCTTCACTAACAGCAAAATTAGCACAGCAATGAATCTATAATCTCATTCTCATAAATCACCTGAAAATAATTGGACTGAAAGTGTGATTATACTTACATTTTTAATCAAATATTAAATTATTATTCACATTAAAAAAGTATGTAGAATCTCATAAGATTTATATAAATTATAATTTCCAGGAAAAATTATTTTTATCTACACTGACAAAATATTTTTAGAAATAAATATATTTTTCCTTTCTTACCAAAGTGATTTCTTGTTTATGAAGTTTAAATTAAAATTTGTTTTTCCACATTTTTTGTTTATGAACTGTGTGTGAACAAGTAATGCACTTCAAAGGGCAGCTAAAATAAAACCTTTCTTATAGATACAAACAAGATTTTTGCTTGTGAACTGTGCAAAGAGATTCCCTTGGAAAATGTATATAAAACAAAAGCATTTTGTCCCTAAGAAATCTAAAGAATTTTCTCAACCCCCACTAATCCACAAAGCCTATTTTACATTATTAATTGCATATACATACAAATAAGAAACATTTTGTTATTAAAATATGCCAAATTTTTTTTTTCATAAGACTAATTTAAAAATCTCATACCCTATCGTACAAAACCTTTTGTTTGTGAAGTATGCAATAGACAATTATTTTTTTTATAAAAGACCTTTAACTAATAATATGCTCTGTCATACAAGATGTTTTGTTTATGAAATATGCTACAATTAATATTCTCATGAAATGTATTTAAAAATCATTTTTTGAAACATTCCAAGAAATAGTCCTGTAATATGTTCTGCGAGATATACAAACTCTTCAAGAACGATTCATACATATTCTCTAATGCAAAAGTCAATTCACTTATTAAAACTTCTGTCGCAGATTTTTTTTAGAAGACAAAACGTTTTTGACAAATGCAATAAAGAATTTTGTCAGAAGACTTGTTTAAATAATCATTTGAATGCATATACAAAAAAAAATCCTTTTGTTTCTGAAGTGTGCAATAGATGATTTTCTCAAAGGATTCGTTTAAGATATCATTTACTGTATATGATTACAAAGCTTTTTTTCTTTCTTTTTTAGAGAGGAATACACCAAAAGATTATCTTAGAAGACTAATTTAATTAATCGTTTGCACATGTACAAGTGAGATGTCTTTTGTTTGTGGAGTGTGCAATATAGGATTTTCTCAGAAAACAATTCTAAATAATCATTTGCGTACACATACAAATGAGAAGCCTTTTGTATGTGAAGTATGCAACAAAGGATTTTCTCAGAAAAAAATTTTAAATAATCATTTGCGTACACATACAAATGAAAAACCTTTTGTATGTGAGGTGTGCAACAAAAGATTTTCTCAGAAAACAATTTTAAATAATCATTTGAGTACACATTCAAATGAGAAACCTTTCGCTTGCGAGGTGTGCAGCAAAAGATTTTCTCTGAAAATATATTTAAATAGTCATTTACGTACACATACAAATGAGAAACCCTTTCTATGTGATGTATGTAGCAGACAGTTTGCGAAGAAGGATACTTTAACGAGTCATATGCGCTATCATACAAGGCCTTTTGTTTGTGAAGTATGCAACCGACAGTTTGCTCATAAGACTTATTTAAATAATCACCTTTCGATACATTGCAAAAAATAGTTTTATTTTTGTGAGGTGTATAAGTCGTACAAGAACAGTTCCTATAAATACATTCTTCTGTACAGAATGATTCTGAAAGAATGATGAAAATGCCACTTTGCATATCATTTTTTTTTGATGATTTTCTTAGAGGACTTACAGTTTTAAAATGAACAGTAGATCCACTAAAATGAGATTCAAGTTGTTTTATGACTTCACAAACCAATTGCAATTTAATATGTAAATCGAATTCTGTCTAATCCTTATATTTCAAGTGTGAATTCAATAAGATGGTCTGTTCAGCTATCTTCCAGCCTGCAGAGATGCAAGTTAGCCACTTCTTTTAAAATTTTGTCACTTTTAAGCAATGCTTTTTTTTAAGTCACTTTTGTTGACTAAAAGAGAATGAGTTTCTGAAAAAGAAGCAATGTTTAAACTGGTTTGTTGACTTTTCTCTAAAAAAGTACTGAAAATTGTCATTTTTATCTTTCAGACATATTGATATCAGCAACATCAGTAATTGTTCATATTCTCCCACCAAAAGGAAAAAAAAATGTAAAAGTAAAAAAGTGTGTTATCCTAGGGCAGGGTCGGCCAACCTTATGAGACTTGCGTGACAATATTTTCAAAAAAAATTTCAAATGACCATGCCGTGCCACGCTCCCCTCTCTCAATGTCAGTATAGTCCGTTTTCTAATTACAGCTTTTCATAGGTCCGTGTGCAATTTTATGATTAAGTATCGTGAGTGGTCTCATTTTGTTCCTTATGTAATGTAGACTAAGAAAAGCGATGGTGGACATCTGGGACCCGCGACTGGGGAGGGGGAGGGGGAGGGGAAGGGCTGAAAAGTGCAAGGAAAAAAATCCCATTTCATAAAAAATAAAGAAAATTATGCAAAAATATTAATGTTTAAAACATTTATAGATTAGGAAAAACATTTGTGGACATCCGGAATCCGCGAGTGGCGAGGGGGAGGGAAAGGGGAGGAGTTGGAAAGTGCAAGGCAAAAAAATCCATTTCATACAAAATAAAGAAAATTATGCAAAAATACTAATGTTTAAAACATTCTTAGATTAGGAAAAACATTTGTGGACATCCGGGAGCCGTGACTGTGGAGGGGGAGGGGAATATTTGCAAAGTGCAAGTGAAACAATTCCATTTCATAAAAAATAAAGAAAATTATGTATAAATATTATTTTTGAAACAACTATAGATTAGCAAAAACATTTGTGGACATCCAGGACGCGCGACGGGGGAGGGGGAGGGGAAGGGAAGGGGAGGGTTGAAAATTGCAAGGGACAAAAATTCCATTTCATAAAAAATAAAGAAAATTATGGATAAATATGAATGTTTAAAACATTTATAAATTAGGAAAAAACATTTGTGGACATCCGGGACTCGTGAATGGGGAGGAGGAGGGGGGGAGGAGAGATACTTTAAAGGGGCAATAAAAAAATTCGGTTTTAAAAATATTCATAAATATCAAAGTTTAAAACGTTTATAGAATGAGAATGGCATTGAAGGATACTCGGGACTTGTGATTAGGAAGACGGAGGTAAGGGAAGAGGAGGGGAGGAGAGGGGAGTGGAAAGGGTTGAAAGAGGCAAGAAAAAAATGCCCTTTAATTATATATGTATATATATATATATATTAGTATTTAAATCTTTTATAGAATAAGAAAAGCAATAGTGGGTACCCGGAATCCGCAACTAGGCTAGGCGGAGGGGGAAGGAAGGGGAAAGGTTGAAAAGGGAAAGAAAAAAGATCTGAAGCTTTAGTGGGACTGCATTCTCTTTCTGGATCTGACACCACTGGTTCATGCAGTGGTAAATCAAAAACCAGTTTTTGGAAGAGCTTCATAAATGCTGACGACAGAATTCTGAAAGCACTTGCCGCATAAGGTCAAACAGATATCCTTGATAGTGAAACATATATTGCACTTGAAGAATACATATGTTCAGTGTACATGCCAAAATTAAACATTAAAACATTGAGTGAGCTAAGATGGTGGTTATTTACAAAAAAGGAAGTTAAAGGAACAAATATGCCTCCAACTCAAGCCGCCCTTTACCCAGCCATAAGAAGAGTTCATTACCAAGCAATAATATGGCAAGGAGCGCACATTTTAAAAACTAATATTCCACCCGGGACAAGCGACTGGAGAGTGGGAGGGGGAAGGGAAGGGTTGAAAAATGCAGGGAAACAAAATTTCATTTCATAAAAAATAAAGAAAATTATGCATAAATATTAATATTTAAAACATTTATAGATTAGGAAAAACATTTGTGGACATCCAGGACGCGCGATGGGGGAGGGGGAGGGGAAGGGAAGGGGAGGGTTGAAAATTGCAAGGGACAAAAATTCCATTTCATAAAAAATAAAGAAAATTATGGATAAATATGAATGTTTAAAACATTTATAAATTAGGAAAAAACATTTGTGGACATCCGGGACTCGTGAATGGGGAGGAGGAGGGGGGAGGAGAGATACTTTAAAGGGGCAATAAAAAAATTCGGTTTAAAAAATATTCATAAATATCAAAGTTTAAAACGTTTATAGAATGAGAATGGCATTGAAGGATACTCGGGACTTGTGATTAGGAAGACGGAGGTAAGGGAAGAGGAGGGGAGGAGAGGGGAGTGGAAAGGGTTGAAAGAGGCAAGAAAAAATGCCATTTGATTATATATGTATATATATATATATTAGTATTTAAATCTTTTATAGAATAAGAAAAGCAATAGTGGGCACCCGTAATCCGCAACTAGGCTAGGGGGAGGGCGAAGAAAGGGGAAAGGTTGAAAAGGGAAAGAAAAAAGATCTGAAGCTTTAGTGGGACTGCATTCTCTTTCTGGATCTGACACCACTGGTTCATGCAGTGGTAAATCAAAAACCAGTTTTTGGAAGAGCTTCATAAATGCTGACGACAGAATTCTGAAAGCACTTGCCGCATAAGGTCAAACAGATATCCTTGATAGTGAAACATATATTGCACTTGAAGAATACATATGTTCAAGTGTACATGCCAAAATTAAACATTAAAACATTGAGTGAGCTAAGATGGTGGTTATTTACAAAAAAGGAAGTTAAAGGAACAAATATGCCTCCAACTCAAGCCGCCCTTTGCCCAGCCATAAGAAGAGTTCATTACCAAGCAATAATATGGCAAGGAGCACACATTTTAAAAACTAATATTCCACCCCCAACTGATTTTGGTTGGGTGATAAAGGAAAAAGAATACCTACCTGTCATGTGTAACATGCCATGTGTTCCTCAAGAACTGGTTTAATCGGTGCGTTGTTCGTGTGTCAAGTCAAGATGTGTAGCATCCTGTAAATGTTCACAAATTGGATTACCTTGTGACTGAAATGTGTTCATGTTCGGGTGAGACTGATAAATGTGTTAATGTTGGAGGCCTTGGTAATGTAAATTATGATGACAATGATACCGATGATCCTACTTTGTTTTGAAGTTAAACTTTTACTTGCAGTTTAAAATTTGAAAGTTTTTACTATTTAGGTATATGATGTATAATATAGAATAACAATACAAAGATAACAAATAATATATAGCGTTACAAAATTTGTATCATTTAGTATTTATCATTACTCAATTCCTTTTCAATTACCTTTATTACTTATTTTTTCCCTTGCACTTTTCAACCCTCCCCCCTCTCCTCCTCTCCAGTCGCGGGGTCCCGGATGTCCACAAATGTTTTTCCTAATCTATACATGTTTTAAACATTAATATTTATACATAATTTTCTTTATTTTTTATGAAATGGAATTTTTTTCCATGCACTTTGCAACTCTTCCCCTCCCCTCCCCCTCCCCAGTCGCGGCTCCTGGATGTCCACAAATGTTTTTCCTAATCTATAAATGTTTTAAACATTAATATTTATTCATAATTTTCTTTACTTTTTATGAAATAGAATTTTTCTCCCTTGCAATTTTCAACCCTTCCTCTTCCCCTTCCCAGTCGTGTGTCCTGGATATCCACAAATGTTTCTCCTAATATATAAATGTTTTAAACATTAATATTTATGCATAATTTTTTTTATTTTTTATGAAATGGATTTTTTTCCTTGCACTTTTCAACCCTTCCCCTCTTCCTCCCCCTCCCCAGTTGCTGGTCCCGCATGTCCACAAATGTTTTTCCTAATCTATAAATGTTTTAAACATAAATATTAATACATAATTTTCTTTATTTTTTATGAAATGGAATTGTTTCCCTTGCACTTTGCAACTCTTCCCCTCCCCCACCCATCCCCCATCCATCCCCATACTCCGCCCCTCCCCCACCCTTCCCCATCCCCATCCCCCTCCCCAGTCGCGGCTCCTGGATGTCCACAAATGTTTTTCCTAATCTATAAATGTTTTAAACATTAATATTTATACATAATTGTCTGTATATTTTAAGAAATGGAATTTTTTTCCCTTGCACTTTTCAACCCTTCCCCTCCCCCTCTCCCTCCCCAATCGCGGGTCCTGGATGTCCACAAATATTTTTCTTAATCTATAAATGTTTTAAACATTAATATTTATTGATAAATTTCTTTATTATTTATGAAATGGAATTTTTCCCCCTTCCATTTTTCAACCCTTCCCCTCCCCCTCCCCCTCCCCAGTCGCGGGTCCCGGATGTCCACCATCGCTTTTCTTAGTTTACAAGACATAAGGAACAATATAAGACCACTCACTATACTTAATCATAAAATTGCACACGGTATGTAATTAGAAAACGGACTAGTATGCAAACGCTACCTTCTTTAAATAATTGCAGCTGTTTGGAATTTAATTCCAAGTGCACATAATTTTACTACCAGCTTTTTAACAATTTCCAACAAAGTTGAAACGTGTTTATGCTTTCGGTTTGTCTGTCGATCTGTACGCGCTCTAACTCTGATAAATATATTCGGATCGCCAAGATATTTTTGGACGTTATTGGGGTTTACCCTAGCATGAGCCTTATTGAAAATCAAGTTTCTACAATGATTAGTTTATTTACAGGGACAGTCAAAAGTTTTCCATTACATTACGGCCTATGAGGAAAAATCGTTTCAAATGAATTTTAACAATGTTACACCCTACTAAACATATTCAAATTTATATACATGCACGAAAATATGCATTTTGTAAAGTATGCAGCGAAAAGAATTGTTATTATTAATTTAAAGGGCCTCACAAAAGAGTCCCATTGCATAATAATAAAGGAGGTGTTATTTGCGATATATTTTAATTATAGTAACCGATTTCTTGTAATAATCAAATTGATATACGTCGTTGAGGCTTAATTTGGGTTATTTCAAGCATAATACAAAGTGCGTAGCATTTACAAAAACATACAAAAGAATTAAAATAGCACATTCTATTCGAAGTACTGTATAATATGGATGATTGCTGTTGGATGGATGAAATGGATTTTTAATTTTGATATGCGCTTTTAAGTTTTGCTAAATGTATGCATATTAAACTCTAATAGTAACACAATTTATATATACAGGGTTACATAAAAGATCTCGGAAAAGTTACTGAATATGAGCGTAATTTACTTAAAGATGGTATTTAAACGAGTTATGCATTTTTATGTTGAATTGCATTCAATTTATTAAGATTTTTTTGTAGAATATAGATAAAATGATATACAGGGTCACGCAAGGAACAGCATACGTGATCATCTTTGGATGATATTTCTGTAAATGTGATTTAAGTAGTTTAAAGAGTATTTTTGCTTGAATTAAATTTTAGAAAAAAAAAATTCGTACTAAAGGTACTACTTAAACTACAGGGCTGAACAAAAGTATTCAAATATGATTTCATCTATTAGTATAAATTGCAGAAAAGAAAATTTCTACCAGTTATGCGTTTTCATGCTAAACTAAATTCCCCATTATATAGTCTATATGTCAACCGACAGATCAAATATTGGGCTGTTCAAAAGTATTGTAATACGTATTTGGCTACATCTATAACTTATTGTTTGTGAAGTACGTTCCAAAAGATTTTCTCATAATAGTAATCTAAGAAGGCATCTAAAAATCATTCATACAGGAGAAAAACCCTTTGTTTGTAAAATACGTTTCAAAGAATTTTCTGATAAGAATACTCTAAGAACCCATCTCTTTATTCATACAAGAAAAAAAAACTTTTGTTTGTGAAATATGTTCTAAAGGATTTTCCAGACTAGTAATCTAAGAACCCATCTCTTGATGTATACAGGAGAAAAGCCCTTTGTTTGTAAAATATGTTCCAAAGGATTTCCTCAGAACGTTAATCTAAGAAACCATCTCTTGGCACATATAGGAGAAAAGCCTTTTGTTTGTGAAATATTTTCCAAGCGATTATCCCTTAGTAGTAATCTAAGAACCCATCTCTTGACGCTTACAGGAGTAAAACCCTTTGCTTGTGAAGTAGGTTCCAAAGGGTTTTCTCAGAATGTTAATCTAAGTATCCAATTTTTGACACGTATAGGAGAAAAGCATTTTTTGTGAAATATGTTCTGTAGGATTTTCTCAGAATAATATTCTTAGAACCCACCTCTTGAAGCATGCAGGATAAATTATTTTTGTTTGTGAAATATGTTCAAAAATTTTTTCTGATGAGTAAACTAACAGCTCATCGTTTCATTAACTTTTGAGAAAGGAAACCTCATCTTTGTAAAATATGTTCTAAAAGGTTACCTTATAACCATTATATAAGAAAACATTTGTCTCATATCAAGTAGACAATTCGTGAACATTTTCTATATTTTTATTTCCTAAATTGAATATAAACCCTGTATGTCTCATTGCATTTACTACAAGCACGTTTAATGTTTTTATTTTTGTAATAAAATAAAAAACCTTTGTGAAAATTTTTTTGGTATTTTTTTTCTCTGTAAAGTTGTTTTTTTCCTAAAATAAGAAGTTAATCTGATCTAAAGAGTTAACTTGTAACCCAATTTCTTATGCAATAGAAAAGCGTTTGTTAAAGTAATGGTTCTAAAAATAGATGAGAATTGTTCAAAAATATGTTTGCATGAAAAAACTTTCTTATATGTTAAATTTCCCTCTTAAAAAAATTTCCAAATCATTTAAATGAAGCATATCTCATTATCAGCTGTGGAGAAGGACATCATTTTATTCACCAGAAGTGAGTGAATTTTCACTTAGTTTACGAAGCTAACTGTATGTTTCATTTTTCTGGCTAATAGAATAAATCCTTGGCTGATAAGATTTTGTAGTAATTACTCACGTGAATATGGCCATATCTTGGGCGTTTGGAAATTTTATCTAAAAAAACATCTCTGATGATCTTGATTGAATTTTGTATCCTACCATATTGAGATATGAGAAGACCATAGGGATAAGTCAGGGGGTTGAGAAAATTCGATGAGTGGGTCATTGTGTTTTAATGGAATAGAAGGTTCAAATAATTATTAAGTTGTTGAAAATTTGGCAGTAAACGAAGTCGCAAAGTTGACAACATTTCACCAGATTGGCACGAGAATCGACTTATATTGTTTGTTACTAATACTGGAACGAATGCTTGGCATCAAAGGAAATAACATCACTGAATTTAGCACCAATATATAATTTTAACTTGCCAAGAATGTATTGTTTTGTCGAGTTGAACTTGAAATTAATTTTAAATAAGCTAAGCTCAGTCTTTTCATGTTTTTATGTTAAAATATGAGCAAATGTTTATGCGTGTATGCAAAATGCATCCGAAAAATAATGCTAATGAATTTAGCTGAATTTTGAATTCTACACTTTTGGAGTATGAGAAGCCTTAAATGTTCGAGAAAGTTTGTTGAGTTCGCCATTTAGATGTCACTGCGAATCAACTGGAATAAATTATTGGAATAGTTAAGTTATGGAACAGTTTTTAAGAAGCTGATTTTTACAAAACTTTACATGAAAGCCATAAATATATCATGATGAAAAGATTGGGGAATGACTGCTTGTTTTTAAGCTTTCCTGAACTGAAACTGGACACCTGTATTTTAAAATATTTTTTTAACCCTGTGTAATAGTAACCTTTTTGGTGATAAAAGATTGCGAAAAAAACGACAAGAAATGAGTGGTATTTGGAGCCCAGGGTTTGTGTGGTATACCTGGCAACACTATCTGATGTATACACTATCTGTATATAGTGCTGAATAGAGGGTGATACCTTGTTTGTTGCCATTCCAGTTCCGCTTATAATCATTAGAAAATCAGTGTCTCCATAGGGGGTTTCCTGTTGTACCTGTAAGGCTTCTTTTATGAGGCTACTTCAATCAGGTAAAAAGATCTGCTGGCTAATGCTAATACTGGGAAGAAATTTTTAATGATATCTCATTTGCATTTCAATATTTTTAATTTTTTTTTTACTGAAAGCTGGTTTGTACAAAAGACATACTTTTACTTATTTTATTTTACATGTAGTTTTTTATGATGTTGCTTGCACTTTCGAAACCGGTTCTGAAAGTGGAAGTGTTTTAATTAAAAAATATCTAAAAATAAAATCGAAAACGTTCAAAATGGCAGATGTAAAGAACGACCAAAGTTATCCCATGCGAAAGAAACATATTTAAATGAAAAAAAACGCACATATAAAACATTTTGTGCAAATGAGTTATCCTAAAAAATTTCTTTATTTGGATTAAACATTTTGATCATTGGTGAACGGATGTTATTTCCTGGCTGAGTTAGCCTCCTTAGTATATCAGTTTTAAAGATTAATATTTAAATGGAGCAGAAAACACGTGACAAACAGTTACAATAATAATAATAATAATAAAATATCTGGAAAAGGAAAGCTCTTAAAGTTATTGTACGCCGAAGGACAATGCACGCTACCTTTGTCATTTATTTAAACATCAGCATATTGCATTAGGAAAATATATGTACCTACGTAAAAATGAGGTGTGCAAAATATGTATATTACAAAAAATAACTGTATTTTTGTCTGCCACTCCTTTGTTCCCCCTTTGTAGGTGTTACTAAGCTGTAAAATTTCTTTTTAATTTTCAAAACACTGACACTGCACATTAAATAAAAGCTTGATTAGGTTACGAAATGTTTAAATTGTATTCTATTGTTAAAAAGGACACTTTTTCAATTTTTCCTGTATTAAAAAAAAGTTTCAAAGCTTAGCAATTAAGTTTATTTTTAATTCATGTATGAATTCTTTCAAAAATGTGTATTAATATTATAATTTATATTCTTTTTAAATTTACTGAGTCAATCGATTGTTTTTACATACGATCTTTTTTTAAAACAAAATTTAACTTGTTTTAGATTTAAACTATAGTTAAATTAAAAATATAAAAATTGTTGTCGATCCAATGAAAATGTGTGTCATTTTTTTCTGCATGTTTAAATTGAAGCTAATGACTTTTTTTTTATTCTAAGGATTTTGTATCCAATGTCTACATGGGGGTTTAATTTTACAATGATCTTTTCTTACTTTTTCAATTTTCTTAAAATTATTTTTTTTTTCATGTGGATACTTTTACTTTCAAAATCTAATTCTGAGTGTTAAAGTATCCTCATGAAAACAATCTTCAAGGAAAATCGAAAAAATAAAAACAGGACTTTGTAGAGATCGATTTCAGCTTATACAAGGGGCTAATCAAGAGACTTGTTTTTTTTTTTTAAGAGAAGGGAGGGGGTACCGAATGACATATAATCTGGACAGTCATAGTTTCTGTTGGTTTCATTCCTTTCAGTTAATTAATAACTATATAGGGAATAACTAATGCGAATAAAAATACTATAGACATTCAAATAGCCTACGTCCAATTAACCGACACAGTCGATTAACCAGCCCTCTTATTATATAAACCCTTTTTTCTTCAGATTATGACTTATTGTTACATTATGAGACAAAAAATGAAAAGTTTTCCAACAGGTCTGTCAGTTCAGCAAAATCTGTCGTAAGAAGCTTTGGATTAGATTGAGATTTGATAGTGGATTCGAAATTTAGCTGTAATTTTTTGTTTATTTTAATTGAATTATTCGAAAGTACAGAACATCTCTTTCTTGTAATAATGCTATGGCAATTCAGACAATTTTCAAATTTTCCTTTGTTAACAACCATAAGTACTGCACACTTCATTTTCAACATCAAAACTTGCTACGGTCAGCCTCGATAACATTTCATTAGTATCTGAGAATATTTACGCATGTTAAGCAAGGAAAGACAGACAGACATATAAACCGAATTCATAAATTCTTTAAGATTGCATTGGAGAGCATTAAAAACGTTTTAATTGTTCAGTGTAACAAGCAGATAAAACAAAAGCCAAAAAGTCTGCATAAATACAATATTTTAAAAATTTCGATGATGAGTTGTTAAGTTCACGAAATGAATCTCAAATGTCAACATCAGTTGGAGTAAAATATACACAACAGATATAGACTGGGAGGCAGCAGCTCAGACAATCACCTCATCGAGTTCACGAAAAAAAATATAAGATTAATTAAATCTCGATTGGCATATTTGAACGCAATCTTTCTGCCAAGTCATATCTTGGTGGAAACTACTTAAAAACCCGATTTTAGCCATTGACTCTGTTGTGGTTTCAGACTCGAAACTTCTTGGTGCACAAACATTTATAAGCTGTGCGAACAAATAAGATCTTTTTCTTGCATTCTATTTTGATTTATATTTTTTGTTGTTATGAGCTTATCTTGAGATGACACGTACGTTTGTACGCATTTATGAATTGAGATGTTAAAAAAAGTGAATTCATGTAATATTTATGTTCGCTTTGTCCATTAAATGTTATTGTTTCGTGCAAATGGATGTTTTCTGAAGAATAATACTTAAAATTAAGACGAGATTTACCAAATAAAACCGTAGAGAACCTACATTCAACCTACATTCGAGGTAAAAGATTTAGATTAATAGTGTTTCTAATATTTTTTACAAAACAGACTCATAGGCTTATCATTATGTTTTCCTGCTTCCAATCCTCCATGTTTTCATATTTTTAGGTACAGGAAAGCACGATTTAAAATTTATGAGTCAACCATTAAATTCGGGTTTTTAGGTGGTTTCCACAAAAATATGGCTTCACAGGCAGATTGCATTTTAATATGCCAATCAAGATTTAACTAATCCTAGATTTTCATCCGTGAACTCGATGAGGTGATTGTCTGTGCTGCACCCTCCCGGTCTAATAGCACAACTGTCTTATGCACAAAAGTCAAATTGAATATTGTTCTGTTAAGCAGTATTTAATTTCGCATGGTTTTAAATAAAAGTAATTTTGAGAATGTTGTAAAATGGATAAAAGTGAAATGCGGGCTATTATTAAATGGTTTATAAAAAAGTTCGGGAGTTATCATAAATTTATTTTAAAAAGCAGGATACTTCAGGATTAATCATTTACGATAGTGTATAAGTAGGTAAAATAATTTTAACATGACTGTGAGAGCCTAGAATACCCGCACAATAAACGAACAAAACTGCCACAAAGTCCGAAATCATCGAGAAAGTAAATGGAATGTTTATGCAGGGTCTTCAAGGATATCTTAAATTGCTTATGTTGTAGGCATCTAGATAAAAACATTTCATACTCTCATTGTGAAATTAGGGGAAAAAAAGATGCCGGCAAGACGATCCTTGTGCATGTTGATAATGGTAAAAAACGACAGAGAATGAGAATATATCAAGATAGTCTAGGCGGTTTTAGCGTAAATAAAACCAATTTCGTGCGTCCATTTGTAAGAGATGATAATTGGGTTCTCTACTACACCTTTGATATCAAGCAGCAATTACATTTTTGCCATAGTGGTTCTCCACCAACAAAAAAGGCACTATCTGTGTCCACGGCGTCAGTCTTTTGTGATGCTAAGAAAATATTGATAACTGACTATCTGCCCAAGGACTAAATAATAAACGATGAATATTATGCTAAACTTCTTGACGGAGTGGATAAAGCGGGCACAGCACTCGCCGGTTTTGGGCCCGTAAGGCTTTTGTGCCAACGATTCAGATTACACTTTCATGCCACTCCTCATGCAAGTTTGCAATCCGAGACACACGTTTATGGCGCCCGTCATGGACTAGCCTGATCTTCAATCTGTGAATTCCCCAGCGCAGGTCACGCAACCCTGTTCCCAAACGAGAGACGAAATACCGAAAACACAATCCTCATCACCCACTACTCAGAAGGCCAAAATGTCCCTGCTCTTGGTTTCCTTACCAGGTTACCCCGACGACCAAACACCTACAAAAACATCGGGCCCACGGGCCTGATTCCGAAGATCCCCTAGGGGGAGTTGCTTTGCGGAAGACCCTCATATCAACTCCTATGATGAGGAAAGATTTTTTGAAGATCAACCGCAAAGGAAAACATCTCTAACTAGATCCCCGAAAGGACAAGGAAAGTCTTCCCTGACTCCATAGTCACAGTCTCGCTCAGGGTTTTTTGTCTCAGTCTTGAATCATACAAACTTAACTTAAGTACTCACTTAAGAAGCACCTGCTGCGCACCGACCGAAGAAACCAGACTAGATGCTCGTAGCAAAACCCGAAGGGTCCGGGAAAATCCCTCCTGACGGCATAGACACCACCATACTAAGGTTTTACAACCCAATTTTCCTCCACACCATCGGAAGATTTCAGCTCTTGTGGGGGATCTAGGAAACCAGACTAGGTACTATTAGTGTCCCCAATTAGTCACAGAAAGCTTTACCTAGACCCAATAGACTCCGCCTTGCTAGAGGGATGTAGCGTGATGATACACGTGTACCACACCACTCCTCGCGCCTTTTAGCCAGGAAACTGCACAAGGCCCGCCATCCTTTATTCACGGATGTCCGCTGTCCCATGATTCCCGTGGTTCCTGAGCACTACTGGAAAGAAAAAGTGTATCTTTTGCAATCCCTGGTAGACGGAGAAAAGCCCTCAGAAAGATGCCGAAGCGACTCCGGGATCAAGGATTATAGCGCGAAAGTCCTTTTGTGTCAGTGCCAGGTTTTCAACACTGAGTGCAGATAATTACAGTAGTGCACAGATACGCAAGTCCTTGATCGAACCGAGAGTTTGCTCGAAATTCGATACGCTTACGCATTAGCCAGTGATTCTTCGGCCCGGTTCCCTGTGAGAGCGAATAAACCTGCTGACCCCCCGCCAGAGAAAACGGCCCGTGCCAGACAATCGACCTGACGTTAGTTTTTCTCCACGACTGCCCTCTGGTCGACAGGAACACCTCCGATCACCTCCCACTTAAGTGTCGACTCACAATTGCTGCAGCTGCAGCGGAGAGAGGGGGATGAGCCATATGGCGAAGGGAGCACGGAAGGCACTGTCGAAGACCACTCCTGAAAGTAACTCCGAGAGATGCTACATGCCGATATTGCGAGTACTGTCGTCACTAGGGAATCTAAAGTGCCCGCAGTCTTCTCTCAAGCGTCCTCTCAGTCAACGGATGATTTGGAACCATCCGGAACCCAAATACGATCATAGATAGAGTGGATAAGGTAAATCCGAAAAAAGACCTGGTTTGCGTAAGATGAAGATAATTTTCGATCGAAAAATGCTCGGCTCACTGGTAGATTGGTAGCAATAAGGATTGCAAACAAACACTTCTCGCAGATAATCTGCCATTACATTTATATCAATCACTTTTACATTTATATCGATCATTTCAGGAATCGTCTTGGCAACGCAGGCCAATCATACCATACATCTGTTGATTGTAGATAAATCAAACTCCTGGAAATCATCCACAATAGGAATCATAAAGAATGGATTTGGTTTTCTTGCTGATTCACAGTAATTTGACCCACAATATCGTCAGTTGTCGTTTCCTTAATTGAAAGTAGAATTTACTGAAGTATGATCTATTGCAAAATGCACCTTATTCGCTTTATTTGGCTAATTGAAACTTCCACCTATTCCCACGACTAAAAAATTTGACGATTGAAAACGATTTTGTACAACTGTGTTCTGTTAAAAACATTGTGAAGAATTACTTAATTTTTTAAAAAACTATTTTCTGACCAACTTTCTCATGAGCTGGAATATAGATAACCTTTAAAAACAGAGGCAATTTTCACGATATTTTTAACAGTGTAGAAATAAAATGAATTTTCGAGGACTTGAAGAATCGTACTTTCGTATTGGCATAATGACTTGAGAAGATCATTGGATGAAGTGCATTGAACTCCAAAGAAATTTGGCAGAAAAACAAAACCTATTTAAGAAAACTTTTTATTTTCCCTTTCATTACGAGAATTTTTTAAATCAAACTCGAATATTTTTTTTTTTTGGGGGGGGGGACGATTGCAAAAAAAGCAATTGCTTTTATTCTATGACTTAATGTATAATTTTAAATGTGTGTGGGAAATAAATAAGACGTATATTAATAGCTCTTAAAATTAGCTGAATAATAAAACAAATAACTAAATAACAACTGGCCTCTTTAATTTTATAAAGCAGTAAAGATGGAAAAACAGTGGTGAGTTTAAAAGTCATTGTAAATCAGAAAAGGCAATTAATATGGCTATTTTAAAATTTAGATTACATATTTGAAATTCTAACTACAAACCACTAGCTTTATGCGTCTATGTGTTACTCTAGTCCATTCATATCTCCATTATTGAGAAATCGTGTTATTTATTAACCTCAAAGTCAATGAAACGTCATTAAAACTAATTGAAAGATTAATTAAAATTATATTAAATTAATCAAAAAATATAAAAATGTGCAGATTATAATAAAAATGCTTTACTGTATAAAAGCCAATTTTGGCTAAAAAAGACCAATTTTGGCGAAAAAAAGAACAAATAAAAAAATAGGCAGCAGAGACAGGCTCAATTTATAATCCCAAGGCAATACATCAAGAAATAAGGACATCGAAGACCCACCCCCTACCACCACTACTAGGTAAAGCAAAATCGGCACAAAAGACAAGCTCAATTTATATCCAAAGACAGTAAAGTTTCAAGTGGAATTCTTTCGGAGTATACAGTTCAGCTGACACTGTTGAATGGGAAACTAAGGCGCTAATGTCCCACTTATGTACCCCTGTTGACCAAACATCATTGACAAATACTCCTACACTAGCTCCGGAAACTAACTCCGAAAAGTAGGCTATGCAACATAGAGAGTTGCCTCAATGGATGAAACACGATTTACCTTTCAACACATTGATAGCAATGTTTAGGTACATACCGTCTTCTATGCGAAATGTTAATCCCCGTTATACAGCAGGTCATACGCAGGCCAGTTGTGGCGATATTAAGCTTTGAAAAATGTTCTCATGGGCCTCCCGCTGACCTGTGATTGTTGTAGAACTGACAACGAACTCAAAGGACTATCTTAACATCACTGCGGATCATTTGCATCATTACATGTTATCTGTCTTGCGAAATGGAAATGGAATCTTCGAGCATGATAATATTCCATGTCACATGCACTAATGCTGTCATGTTACCTGGTTTACAAACATGAACTAGTGCTACCACGCCACCGGGTGCATAATCTTGAACTAGTGCTTTTATCCAAATTGGTGTACAAACTTGCATATTTTGTGGTTATTTTCATACATCAATAATATTTGTAAATATAATACTTTTGAATAAATCAAGTTTTGAAAGTGAATGGATGTTCTATAGTAACCGAACCGTGTATATTTTAGATTTTAAAATATTGTCCTCACCCCTCTTTACAATATATATTATCATGGGTGAGAATAATGAAACAGCACAAGATTAAAATTATTTGCCTCATATCTAGAAATTCACACGTTATTCTGGGGAATTTGATTGAAAATTTAATGGGAGAATGAGATTATTATTTATTTATTGTTGCTATTTAATAACAAAACAATATAAAAATCTTTGAAAAAGAATTTAAAAGTTTGTATGAGGGAGAAACAAAATTTTTTGGATGGGGGGGGGGAATAAATAATTTAAATGATCATTTTGATATTCTAACAAAATATTTGCAAATAAAACAAAAAAGTTTTAAAATCATGTTTAAGGAGAGAAGGAGAAAAAAAAGGACTTTTGGGAGGAGATTGGTGATATAAATTAAAAATTAAATATCGTTACATAAAAAAATAGTTCAGAAAAAATAAAGAATTTTTAAATTTAAAATTTTATGAAATTCGTTGGTAGAAGAAACAGATCTTCCTGATATGAGGGAAGAGCTAGGGGAGACAACGGACAAGCAGAGATATTTTGGCAACAGGAAGTGATTTTATTGAAAACATTTACTTATTCTTACATATATAGATAAACATTGCTACAAACATATTATTCATATATTAAATAACTCAGAAGATAAATGAGATAGTAAGTAGTCAGAAAATAAATGAATTAAAAAATAAAGAGTTCTAAAGATTAAACAGTGCATGTTTGTTGTTAGACAGGACAAAGAAGGAGGAAGCAATATCAAGGGGATAAATTTAGATGAGAGATTATTTATTGTTAAAATGTTTTTTAATGAATTTAAAAAAAAAAAAAAGATTTTAAATTCTGTGTGCTAAAGAATGAAGGATTTTAGGGGAAGAATTCAGAAGATTCCCTTTTTTTATGCAGGTATCATGTGAAAATCTGAAGATTCTCATCTCTCTACTCACCTTCTTTCCTTCTTGTTTAAAGATAAAAATAGGTTTTTTTTATTGATTTTTCTAAATCTCAATTATAAGCTCTCCTTGAAAATTAAGCATTTTTTTAGTTTAGAAATAAAGAAAGCCTACAATCGAAAATTACAAAATTAAAACAGATAATAAATACTTTTCTACAGAATGCATGTTTCAGGAAACTTCAGTCATCACACTCATTTCATTAAATAATTTCTTCAAATAATGCATAGTAAGACCTCAAACGATTTTCCACATACATCGAATTATAACATGGAATTATTTTGAGCATCTTTTTGAACAAACTGCAGAGTCTATAATCAATCAGGATAACTTTGGCTAAAGAAAAAAAAGATTAAATCTGCTACATCACTTGAGTTAAGGGCAAAGTTTGGTCTCAAAATATAGATAGATGGCAGTTCATTGGAAATAATTCTTCAAGGTTCCAGTACGGCAGAAAGGATCAAAATTTCGTAAAAGTGGAGCAAAGTTACCCTGCTTGACTGTACATAATTAATTTTCAATAACGAATGAGGCATAGTAAACCTCAGTATCTTACATCAATTACATGGTAATCTGTGTAATTCAAGAGTTTAGTCATAGTTAGATGGGCAAGAGCTATATCGAAATCATAATTATTTTCTAAGTATTATAGAAAATTTTAGAAATTGAATTGGCTAAAGTAAGTAAATATTTCAATGTTTTTTTTCAATATTTATTGATTTTTAAAAATCACAAGTTTATGAAATAAGAAGCAGAATTGGGGATTTAGAAATTAAGGAACTTAAAAGATTACTACAGATATCAGTAATGACATGACAATTAAATTAGTATATTTTCTTTGATTATCCTGATGAAAAAAGCATAATTTTAAAACACCTTTACCAACATTTACCCCAATTTCAAATGTCATCAGGCTGTTGTTGCTTTTTAAATTAACAAACAATTTACCAAACAAACCAACATAAACATTTTCCTTTCAAAATTAGAGTAAATCATGGGCCATACCCTTTTCAAAACTAATATTTTCAGCCTAAATATTGATAAGAAAACCAATTTTACCAACAAAGAACTTTATGGTGGGAAATCAGGTTTAAAAAGGCTTTTTAAACTTAAATACTATCAATCATAATAAAATCTTACAGGCTTATAAATGTAAAAAAATACAAATTTTTAACATTATTTAGATAATATAAAGCATGATAAAAATAAAACTGAGTTTGCCAGGGCTCATTGTATCACTTTATATCTGTAAAATTACTGATTTAAATAGGCAAATTTTGCTTAAAAAATGCTGCATACTACAGAGAGATATTCTTGTTGCATATCTCACACTCAAATGATTTTAACCAATGTCAACTAAGAGATGCCTGGCTAGATTACTGTTTACAGAAAATTGCTTGTTGCATATCTCACTTACAAAAGTTTTCTCACCATAATAAGTTAACAGATGCTTTCTCAAATCATGCTTTTGAGAGAATTCACTGTTTCATATATCCTACAGAAAAGATTTCTCAACAGTGTGAAATAAGAAATGCCAAATTAAATCACTGTCTTTAAAAAATTTCTTGCTGCATATCTCACACACAAAAGCTTTCTCACCAGTATGAATTAACAGATGAGTCCTTAAAGAATAGATTCGAGGGAATTTCTTGTAGCATATCTCACATCCAAGGGTTTTCTCACTAGTGTGAATTAACAGATGCCTATTTAAATAAGTCTTTCAAGCGAATTTATTGTTACAGATCTCACACACAAAAGTTTTCTCACCAGTATTAATTAAAAGGTGTCTGGTTAAATCACAGTTTTTAGAAGATTTCTTGCTGCATATCTCACACACAAAAGTTTTCTCACTAATATAAATTAACAGATTTTTCTTTAAATGGCTCTTCTGAGAGAATTTCTCGTTTCATACCTCACATGTGAAAGATTTCACACCAGTTTGAATTAATAGGTGTAAACTTAAGTGATGCTTATGAGAGAATTTCTTGCTGCATACCTCACATACAAAAGGTTTTTATTTTGCACCAGTATGAATTAACAGATGGCGGCTTAAACTGCTCTTTTGAGTGAATTTCTTGTTGCATATATCACACACAAAAGGTTTCTCACCAGTATGAATTAACAGGTGTCTACTTAAGTGATGTTTATGAGAGAATTTCTTGTTGCATATCTCACATTTAAATGGTTTTTCACTAGTATGAGTTAAGAAATGGCTGCTTAAATGGTCCTTTCTAGAGAATTTCTTGTTGCATGTATCACATACAAACGGTTTCTCACCAGTATGAGTTAACAGATGACTGCTTAAATGGCTCTTTCCAGAGAATTTCTTGTTGCATATCTCACATGCAAAAGGTTTTTCACCAGTATGACTTAACAGATGCCTGCTTAAATCACTCTTTTTTGAGAATTTGTTATTGCATATCTCACATACTAAAGAGTTCCAACCAGTATGTATTAACATATGGCTGCTTAAATTGCTCTTCTCTAAGAATCTTTTGTTGCATACCTCACATACAAATGGTTTCTCATCAGTATGACTTAAAAGATGGCTGCTTAAATGGCTCTTTTGAGAGAATTTCTTATTGCATATCTCACACACAAACGGTTTCTCACCAGTATGACTTAAAAGATGGCTGCTTAAATGGCTCTTTTGAGAGAATTTCTTGTTGCATATCTCACACACAAACGGTTTTTCACCAGCGTGAATTAACAGATGTCTGGTTAAAGAACTCTTATGAAAGAATTCTTTGTTGCATACCTCACACAAAAAAGACTGTTTTGGGAGAAATTCTTGCATAACTCACCAATAAAAGATTTTCCTGACTGTGAATTAGAAGTTACTTTTTCAAAAAGGTCAGATGAAAAATATTTTGCTTCATTTGTTTCACAAATTGAAGATATTTTAATTGATGTGACGTGTTAGATAAATGTTTTGATGCGACTGCAATAAAATAAAAGTAATTAATGTCAGATTTTATATCTTATTGAAAAAACAAAAAAAAAACTTATTACGAAAATTTAAAATCAATGTAGAAGATAAATTGTAATAAAATTACAACCATAGTATTAAAAACTACAGTTGACTACCAATTATCTAAAGTTAGCGCAATCAAAGGTGCGTCAGATGCGTTTCCTAACAGTGTACTAAAGATTAAATTCTAAAAAAAATAGCAACAATTTAAAAATAAATAACTAATTTGAAGTAAAATATAAAATAAATTTAAGGGGAACATTGTATAGCCTAATATCATCTAAAGAAACGAAGATACGTTTAAGAAACATTTTACAAAAAATAGAGAGAAAATAAATTATTTTTGTAGAGATGGAATTTTAGTATGTAAAAGTGTTTAGTAAGGAATTCTCCGGATTTCAGAATTTTTTTAATCAAATGTTAATGCTTATTGCTAAAACATCCTGTATCATTTAATATAATTTACACTGCAATTGAATAATGTAACCAGTAGCATAGCCAAGTGGACGTCGTGGATTCCCCCACCCCAAACGAATATCTGAATTTCTGAATCATGCATTCGATAACACTCAAAACTATTAAGACGACATCACAAAGAACCCATGAAAAATTCCATTTTAAACAGGTGTGAAATGGTATAATCTTAAAAGGCGTAATTCAAAGTTATATCTTTTGCCAAGGTTATGAACTTTTCTGTTTTAGGTAAATTTTCAATATAAACATGTTCCGTTTTAACTGTATCCTCTAAAACTATTACAGTAGACTCCCTGAAATCCGAAACCCTAAAATCCACAACTTTCCAAAATCCGTACATAATTTACGGATGTAAACAATGAAACATCCAGTTCAGATATAGGGGAAAAATTTAACTTTTTTAGTTTTATATCAATTCCATGTGTATTTTAATTTTTAATTTTTGTTAATATTACTGAATTCATGTATATTCATGAACGAAGAATAAAGTTATTTCTTCAAAAAATCAAGATACTGCTTATATTACTGGTATTCATAATCTTCTTACCAAATAAGTTTATGTATTAATCAAGTTTTTTTTATCATTAATACTGATTAAATCTGAAATAAAACTTTTTTATTTTATGGTTTTGATGTGAATTAGTAATATTTTTACCTTTATATGGCAAGTCACATTAAATGATTTAAATAAAAAATACATTTCATATATAATGAATATCTAATAATACCTTATTGATTATTAACTTGGCCTTTGCATTTAATATTTTAATCATTTTATACTTTCTAAATTATTACTTATTTTAATATTTAATTATATTTTAAGCATTGATTATAGTTTTGATTAGATTATTAATTACATTCAAATTTCTGTTTGAAAAATGTAAACAAAGGAATGACCAGAAATCCACAAAATTCTAAATTCCGTACAACCTCTGGTCCAAAGCTGTGCGGATTTGAGGGAGTCTACTGTATAATGTATTCCTGTGTAGTGCACCTGTGAAGAGCATAAATATATTACAATGAATTCTGTAGTAAGTTAACTACCTTAAAGGTAAAGAAAATCAGGTTTACACGAAAGCATTATATATTTATAGTTCCTAAAACTTGAAACCTATCTAAAATGGAACATTTTGCGATAATGTTTCCTTCTTGGTAGGTTTTTGGCGAACACGGAATCATCCAGTACATGGAAATATTTGATGGTCCCGAAGAATAAGTATCCAAGTATACCTGCTAAAATGGAAATGGTTTACATGGGGCCAACTGTTGCTGACCGTTAAGGGAAAAGACCAGTTTATACAAATGCAATAAAGGCACACTGATTCAATTTCCAGACTCTTATATCAGTTTTTTTTTTATAATTCTATATCAAACAACATTATAACGTAATGTACTATCTAGAATTAACAAAAGCAACTCTATTCTTGAACCTGTTATTTGTGAACTTTTTTGCCACTTTTTAAAGTCTCTGAATATGATTTATCTTCTGTTCTAAAACATGCTGATGATGTCTTTTCATCTCCAAAAGAGTTTTAGTCAATCAATAAGCAAGACATAAGAAACTAGCGCTTAAATTTGTTGAGAAATTCAAAAGAGTAGAATTCCTTGCAACAGAAAACGTTGGTTTACTTTTTTTAATCGTATAGATTTCTTGTCAAGTTGTAATTTTCTCTTTACCTATTGTATGCGAAATTTAAGAAATTAAGAACAATGGAAAAATTCGTAAATTTTATAAGAATTCAAAATTAAACGTGGACTATCAGAAATGTTTTTTTACACTTATGTCACTACATCATCAAATTTAATTGGTGCCCCCGACATCGAAATGTTTCCCCAGAACATTAAGGATTTTCAATCGCCTAGAAGTGATCTCTAGATCATCCCCTCTCCGGAATTTCAAAGTTCTCTTTCCAGAGTTGCAAAAATCCCTCCCACAGAAAAATGTCTTAAACATCTGGAATGACCATAATTACGACTTGTGAATGCTCAGTTTAATATTGATTGCAGAAACTTCACGGATGGAAGGTGAGTTTTATATGAAGAGGGTGATTATGAGGTTATTTTTTTAACAATGAGAAATTTAAAGCTTAAATTAAAACTAATTCATGTACTAAACTCCGAGAACTTACTACTGAATTTAGAGAATGCTCTAAAACTGTTTTGAACCATCTAAAATAAATTGCTTTTGTAGTAAAATAGCAGAAGACAATATAATTTTTTATACAATCCAATATTTCCAAGACAGTGTTAATCAAACACAAATAAAAATGTTTAAAAGAACTAACATCCTTGAAGTTCACGACAAGATATCGAAAAAAACTATTGAGGCCAAATATGGTATAAGTATTAACCAAATAAAAATTAAATATAAATCAGAAATTTCTTTAAAACAAACCAAATTTCTAAATCAACCATAAATAAGTTGAATAGTTTTAAATAAAAATTCTGATGTCAAATATTTTAATAAGACTTGAGTAACAATTTCGGTAATTCTAGAGTTAAACTAAAGCTGTTAATACTAATTTTAAAGTAAGCAAATATTTATGTTGTACGAAAAGTGACTAAAATACATTTAACTTTCAGTATGGGCTCAGTTTTTTAGATCATAGTGTTTGTAAAATTTTTGGTACATCATAATGTAACTTCATTGTATTACTAGGTACAAATCTGGATATAAATCTAAATTTATTTTATGCATACTATTTTTAATTTACGAAAGGAAAGATATATACCTAAATTCTTAAAATTACTCAAAATACTTCTATTAGCCATACGCACACAGTCAATCTTGTCAAGATGTGATTGTAAGGATATGGGGAAAATACCATATTAGACTCAAATTAAAAAAAGTGTACTGAATTATATTTTTAAAATACTCTGAAAAAAGAAAAGATGTTTTGTTTGTTTTGTCGGTATTCTGAAACTCTTCCATTTGAGACAGAATTACGTTGAAGAAAGATTCTGCTTTTACAGTACCTGTTAAAATCTTTTATGATGGAGCCACTAATAAGTGATGAACAATCCCTTTCAGATAGGTTTTCAGCAAACTTAATTGTATGACAATACTTATCAGGACCATGTTATGCTTCTTTTTAAGGCAGGTTATTGTTAAAGATAATTACCATTTTAATACTTTACTATAGTGTAGATTGGTACACAGTGGACCACATTTGCAGATTACATTTTTTTCTCTTTAATGGAAAGTCTATTCTCCAAAGAATATATCTCCAAAGTAACATAATAATGCAATTTTTTCAAGTAAAATTTTCAAACAAAACATTTACAAAACAAAACAAAACAAAAGATTATCAAAAAGAGTATTAAATTTTTTAAAATAACAACAGATTGCTACAGGAGCAATTGAAATAAGTGAAATTATTAAATAAAATATAGTCATTATCACGCAAACTTGAAAATTAAACTCCAAAATACATATGAGCCTGAAATTTTCCTGAAATAATTTCGGATATTGGGATGATTTTACGATACGAACGATACAAACAACAGATTAGTACCCATAAATTTTTTATTCCATTTTTTATGTTGCGTCTAAAATAATTAATGAAATTTTAGAATGTGCTAGAAAATGTGTTAGTAATAACTGGTTACAGTCAATATGATACTTGTATTGTTTTAAAAGTCAATAAATAGAAACCAAAATATTTCTTACTATGATACACAATAATTTTTCTTTGTTTATTTTACAGATAAATAATTATTTTAAAACGGTATTTATTTGTAGAGAATAAGTAATTATTAAATATTTTGAAAATTCTGCATTATGGTAACAGGGTAGATTGTGGTCCACTGTTCCTCATGTCGAAGTTCTATACATTCTCATAAAATTATTATTCAAAGCTTTCTTTTTAGCATATTAATTTTAATATTAAATAAAAACAAATATTTTACCTTTATAAAAGAAAAGCAGTTTTTACTTAATTTATCTATAACATTTAATTAATAAGAAAGAAAAGTACAATAGTGAAAATTTTTATTTTTATAAGCTCAAAACAACCAGACAGGGTAAAATGAATCATACTGAGCTAAAAATGTGTTTCAAAGGCTATGAATAATCAACTCATAGCTATAATGACACGATTTTTAAAATGAATGAAAAAAAATTTTACCTAACACAAATTTATAAGTTATAAATTATATACAAATGAAAGCTCTTATTCAAAATTCAATATTATCAGTCGAAGAAATTTTTTGTGGGAAAAAGGTAAAAAAGTACTGATTAATATATTTTTTCTTTAATTGTAATTTAATTTCAATTCATATAGACGTTATAAAAACACGATTAAAGTAAATTTTCCAAAATTTTCACACATTGAATTTTTATGTATGAATTTATGCCACAGCATGGTTGGGTTTCTTCTGGGAGAAACCTACTTTTTCCTGGACAATGGAAGAAACTGGAACAAATAGAAAACAGAAGAAATGGAACCAACAGAAAATAAAACATGCTCAAAATTAATGTATATTAATTATGTAAAATAATTAAACTAAAGTATAATTATAAGAAAACTAAATTGGAAAACTTAAATAATATTCAACATTATTTTTGGAAAATAAGTTATTTTTTTAATGACAATTTTAAGGCTCAACAGACATTTATGGGTGATGGGTTTTATAACATTAGTAAAAGAGGGATGTTTTTTATTTATTAATATACCATTTATGTAAAAAACAGGGAAAAAACTACCTGCAAAATGTATATTTTTCATATAAAAATGCGTTATTAAAAACTGTGCAACACAGTAAATATACAAATTTGCAATTATTTATATTGGCATCTAGTATGCAATATATTTATGGGCAGGGGTATTATAATATGAGCGCTAGTGGGTGGTTTTTCACCAATAAATTTTATTCCTTATTTTTCACATATATTTTTTGCAAAAATTTTAATAAAATTTAATTGAAAAAAAATAAAATTTAATGATAAAGACTGCCAGCTGCCTAGGTTTTTACACCTATACAGTCAAAGATTGATAATCCGTGCACCCATAATCTATGTTACTTTACAAATGTAAACAATGAAATAAACACTTTAAAAATTTTACAAATTAGTGATCTAAAAATGAGGTTTTAAACAAATAAAATAATTGAAAAAAAGAATCATAATACAACATTTACATTTTTTTTTAATTTAACTCTTTTATGTTATTAACAGTAAAAAAAAACCCGTATCACGGAAGATATATATTACAAATTTAAAATTTTTTCGCCAAAACTAACCTTTATACTATCTTAATTTTCCGTACTTACTTCAAATTATTAAATTAAAATCTTATTTCTAGATCTAATCTGTTAATCTGTATGCAGACGATATAAATTCTTAATTTGCCTTTAAAAACATTATTCCAGTATGCGTAAATTTAAAAAGATGGCTCTAAATTAAAAATATTCTTAATTAAACTTTATTTCTTAATATTCCAAATAAAACTAATTTCTTCTATGTTTTTATCAACCCTTTTTAAGAAAATCTTATTAAATTTATTCCAAAACCATACCTTTCAAAAAATATCACTATTTTATTTTATCTATTTATTTATTTTTCCGCCGTCAACCTTTGATGTGTGCATTAATAAATTCATTTCTTTTCTTTTTCTCTTAAAATGAATCATTTATAAAAATCGTCTGCCTAAGAAATTATGAGTCGATTATAAATTGGTTAAATAATATTTTTTTTAAAATAAATTTATCGTCTTTGTAAAATAGTCTCGTAGCTGGACAAGAATTCTGTTTACATAAAAGGATGATGGTTTGAGATTATAGAAAGTTCTAGAATTTTCTTTTTAGTTTAAAAGGTGAAAGTCTCGAGATGAGAAGAGAGAGATTCTGGAGTTCTTTCGTCGATGAGTACGGCTGGTTGAAGTAAATGATGGAATATTTTTTGGACATTTTGGTAAAAGATCGTTTGCAAAAAGGAGTTTTTCCCTCTATAATGACTACAGTTGAATAAATAAACTTACAGCCACCAATGAGTGATTTATTGGATATTCTACATTTATTTATTTTTTATTTTTTCCCTTGCTGGCCATGACTTCTGTGCAAAGAACGGGGACCCTGGCGATGATGTTTCTGGCTCCTAACTTTAAAATGTCACATATATAATTATTTTTATTTAATATATTAATTTTTTAATAAAATAACTTTAAAAAGAAATTTTTTGATACATGAAATCTAATTAACAATTTATTATTCTGTTTATCTTTTCATATTATACTGATTATGGACTAAAATGCAGTCTAAGAATAATAAAATGACGTATAATCCATAATACTCTATAATCCACAGAACATTTGGCCCCAACTTGTGCGGATTATAGAACTTTGACTGTATTTATGAGTATGTCAAAGTGCTTTTAAACTTTCCAAGTTTTTTATAGGACTTGAAAGTTTTTTTATTTAATATTTTGCATTCATCCATACTAAGTTTAGAAACTGATTGCAGCATTCTTCTGATAAAAGATTTTTTTTTTTTTTGGTTACATTAGCACTTTGCTTTGGTAAAGAAAATGAGAATTTTAATGAATCTTTTTAATACAGCAATTATTGTACCTACTATACAGGGTTTGAAAAAACCCGTTTTTTTTTAAAGCCCAAACCACTGAGCCCACTAGTCTACAACCCAGGTTTTTTCAGGTTTTATCAAGTTTTAATTTTTAAACACTTTAAAATTCTAATTTTCATATACAAAATAGCCAAATTCTCCATGTATCAGTGAAATCTGGGGACATAATTTTGCATTAAGAATGAATTAACAAAATGTGTATATTAAAAAATCAAGTTAATATAAAAGGTAGATTTGTGTCTGATATGACTAGTCTCTTGCATTAAGAATATATTAAGACAGCTATAAATGGATTTTTTGAGTTAACAAAGAAGGTTCAGAATGTTTGAAAAAAATGTACTTTATACTAAATACAATTTGAAGTAATTACAAAAATATAAAAATCAATGACAATCAAAATGACACTTTGCTTTTACAAAAATTGATTACTAGTAATAATTTTATGAATGAAATTATCATTAAATTACTATATTAATACTAATGCTAAATCAGAATTAGTAAGTACTTTTTATTCTAACTAATTAACAGAATAAACCAAATAATTTTACATAGCTACTTCAATAAATTAGGATTCCCAGGATATGTAATATTTTGTTCTGAGCTTCAACTGTATAACATAACATAGAATGGATTATATATATATATTTAATGGGAAAAAGTTTGTTTTTGAGATGATACATAAAAAATAAATTTACAATTATTTCTTTTAAAATTTTTCATTGGGAGAATTAAGACTTTTTCCCCTTGTGGTGGGAAGAAGAGAAACTTACCTTGAAAGTTTTTTTATTTCATCTTTTGCATTCATCCATACTAAGTTTAGAAACTGATTGCAGCATTCTTCTTATAAAAGATTTTTTTTTCTGTTACATTAACACTTTGCCCCAGTAAAGAAAATGAGAATTTTAATGAATTTTTTTAATACAGCAATTATTGTACCTACTATACAGGGTTTGAAAAAACCCGTTTTTTTTTTTTTTTAAACCCAATCCTCTGAGCCCACTAGTCTAAAACCCGGGTTTTTTCAAGTTTTATCGAGTTTTTTTTTTTTAAACAATTTAAATTTCTAATTTTCATATACAAAAAAGCCAAATTCTTCATGTATCAGTGAAACCTGGGGATATAATTTTGCATTAAGAATGAATTAACAGAATGTATACATTAAAAAGTCAAGTTAATATAAAAGGTAGATTTGTGTCTGATATGACTAGTTTCTTGCATTAAGGATATATTAAGACAGCTATAAATGGATTTTTTGAGTTAACAAAGAAGGTTCAGAATGTTTGAAAAAAAAATACTTTATACTAAATACAATTTGAAGTAATTACAAAAATATATAAATCAATGACAATCAAAATGACACTTTGCTTTTACAAAAATTGATTACTAGTAATAATTTTATGAATGAAATTATCATTAAAATACTATATTAATACTAATGCTAAATCAGAATTAGTAAGTACTTTTTATTCTAATTAATAGAATAAACCAAATAATTTTACATAGCTACTTCAATAAATTAGGATTCCCAGGATATGTGGTATTTTGTTCTGAGCTTCAATTGTATAACACAACATAGAATGGATTATATATATATATATATTTTATAGGTAAAAGTTTGTTTTTGAGTTTATGATACATAAAAAAAAAGTTACAATTATTTCTTTTAAAATTTTTCATTGGGAGAATTAAGACTTTTTCCCCCTTGTGATGGGAAGAGAAACTTTATGAGTGGTGCATTGTTATTAAGAAATATATCTTAATGTCAGTATTAAGATCTTAATAACGATATTAAGAAATTACCTTACATAATTTAAAGTTGAAATTTTGAAAAAACCCAGTTGGATTTTTGAGTTGGGCAAAATCATAACCCTGCTTTAAGTTAAATATGCTAAATTTATACAGTTTCTTTCATTAGTTTCAAATAAGAAATCAGTTGAAAACTTTTTTCCTCTTCTTTACAGCTAGTTTATTTTTTGGGCATTTTATCAATGCTTAGAAATCACTTTAAAATCTGGTTCTTTTGAAATTTATTTAAATTGCTATTTATCTTTCAATTGATATCCTAGATTAAATAATGATACACTTATAAAATCATGAAAAAAATTGAAAAAACACATATGGGTTTTTTCAAGTGTGCCTGCCCGAAAAAATCCCGGGTAGGTTTTTTTGGGTTGGGCTCACTTGGGTGAACCCTGCTACTATATTACTTACCTTACAAAAATTGGTGAAAATTAAAAGCACTCTCTTTTATTTAAATGAGTTTCATTCTACTGTTGGTAAATGATCTGTATTATTAAATTGTAATTTCAAAAGTTTTAATAACTAAAAAATACACTTGTTAAATTAAAATCAGCGTCCGAAATCCTTGGTGGTCCGCTGGTCCGAGACCACTGATAATTCAATCGGACCACTAATTTGAAAAATTTAGTGGTCCGCAGGACCAGTGCCTATTTTCAGGCCCTGAGAAAACCTAAACCGATCGCACATAAGATTTTTTTATTATTATCAGCGATGCCGCGGACGCGCTATATCGCGTAAATTACGCAGAAAATCGGCGATGGGGCGCAAAAGAATAGCTCTTATTACGCGTCCCGTGGGACGTTAAAAAGTCGCGAAAAATGGCTAATTTCGTTAAAAAATCGCGAAATAACGACTAATTTCTGGCAAATTTTGTCGAACAATTCTCGAAAAAATGGCTAATTTCATTCCAAAACCCGAAAAAAAGGCAGATTTCTTCAAAAGATCACGAAAACGGCAGATTTTTTTTCAAAAAATTGCGGAAAAATAGCAGATTTCTTCAATAAATTGCAAAAAAAAGGCAAATTTCTTCAATAAATTGCAAAAAAAAGCAGATTTCTTCAAAAAATCTAAAAAAAACCGACAAATTTTGTCTGAAAATAGCGATGAAACGGCAAAATTTGTCATATAATTCGCGAAAAACTACAAATTTTGTTAAAAAATCGCTAAATAACGACTAATTTCCTGCAAATATCATAAAAAAATTCGCGAAAAAATGGCTAATTTCATCCTAAAACCCCAAAAATGGCAGATTTCTTCAAAAGATCGCGAAAAAACGACAAATTTCGTCCAAAAATCGCGATAAAACGGCAAATTTTGTCAAAAAATATCGCGAAAAACGCTATATTTCAACAATAAATCCCGAAAAAAACAAAAGAGTTCGTCAAAATAACGCGAAAAATCGGAAATTTCGACAAAAAAGCACGAAAAAATAAATAAATAAATAAATAAGTGAATGCCGGGAGAGAATTTTTCTGTTTTAAAAACTAATTTTCCTGCTTCAAAATTGTTGTTGCTGCTCCAAAAACTGATTTTCATGGTTCCCAATCAGATTTTTATTGCTCCAAATCTTTCTGAATGAATGTGACTCCTGCAAGCACCATTTCATTAAGCAAAGTATCCACTTACTCAACAAAAATATTCCTTTTTTCAGCAAAAATGTTTTTTTCAATAAACTTGTCTTGCCCCATTTTAAAAGAAATGCAAACAATAGTGATACTTGTTATCTTCTACACTTAAATAAGCATTATTTTATAATTAGATTTGTATCTTGCACATTTATTCCTTAAAAAGTACAGAAAATTTCTCTTAAATTAATATTCGTTTTAATTATTTATTATTATTAAAACAATTATTGCATTTTATTTTTCTTGTGCAAATGAACAAGTTCAATTTTTGCGTCGAAAAATATTATTTATTAGTTGGGACCCGCTTTTGTAGAAGTCCTGGATCCCGGGATCCCAGGATTTTTCAAGTCCAACTGCATCACTGACACTAGGTACAATTCCACCACTCTGGCTACATTCTGGAGAAAAATCTAAAAAACAATTGCATTAAACCTTACTGTCAGTTGAAATAAGTAATTGCAAATAAAATACCTAATTAATAATTTGATAGTTTTTCTTTACGTACTGTTTATTTAATTTTTAGCAAATTATAATTTTACATTTTATATGCTGAAAATTTTGGATAAATGCAAAGTAAGATTGGCTTATTTTCCAGGAAGGGGGGGAGGGAGGAGGCCACTCAAAGGGTTAAAATTATTTAATAGAATTTTATGTAGCGGACCAGTAAATTCTCATGCTTACTGGTCCTTGGGACCAGTGACTTTTTTTAGGAATTCTAACACTGTTAAAATGATATATTTAATTTATTTTGTGCATTTTTGATAAAATTTCTTTTCTTCATTTAGCCAGTGGTTGAAGATCTTTGGACTGGTGTTATGTGATCTTGAATTAAAACCTGGTGTAATTATTAATTTAGCATATAATTAATTAAATTTATATAGATCTGATGGAATTAATTTACTTAAGGTCATAGCAAGAAGACATTTATTGTATCTTACAAAGTTTTAAGTTAAATGGTAAATTTATAAAGAATAACAGTTTCTTCCACTGCGGAAGAAACTTATTTCTTTTGTCCAGTTTTTTTTTCATGATTCTTTCCACTGTGGAAAAAGCATGCCAACCGTATTCCAGAGAAGCGAAAATCGCCTGTCAACATATTAAAATTTACAACCAAGGATGTGAATTTAACTTCCGTACATTTAAGTGGATAGTTATTGCCCTTTATTAATATGAATTGAATTTTAAAAAACTATATTCTATTTTATTATTTCTAAAACATGGCAGTTAAAACAACAAAAGGGAGTTTTCATTAATAGGGTTTTATCACATAAAAATAACGTAATATTTTTCATGTAAAATATTAATTTTAATTAGGGATGGGACGAATAGTGATTTGGCCGAATAGCCGAACACCGAATATTCGGCCAAATTTTAGGCCGAATACCGAATATTTGGCGGCCGAATATCAACTTTTTTTCCAATAAAAAAAATAAATTTTGATTATATATAATTTAAAAAATAGGAGCTCATTAATAATTATTACTCTTAAATGTGCTTTTAAATTTGAAACATTTATTTTAACACAAAAAAATTATGAAATTGCATTATATTCTTTTACCTTCATGTACATCAAATTGATTTTCAGTAAGTCAGGATGGTAAGATATTTTCATTAAAATATGAAGAATGTGCTTCACTTTTACTATCAAATGATACTTTTACCCTTTCTTGCATCCAAAATTAATAATATTCTTAATCTCTCTCTTTCAGAACTCACGAGGAGATATTTTCTGAAATAACCTTTAATGAAGTAAATTTGATCATTTAGAGTTTGTGTCCCTAATGATAAGCGAATTCGTAAGAATGAGCCTGCTCTGAAATCAGTTGCCAAGCTTTAAATTACAAATCACGTTAAAGCAAAAGGTTATGCTTGAAGTAGAATGCGTATGGTAACAAAATCTTTGACATTTGAATTGGCGCATACATATTCAACTTCAATATTCCACTTATTCAACAAGCATTAAAAGGATAAACAGAAATTGATAACAACATGAATGAAGGAACATGCAAATTAAAAATATAAACATAATAATGTTACATAATTAAGTCAGTAATTATCCAAATAATTATTTAAAATAAAAAAAGAATAAAAAAAATATTTTGTTCAGTATTTAGAATTTATGTTTAAATACTTATAAAACGATCTTCATAAAGCTAGTCGTGTCATGTAAAGCGTATCTAGTTTGCCACCAGTTCTGTTTTCAGATGTACCGTTATAGTATTTGGAATAGTGATGTTTGATATCTAATTTTGAAAATGAATCATTGTTAATACACCTAGTGAATGAATTTTTTCATTTCTTACTTTACGGAAGTAAGTTACAAATTTCATAAAAGCCTTTTTTATATGTGCATGGAATTTGCAGACATTAATAAATATTTAAGTGTTTTAGAATAAAACAGTGTTTTTTATAAGTGTTTTTATATCTTGAATTGTAATATATCATTCTATAATGAAGACATTTCCCATACAATTAAATCTCCAACTTGGGCAGCATTTTCTAAAATATCACTTACTTTTATAGGAAATACAGAAGGCTGTGTATTTTTTAGCAATCGAATAACTGTATATTTTGTACGTAAGAATGAGAATGACTTCATGAATCAAGTAGCCAATTTGGATTAGAGAAAAAAAAAATTGTAAGAAATGAAACTCTTTAAATCCTAAATTTGTTTGGCAAGATATCTTTCACTATTCGGCGAGATTTTACCAATATTCGGCCAGGTATCTCTAAATATTCGGCTACAGGTATTCGGCCGAAGTATTCGGTCAACAAGCCTTCAATATTTGGCTAACCGAATATTCGGCAAAAGGGCCGAATAGGCCAAATACTGAATAGTGGCCAAATATTCGTCCCATCCCTAATTTTAATTAGTAAACATTACTATACATTTATATTAATTTTGCAAAATGATGTCAATTGCTTCAAAATAAATAAATAAATCTTAAAATAACAATATACATTTCAAAAATAATATTTTGCATTGATTTTAGCTTTCATTTTCATGCTTGAAATTTAAAATTTAACTAAAAAAAATGTTTCAATATTTATCGAAATGTCTATTGGATGTCATTAAGTGATTTTCTATTTTCACCCCTGAAGGATGGTGGAATATATTTTATCCCATCTAATCATTTTTTAAAAACAATAATTGTAAAAAAAAAAAAAAAAAAAAAAAAAAAAAAAAAAAATCCAAATTAGGTATTTTTTTAAGATTTTGATAACTTACTAATATATCAAATATAGATGTTAGTGAATAATAGGTAAAAAAAAATACCTGCTAATTAAAATAATATAGAAGGCTTTTCTACATTGTTGCTTACCCTTGAAAATCTTAGTATAAAATGAAATCTAAGATAAATTCTAACCATTACAAAATTAATGCAAATTTATTGAGATCACAGGTCTCTGCTCCCCAGAAGAAATGTACTTTTATTTTTAAAAATTTACCATAATATGCAGTTCAACAGAATTTCAAGATATTGTTGCATAACAATATGATCAATTTAATTCAACTAATTTCTGAAACTTTCTATGCATATTTTATTCTTATAAATGTTTATATTATGTGATAATTTTCAATTGCTGTTTGTATAACGTTAAATATTATGCAAAATGTGGTAAAAAACAGTGATTTGCAAAGCTGGCGTTGAGGCTTCTGATCTGCAGTTTTACTAGTATTTTAAAATACAATCATGTAAAGAAAAAGTAAACACCCTCTACTAAATCCTTAACAAATTATCATAGAAGAAAATTATTGGTACATAGAAAATTATTGTTGGAAATGATTGTAAAGACCACTTTTGAATGATGCATATAATTTTTTTAGGGACCATCTCCATGTTAACCAAACCCAAACTTCATATTTTTCAATGGCAATTCCCAATTTTATCAAGATATTTCAAATCTCCAATTCAAACTAGATCCATATACTAAATTTTAATTTTGAATAATAAGTTTTTGAATTTTAAATATTCAAAATTTAGTGTTTCTAATGTTAAATTGGATGTACATATTTTTATAAATATATTCTGAAATTATACTCCTAAAGTGCTAATTTTTAATATACCACTAATACTAAAACACTGAAACATAAATAGGTCGAATTTGCACATTTCTAATATAAATAGTGAAATTAATATTCGAAAAAATTACGAATTTCAACCTACAATTTTTTGATGGATTTAGATTTATTAAGATCTGCTATATGAAACTCCAAAATTACAAATTTTTTCTCCAAGTAGTTTTCAAATTATGCTATAAAACAGCAAAATGATGGTTAAAAGGGCGATAGAAGTGACTAGATATGTTGAAATTTATTATGTTATCCTGAAATAACAGTCTTCACTGACTACTTCAGTGGTGCCTAATGTGTCTTCATCAAAAAATGGGCTCTCTTAGTCAACAATCGCGTACTGAATTTCATTATTTGGATACAATTTCTAAAATATGCTTGCTATAAAATAATTAATTTCTTGGAAAGTTATTGCACAGATTTCGGTAAAATTTTATTTTAGGCTAATAGAAAGGTGTAAAGTTCATTTATGCAATCAAAATGAGGTATTTCTACAGAAAAAAACAATGTTGGATTTCGTTTTATTAAGTAGATGAGCTCCGAAGGAAATTTTAAGTACATCATTTAAAAATAGACTTTATTTCTGATGGTTTTGTATAAGTAGCTTTCCTCAATGATAATTTGTTGAGGAGTTAATAAGGGTGTTTACTTTGTTTTTGATGACTGCACAAATGAACAGTAAAAAATATATTTTTTAAATATTACTTTAATTTAACAATTAATGTCCAACTTTTTGAACAGTGCTTAAATTCCATTCATGAACCTTGCTTTATTTCTTTAAAATTGACTTTTGTGTTATTTGTTTTCATAATTACTCTGTATTTTGGATGTTCGACTTTATTTTTATTTTTATCTTTTTTTGTTGTTGATGATCGATTTCCTCTGCATATTTTATACTTTGTTATTATTACGTATAAAACTTTTTTAAAAACATTCTTCTCTTTTTAAACTACATTTAGAAAATAATATGTAAAATAAATTGTTTTACAATGTAAAAAGTACACTTCCTACTGTTATAAATATTTTTTCAACATTTTATTATAAAATATAAAGTATCAGAAATTTAGTAAAGTTAATACAAAAATAGAAAATGTGCCTGTCATACAATATTTATGCTAAGCCTGACCATACTTCAAATTTCTCCTACTAAGAAAACAAATTATAATAAACAAAATTCTAAAATTTAATCTTTCTTTTTGCGTAGATCATTTCTTTAGATGTTTCTGTACGAGTTTGAACTAAAATTATCAGTTTTCGCCAGTTAATAATCATTAACAAATTATAATATTTTTATTTCAAAATACTGATATTTTAGAAGATAAATAAGCAAATGAAATATAACTTACCAATATCTTACTTTAGTAAAGAGGATAGGTCAGTAAATTCTAAAAACACTTTTTCATTATATAGGTCATTATATTTGAAAAATTAGTAGTCTATTAAAAGAGAACTTCCATGTCCGCCAAATTCACATAGAAGCAAAGAGACGCCATCGCCATGAATGAGTCACCGTGATTGGATTTGAATAAAGAATAAATCTGCTGTAACCATGTCAATGGCTGAAACAGAAATTTCAACAAACTTTTCTCACATCTACCCAATGTAACCCTTTTTTCAAGAATAAAGAAAACTATCCCCTTAATTAAAATAAAAACAACAAACAGAATGGTTTTAATGAAAAATAAATTAACTTATAACACATAATTATTGAATCCATCATTTGAATTCGCCCTCTGTTGAATTATTTGACAACGTACAATCGTTCAATACAGCAGCATCCTTATCAAAAGTAAAGTGGTACGGTTAAAAAAAATATGTATTAAAAAAGTTATTATGATATTAGACCTGATATTAGAAACCATGGAAAAGACAAGACGCCAACATGGAACTATAAATAAAGCTATTCTTAGCTTCATGGACACCAATGAAAGAATGAATGAATCGTGAATTACATGATGATTCGTTGTATATGATTTAAGCATTATAATATTATTTATGAATTATCTGCTGCAATGGCGATATGGTTAATACTTTTTTTAATCCCTGGTTGTAATACAGGTTAGCAGACAACCATCAAATGAAACAAACTTCGCCAAAGAAACAAAGTTTAATTTTCGCAATTCATTCCAATATTAATTTGCGGTAAATTTATTCCTTGAGAACATATCTAAGTGTTAGATTCACAAATTTTCACAAATGCTGTGTATTTCTTTTTTTTTTATAAATAATTAGTTTATTTTATTGGTTAAAAAATTTATATTCCAGGAAATGTATTGAATGAATCAATATTCATGAATGGCTTCTTGTTTTCGTGATTCATTCTTTGTATCGGCAGCGGTACTAGTGGACTCGTATTGTAACAGTAGCTATTATTTTTAAATCTATTTATTAAACTTATCTTCTTTACTAAAATAGAAATAATATATGTTTCTTTAGTTATTCTCGCACTGGAAACGTTAGAATTTCTGATTAGATCGTATCGTATGATGACACAAAATAGGTGTCGCAACTTTCATTTTTGCTAACATTTATAATCATTTAAAATATTCGGCACACAGGTAAACTAAATGCTTGCCTAGTAGAATAGCAACTATCAGGTATATGACTGACATACACTATAAGTAATGTGCTCTATAATAATTATTCATTGAGTTATATTTTGATAAAGATATTTTTTGTTAATAAAATTTCTAATTTCATGATTGTGAGCATATTTTTCTTGCATTCTAAAATGAATATTTTTAATTTAAAGAGAAATTTTAAAAGATTTAGACGGAAAATTTTACCTTCATAAACAGTTTATTTTTAGAAAATCTCAAAATTAACTCTTATAAAAATAATGGATACTTACATATTATCCTAGTTATACTGACTAAATTAAACTTTAATTTTTGACAACTTAATAGCCTAATATAGCTAATAAGAGCTATAATGTAATGATAATAATACACATGATATAATTTATTTAATTATCCTAATTTAAGGATGGTAGTTTTATAGTTTTTATCTCTTTATTATGCTCATTTGTAATGCTTTAATTATTAATTTATTTTCCATTATTTACAATATTTAACTGATTTATCTATATTTAATGTTGTTAAGTTACTGGTTTGCATGTGGTTGGCAACAATTTCTGGCAAATTACCTTCTGGTCTGAATAATTTATAAGTACTGAATAGCACGTCTGGTCCTTTTGATAACTAAGAATATTTTACAAATAAATTTTACACTAAAAAATTCCTTGTTTTATGTTCTTTTAATGAGAAGGAATTAAAAAATTTGAAAATCCATAATTTCTATAATTTTTACCTTACATTTGAACTGTAAGTTTCATTGTTTGTTACATCTGCAATGACACATAGATTTTAGGTATTATCGGATTTGAGGAAGTCTACTGTATTTCTAATATTTGACACAGTCTTTTAGGTGAAGATTCACATTTGAAACTTTATGTGAAAATTTAACCATGGGTACTTATCTGGCATATTAATGAATGGGTCTCTCTGATATTAATGAAATATCTGACTTGTTATAGACAAAACAAACAGTAATTAATATTTAAACACCATGAAATGTAATATAACAAAATCTGTTTTTATTTATTACCAAAAACAAAAGTTTGTAAGTTTACTTTATTTAGAAATAAGGATTACTTCTTGTAGTCATACTACTTGTGCCATTGCTATTCATATTCTCATTAAGGGGCCGCTTCACTCAAATGAAAAGACCCTTTCGCTAATGCTAATCCTATGGAAGAAATTTATAAATATATCTCGGTTGCATTTTAATCTTGTTAAATTATTCTTTTTGCATTGGACAGCTGAGATAGATCTGAATGCAGGCCGTTTTTTACTTTTTTGATTTTGTTTACAGATATTTTTTACGACAACGCTTTCATTTCCAGAACCGGTTTGGAAAGCGAAATCACCCTCATAAAAAATATCTGCAACCTAAATCGAAAAAGTAAAAAACGGCCTGCAATCAGATTCATCTCAGCTGTCCAATGCAAAAAGAATAATTTAACAAGATTAAAATGCAACCAAAATACATTTATAAATTTCTTCCATAGGATTAGCATTAGCGAACGGGTCTTTTCATTTGAGTGAAGCGGCCCCTTAAGTGTGTCAATTGTGTGTTTGCTGTTTTAGTTAAGTTGAAAGTGCTTTTTTTGTGTTATAAAACTTTGGAAGGAATCGTGCTTTAAATGATTTATTATTTTTCAATTATTATTCTCTTTAATGTTTGGTTACATTTAGAAGTTTTAAACTGTTTTATGTGTATAAAAATACAAATAAAAAGTCGAAATAAAAATCACTTAATGACATTTTAAACACGCGTATCATATTTATTGTCATTGAATGTGACATTCACGATCATCCATTATTGGCATTTAATCTTATAATTTGGCGATAGTATTTTGGTCATCGGGATAACAGAGTAGTACCATTTTTTTTATAAAGATATTTGTCTTTATTTCTTGTTTAAAGAAGTTATTATAGCTTATTTCTCATTTATTAGGAGATATCAAATGTAAAGCTTCACCTAAAAGGAACTTGTTGTAGCATTTATATTTTAAATTGATAGTAAGTATTGTATTTGAAATTTTTAAAATTAGCTATTATAGTTTATAGGATATTTTCGTATTCCTCAAAGAAACTTCAAGAAGAGGTTTAATCTTATGCAGTACATTAGGGTTATCATAAACCTCTTATTCACTAGAATATGTGGAGTGTCTCACATTTATTTGAACCCAAATTATTACTCATTTTTCAATATGTTAATAATTTTTTATCACTTTAAAATTTCATATTACTAATTACTAAAATTTTCAAAAAGATCATCATTTTTTGGCTTGTTAACATGTTTTAATTTTAAATTTCTCCAGTTTTATCAAATGTAGAAAATTGACCACTCAATGAAAAGAGGAGTTTTATAAGGTTTAGTAATTTGATAATCAAAATGATTATGCACACTTAAAAGAAATAATTTTTTTTAATTATTTATTTAAAATTTTTTAGATAGTTTTTTTTGGAAAAAATTGTATGTTTGTTGTAAAAATGTAAGCTAAAAATTCTGAAGTTTTTAGAGTGGGATCTTAGTGGAATCAGGAATTATAAAATAAAAGCTGAAAATTATCATACAAACTATAATTGAATAAAAAAATGGATAGAATTAAATTGTTTTTTTAATTGTAATTTTTACCTTTTATTTGATAACTTCTGATACCATTGAGAGTCCACTCTAAAAATTTTAGAATTTTAAGTGTACAGTATTAAACAAATATGCTATTTTTTTAAATTTTTTAAAAAACACTATCTAAAAATTTTTTACATTTTAAATTAAAAAGAAATTAAATTTTATTTTTTTATTTATTCATAGTCAACTTTATCAAATTAAACCTTATAAACTCCTCTTTAAAATGACTGGTCATAAAATTTTCCATGTTTAATAGAACTTGATGAATTTAAAATTGAAGATATTTATGCAAGTGAAAAAATGATGATTTTTTAAAAATTTCAATATTTGTAGGAAAATTAAAAGCAATAAAAAAAAAATATGCTCAAATTTATATCACCATGGAGAAGATCTCTGGCATATTGATTGAAATCTGAAATGGTTAGGTTGAATATTGAATTTTTTTGGTTGATTTGACATGAAATGACCCCATTACCAATATTAGAGTCATTTTTTATTAAAGAACAGACTTTAAATGATTTCAATAATCTTCATGAAATGAGTTAATAATCTGCCATATATTAAATCTGTAAAACCATTTAATACAACAGTTACTCAAGGAGCAGGTTTATGTCCCATTTCATATTGTATGAATCAGTCTGACTCTCTAACTCTCTCAGCTAATGCTAATTCTGTCACCAATCATAATATTAAGATGCGATTGGCATCAGTCAATTAGTAAAAAATTGTCTGCTACTTAATGTAATCTTTAAATTTAGCTCAAGCCACTGCATAATTTGCATGGGAATTCAGCTCTGATACCGCTTCATTTTCAGTGAATGCACTGAATTGAATCTAATCTGTACGATATTTCAGACGTAAATATACAGTAAAAATCTTTTTTTAAGCAAGATTTTTTGCACTTTACTATAAAGAAAAAAAAATGACTGATGTGATGAATTTATTAAGACATTTTTAATGGAAATCTGCATTCATTAGAAGGAAATGTTTAATTGTAAATAACTATTAGACTGTTATGTTCTGAATGAATTTGTTGGCTGTATTAAAGACAAAATTGCCTTTGAAGAGGCATTAGCTCTGGAGGATAAATATCTTAATATTAGAGAAACAAACTTTTTGTTTCTAATCAAAATATTCTGAGTCTTGAAAGGCTTCAAGATTAAATTGCAGAACATAAACTAAGAGGTGTAAAAGAAAACATAATAACATCTATGTTTGATATATATATATATATATTTTATGTAGAAATGTTTTCTATTAATTTTGTATTATACCATTTAAATGTATTTCTGATAATCAATATAGTTTTTTAATTTATAAAATGCATTTTCGTTTACTTCTTTGTTATTTATTTACAGTTTTACATGATAACTATATTTGTTGATAAATTCCAAATAACAGAATGTAAACAAAGAATTGAGCCACAATCCGCTAAATTTTGTAATCTGCAAATCCCTCGTTTCCCACCTGTGCAAATTGGAGGGAATGTAGTGTACTTGAATATCAGCTGGAGTATGTCGAAACTTATAAATACTGTGCGCCAGAATTTAACATCATGTTATTGTATGTTCCACCTACATTTGATAGTTATATTGATGTATTTAAAAATAACCTATTTTAACAAATAAATTTTTTAAATGTATGATGAAATGTAATCTGTGAATTCTTTAACAGAAATAGATTTCTGTTAGCTCTCTATAAGTGATCCCAAAAATACAATTAATCCTACAAAATAGTTTTTGAAGTATCAACTAAACACATTGCAGTCTATCTTGTAGCTACTAAAGAAGTATTTAACATTAGAATCTCTTGGTTTTAAATTTCTCTAATTCCTAAACTTCTTGACCGAATAATTTATCTTTGTTATCTAATGGTAAAATTTAGCCAAAGATCTGAATATGAATTGAATTTCAGATGGCAGTATAGACAATTTTAATTTTTTTTTTATATATATAATTTCTATATTTAGATGACTCCTTAACAAAAATTTACAATTGCAATAAATTATCTGGTGTTATTACAAACAAATGACTTTAATCACATTATGATGATTTGTGGTACAGTTAGCAGCATATGGCCTAATGGCACAATGTGGAAAATGCAGTTGTCGCCAAATATATGAAATTCCCTTGAAACTACTGTACAGTCTCTAAAATCCACACTTGAAAAATCAACAATCTTCCTAAATCTGCATACATTTTAGAATATAAACAATGAAATTTGCAATTAAGAAGTATTCTTTATAATCTCTTTATTAACAATAACAGTGAGCAAAAATAAAATAATTTTCAACATAAATTTATGGGTTCATAAGATATTGCACAAGTAAAATGTTTTTATTCAACGGAAAATTACGTACAAGAAAATGTAAAATAATAGAAATCGACGAGAAATGTAAACAAATGCATAAATGTTTCAGAAGTGGCACCATCTATTGGATGCTAAAAAAAACAGCGAATTTATTTGATATACATTTCATGCAAGGCTTTAATTATTGCATGACATAAAATATAGCCTAGATTTTTATTTATCCAAAATGAGGATAAAGATTATTCATTTAATCTTACCACAAGCTAAAACACTGGTATTCTTTTGAATTATGCAAAAAATTCCAGCTCAGTTTCACTAGATTTTTTTTAAAGAAGAAATTGTTGAATGGATGAATAATAAAAATTAGGTCTTAAAATCATGTTGCAGATGAAGAAGTTATTTTTGCCAATAATAAACTGAGAGTGTATGTCTGGAAAAAAAATGATGAAGGTTTAGTTTTAGGTGAAAATTTTGAAGTTCTTGGAACAGCAGAGTTTTATAGACCAACAGGAAATAATGATTGTTTAGAGAATTCAAAAGAAATTTCAACAAGAAAAAATGTAAATTCTCAACCAAAGGACTGTATAATAAATGTTTATAAATTTTAGTAAAACACATTTTGGGTATTAAATGATGATATACAAATTAAAGTTTTCATTTGCTTAAATAGAATTATTACATGCTCTTCTTGGAAAAAAAAAGTTAACTTGAAAAAAATTAATCATTCAATCCAGAATCTACAATTTATATCGTTTCTATAAAGATTAATAGATTAGATCTAATAATAGGATTTTAATTTCATAAGTTGGAATAAATAAGGACTGTTGTTAAATGAAAATTAATATAATATAAGGTTAATTTTGACTCTTTTTTTTTTTTTTTTTTTTGTAAGATGTATTTTTAGCAGACTGCTTCAAAATTTTCATTTTTGATTTAATGAATCTATGCATTTATTGTTACTTAACAATTTCTTTATTTTTAATAACTTTTAAGTTAAAAAAAAGAAAATAGCAATCATATATGCAGTTATACTTTATTTTATTGCACGAATAACTATTAAAATGTGTCTAAATTCTAAGAATTTTGCTTTATTCTGTATATGGAAAAAATTGTTCACCTTTTTTCTTATTTTCCAGGACATTTGAGAGATGGATATTGATACAATATAAACTGTCAAACCCATCCCCTTCCCCCCTTTAGTTGATAACTTTGTGTACATACAGCCCATTAGCCATAAACTCGAGAGAAAGATGCATGTACAATGGCAGTCAAAAGTTTCCGGCCAGCAAAAAATTTTCAGTTAATTTGTAAATATACCCATATGAAGAGGAATCTCAAAGGGTTATTTATACATTTTATTGACATAATAGTTAGGAACTTACTTATAGAAGAACATGTAAATATCAATAAATTTAATTGACAAAATTAAGTATAAAGGAAAGCGCATGTTCTCAAAAGTTTCCGGCCACCTTCACAAGTTTGTAAAAAAGTGGTATTGTAATAGAAAATTACAGTGATCAACAACATTTACAATTATTATTTTATTGTATTACCATTTTATTAGCTTTAGTAAAAAGTATTGTGGCGCAGCAATGTGACATTCATACAATCAACAGTTAAAGATCGTCTATGGTACGTTTCTCCCACATTTCTTGCAATTTTGGCGAAATTTCGGCTGAGTTGGAATATTTATAGTACCGCAGACTTTTGTCAACTTCATTTAAAATATTTTCAATTGGATTCATGTTGGACGCTTGGCTGATCATTTCAAAAGCGAAGTTTTTTGTGCGAAAACCATTGCTTATCGAGATTTGCAAACATTATTTATTTCGTTATCATGTTAAGAAAAATAGTTGAGATCAATTTTTTTTTTACTAATAAGGCAGAAAATAGTCTTGCAAGATATCCTCATACATTATATCATTCACCTGGCTGTAGATTTCAAATAACGGACCGTCACTTTTTGAAGAAAATACTCCCCACGGCATAACATGTCCTCCTCCATGCCTCATTGCAGGAATAACATAGGTCGAATCATATCTTTTGTTCTTAGGTCATCAGGCGTTGTGTCTGCCATCTCTTCCAAAACTGTCTTGAATTTGATTGATGGAAAAATAGAACTTTTTTCCAGTTTTCACTTGACCAGACTTTGATTTTTAGAAAACGCCAGTCGGGTACGTTTGTATTTTTTTTATCTCTGAAAAAGTTTTAACACCGACTCTTCCATAAAGTTATGCATCACGTCAGCATGTTCATATGGTATATGGATTTATTTCAGCAATATTTTCATTCCGTAAATCTTAATATATTGCAGCGGAATTTTTATGCAGATTATCAATTGTTTTTCTCCTGATAATTCCGTCCATAGGAATAGTAATTTTCCAGGATCTCCCGGACCTCTGAAAGTCTTGAAGGCCACGGCCATCTTTATATAATTTTTAAATATTGTTTAAGGTCGATTTTAACCGATCGATAACTTTGCCGCAATATCTCGAGAAGATTGGCCTTTTAGCTACAAACTAATCACTCATTTATGAACAAGAATTGTTCAACTTTTCAATTTTGAATTCAGACTATGCTATACACGTTGATTTATTCATAAATACAACCAAAAAACAGTTTACCGATAGAAAAAAATCTAAAGAATGATAAGTGGCCGGAAACTTTTGCACAGGCGAACTTTGAATTTTATCCCTTTGCATGAAGTATCTTCAGTATCCTATCAAAATTATCACGTGGTCAGAGGTCATTCACATATTCCTAACTTTTGAAACAATTGTGCTTTTTCTTTGGTAAATAAATTGAAGAAACTAATTGACCGGAAACTTTTGACTGCCACTGTAGGTGAAACTGGATCTATGTTTCTACTTATATATTACATATGTATGTGTATCTGTATCTATACTCGAGTTAAGGAGGCTGGTCACTTGGCTTCCAAATTCCTTGCAATAATATAAAGTCTGTGTGCATTTGGTACATTCATATATTTAAAATATTTCTTCAGGAAATTAATATTTTTTACCTCTATTTTTTGTAGACACTTCTTAAAAATGCCTCGGTTTTTCTTAGTTCTCAAAATGTTTCTGAAACGTGTGCTTAATTTTGTAAAAAGTGTTAAAAATTTTGCTCATAGTTTATCAGTTTTTTACACATAAAATATTGAATAAAGCATAGATTTTAGATGTAGTTTGAGAGCTAAGAAAAATGAGAGACATCTTTTAAGAAGAGTAAAAAAAATAATAAGATATTAATCTCTTAATGAGATATTTTAAATATGAAAACCTCAGAAACAAAGTAAATAGTATAAGTGACAAAAATTCGATTTGGAGTAAATTGAGTTCAAAGATAATTGATGTTAAAGTTGAACATCAATAATAACTGACTGAATTGAAATAGAAAACTGACATTTGTTTTATTGTGGTTTTTGAACTCTTATTTCAATGACTGTAAAAAAGGTAAAGTAAATTTTCTTTAAATTTATAATGAACCAATATTGATAATTATTTGGAAAAAGAAGCTGATCTCTATAACACAGCACATAATTAGAAAACAACTCATATTTCATTACCTAACAAGAAAAAAAAGCATATTTCCAGGTTGACTCTAACCTTAGTTCCATTTTTTTTTAATTTTGTCAGTTATATTCTTGGGTCCTCATGCATAATTGCATCAAACATCCATAAATTATGTTAAACAATTCCAAAGGTGTGTGACCAGCTCCCAAGTAAAGGATAATTGTCAAATTGCCCACTTAATTGACAGTTAAATTTTAGTGCAGTTTATTAAATAAATGTTTTATTATTTTTCTTTCTGTTTTTTAGATTCATTGGTATATAAATCTTTTTTTGCTGAAGTTCAGTAAGTCATTTACTTGGTTGTAAATGTCAATAATTTCTTCATAGTGAAATTTTAAACAAGTTTCTTTTGTTGTCTAAAAAAAAATTTTAACTCAAGAAAATGTCATTAATTGCAGAAGAAAATTCTTCCTCCAGTCAACAGCACTCTGTTCCTCGAAACGGGGATAAGGAGAAATATTCCTCTATTGATAAATGTGAAAAACTCTTTGTTTGTGAAATATGTTCCAAAAGATTTTCTCGGAATGGTGACTTAAGAACCCATCTCTTGACTCATACAGGAGAGAAACCCTATGTTTGTGAAATATGCTCCAAAGGATTTTTTCGGAATGGTGACTTAAGAACCCATCTCTTAACTCATACAGGAGGGAAACCCTATGTTTGTGAAATATGCTCCAAAGGATTTTCTCAGAATTGTGGTCTAAGGAACCATCTCAGGACTCATACAGGAGAGAAACCTTATATTTGTGAAATATGTTTTAAAGGATTTTCTGTTCAAAGCACTTTGAGAAAACATCTCTTGTTACATACAGGAGAAAAACCTTTTATGTGTGAAATATGTTCCAAAGGATTTTCACAAAATGGTCAACTAAGAACACATGTCTTGATACATACAGGAGAAAAACCTTTTGCCTGTGAAATATGTTCCAAGAGATTTTCTCAGAATAGTAGTCTAAGAAGGCATCTCTCGATTCATATAGGTGAATACACTGAAGAACCTTTTGTTTGTGAAATATGTTCCAAAGAATTTAAGCTAAGAACCCATCTCTTGATGCATACAGGAGAAAAACCTTTTATTTGTGAAATATGTTCCAAAGGATTTTCTCACAATGGTGAACTAAGAACCCATCTCTTGATTCATACAGGTGAAAAACATTTTGTTTGTAAAATATGTTCCAAAGCATTTTCTGATAATTGTAATCTAAGAGAACATCGTTTCTCTCATATGAAATAGACTCTTCCTACAAATATCTTATCTTTTTATTGTCAAAATTAAGTAAGAGCCGTGCATATGTCGTTGCTTTTACTATTATAACATATCTTGTGTTGTAGCATGTAGTAATAAAATATTAATGTACACTTTTTTTCTGCCTCCTCATAAAGTCTTCCATGTTACTTTGTGTTTTTCATAATAAGCAAATAACTCCTCACTTATTCATTATGTTACAATAAACTTTTATTGTAAAGATTTACTATAGTTACTTCTGTTTTTTGAGGTAGAACTTCGAAATCTACCTCCTTCTGTAGGCCGAGCCGGAAGGGACTTGTTCTTTTAATTTCCTTTTACCCTTTAACAACTGGTAATTTGGGTAAAAATCAAAATTCCTAGTGGTGAACTTTAATTAGTTTAAGTGTGTTTCAGTCGTAATTAAATTTTAGCTAAATAAGGACTTGTACATTGTGATAGTAAATAAAATACAGAGCTGTACAAAAGTATTCAACTCTGCTTCTGTCTATGTGTATAAATTCTCTAAAGTCAAAGTTCAACCAATTATGTATTTTTGGATATACTGTGCCATCTTTGGTATTAAAAATAAAGTATGTTGTTCATAGTTCATTTACAAAGACACTGAAAAACTGTTCCATTTTATTATGATCTATGAGGAAATTTTGTTATTGTATAATTACATAGCACCTACAGTCATCGTCTGGTCTCCCCATCTGTCCCACATATAACAGGCCAAGAATTATCTAGTCGAATGGTTTGAAACTTATTATGTATTATTGGAATAAAATTTTGTTTTGGACAGTTTGAAATCATTGATTATGAACCAATTTCCGACACACTCTTTTGGAGATGATTTACAGAGAACTATAAAATACTCCAAAAGCCGACCACACAAAACCCTAAGTGATCGAGCACAGGAAAAATCCTTTATATTGTGGAAGAGTTGTCCTAGGGGAATCTAATGATCCATGTCTGCCGGTAGCAAAGCGGTGCATAAGCCACAAATGAAAACCATTAATGATTAACTCGAAGGCTTAGCATTGTGAGCAGGAAAACACAATGCTACGGCTATGAGTCTGTCGGGCCATTATATGCCGATACTAATCCATCAAAAATAACTGGAATCGCAAGCTGTGTCGCATCGCAAATAGAAACTTTTAAAATGATATTCATCATTTCAAATTAAAATGTTTTATAATAATTGGGAACTAAAACGGCCTATAGAGGAGCTGCTCGCAGCCTTTGATACAGGATAACTGTCCCTTTAATTTCTCTTTAACTAATGTTAAAGTCCCATTGAAACAATTCTTCATTTTAAATGTATTTAAACGTTCTAGATATTCAAATTCGTATAATATTTACTTCGTCATATAAGACAGAAAACAAATGTCACAGGAAATCTGAAATTGTGCAAAAGAATAATTATTCTGAACAAATTTAAAATGCATGTAATGCAATGAACTTACACGGCGTTATCCTGAATGGAAGAGTTACATCGTTTCTCCACCAGATGGCGTATTCGAGCGCTTGAGTCGCCAATTCTTTGCTAACATAATAATTTAAAATAATTTTTCTTTACTTTAAAATGTATTTCTAATATTTAAAATAGTTTTCGTAAAATAATTTGTATTTTTATATTTCATTTATTTAACTGTGTACTGTTGTGCATCCTTTTGACTGTAACTGTACATTTTTGCAGTTAACGTTGTTGATCAAATAAAGTTGGCGTACTCGTGTCTCTTGCTCGAGCATGTGTTTAAAAACTTAATTTTATCGTCATATTTATTTAAAATTATGTAGTGTAAATTTTTCTTGGTGAAAAAAAGGATTACCGCTATCGATGATTGAATATGGTTGGTTTTTAAGATGAGTTATAAAAGTTATTTCTCTTGTTAGCTACACGTGCTAAAATTGGTAGCTACATACTGGTGACCCACGTTAACATAACTTATTCACAATGTCTCTTACCGACCAAAACTCCGGATCAGCAGAAGCTAGCAAAGTTAGCATCAAAATTCCCCCATTTTGCACAGAAAAAAACTGAAATGTGGTTTGTCACAATTGAAGCGCAGTTCAAGATAGCAGGAATCGCGTGCGACGAGACTAAGTTCAACTATTTGATCGCACAGTTTGACCCGAAGTTTATGGAAAACATCTGGGACATAATTCAAAATGGCACTCCAAATAAGTATGCAGCCGCGAAAGACAAACTTTTAAGCACTTTTAAAGAAAGTTAAAATTTGCGTATCAAACGACTTCTCACAGGACTAGAATTAGGAGATTTGAAGCCCAGCCAACTCTTATGAAAGTTGCAAGCATTAAGGCCCCTTTCCTCGCTCAAGAAAACGCTCGTGAGCTAATGCTATTCCTATGGGGAAGCATTTTTCTAATAACTCTTTCGCATTTTGACATTTTTGAATAATATTTTTTCTATTGGATAGCTTAGGTGCAAGCCGACAGCGCACCTTTTTTACTTTTTCGATTTTGGTTGCAGATATTTTTTTTAAAGCACTTTCAGTTTCGAAACCGGTTTTAAAAGTGAAACTAACTTTGTAAAAAATATCAGCAACCAAAATCGAAAAGGTAAAAAAGGTGCTCTGTCGGCATGCACCTCAGCTATCCAATGCAAAAAAAATATTCAAAAATGTCAAAATGTGATTGAGTTATTAGAAAAATGCTTCCCCATAGGAATAGCATTAGCTCGCAAGCATTTCCTCGAGCGAGGACAGGGGCCTTAAGCGATACGAAAGACGTTTCAGACAAAGTGCTAAGAACTCTGTGGTTAGAAAAGCTCTCAGACTCAGTGAAAAACATAATTGTTGTTAGAGGTGAAGATTTAGAAAAATTGGCCAAAATGGCTGATAAAATCACAGAACTGAACCCTAATATGGAACTTGCCAAAGTTGATAAAGAGGCTTCCAGCTATGCAGTCCTCTTGGATAAGATCTCCAGCTTGGAGCAGCAGATTGCAAGTTTGCATGTTCAACGATCTCGTAGTCGTACTCTTAATCGCCGTGCTGCTAGATACAGAAGTCAATTCCGCAAGCGTTGTGATCCTAATGGGAAGATTTGCTGTTTTCACTTCAGATTTGGAAAAAAATACCTGCCAGAAAAGTGTAAACAACCTTGTAGTTGGCAACAAGCGGAAAACTCCTCCCAGCAGTAGAGTCAGCGGCAAGTCCTGCTGCAAAGAACGTAGATTGCCGCAACTGCAGATTATTTGTTCATGACAAAAAAACTGGTGTGCGCTTTTTAGTCGATAGTTGTGCTGATGTCTACTTGGTTCCAGCAAACATAAAATGAGAGCAACTATGCTCATATGTGTTATATGCTGCCAATGGCACTGAAATACCAACTTATGGCATAAAAACACTGACATTAGATCTAGGTTTATGCCGTGCATTTCAATGGCCATTCATAGTGGCCAAGGTGAGTAAAAGAATCATTGGTGCTGATTTTCCACATCACTTTCATTTGCTTATTGACATACATAAACGTAAATTAATTGATGGCATCACACAATTGTCTGTAAAAAGTGAAATTTCAACAATTTCTGATGAGTGTTTTATAACTACGTTTGATCGTAAATCCCAATTTAGTGATTTATTAAATTTATATCCGGATATTACGAAACCTAATATTTTAAATAAATCAGTTAAACATGAAGTTAAGCATTACATTGAAACAACAGGTCCACCAGTGCATTCTAGAGCACGACAACTAAACCCTGAAAAGCTTGCATTGGCCAAAACGGAATACCAATTCATGCTTGACGATAACATAATCCGACCGTCAAAATCAGCCAGGGCCAGTCCCCTTTATTTGGTTAACAGAAAAGATGGTACCCTAAGACCTTGTGGAGATTACAGAAGATTAAACGACAAAACCATTCCAGATAGATACCCCATACCCCGAATTGAAGATTTCCATAATATATTAAAATATACGGTTATTTTCTCTAACCTTGATTTAATCAAAGCATATTATGAAATTCCAAGTATTGCAGTTTTCGGCTTGTCTTCTTCAGCTATGAAGAAGACAAGCCGAAAACTGCAATAATTACCCCCATTTGGGTTATTTGAGTTCAATGTTATGAGTTTTGGCCTCCGGAATGCTCTTGACACGTTCAAGCGATTTATTAATTAAGTTTTTCAGGGGTTGGATTTTTTGTTTCCCAATTTGGATGACGTGCTAGTTACTTCGGGCTCAGAAGCCGAGCATAAAGAGCACCTAAAAATCCTATTCGAGAGATTAAATAAGAATGGCCTGCGTATTAATGTGGCAAAATCAATAATGGGGGGTTAACCAAATTGAATTTTCGGGATACCTCATTAATGAGAAAGGTTACTCACCCCTTCCAACTAAAGTCCAAGTCATCCTAGATTATAAATTACCAGACGACGTACCTTTCTTAGTATGATTAATTTCTATCGCAGATACCTGAAAGATGCAGCACAAACCCAAGCACTGCTTCACAAGATGTTAAAAGGTGCTAAGAAAAAGGATCGCTAAAAAGTCCCTTGGGCAGATAAAAGTATCCAGCAATTTGAAAAGTACAAAACTGATTTAGCTAACGCTGCACTTCTGTGTTTTCTAAAGCCTGTACTCCCATTATCTCTATGCACAGATGCTTCAGATTGGGCAATTGGTTCAGTTTTAGAACAATTTGAAGACAACATGTGGAAGCCAATTGGTTTCTATTCGAAAAAACTTAACGAAATTCAGAAAGAGTACAGTACGTATGACCGTGAGTTATTGGGAATCTATCTTTCCATCAAACATTTTAAAAACTTTTTTGGAAGGTCGAGAATTCACAATTTGGACAGATCATAAGCCTTTAATATTTGCTTTCAAACAGGAAAAAGAAAAAGCTTCTCCAAGACAGTTGCGGCAGCTCCAGTACATCTCTCAATTTTCTACCAACATCCAACACATTAGTGGCAAAGATAATGTGGTTGCTGACACCTTGTCTAGAATAGAACCAGTCTGCGTTATCGACTATGATGAAATAGCCTAAGAGCAAAGTAATGATGCAGAATTCAAAGAATTGTGTTCTAGTGAAACATCTTTGGACTTCAAACCTTACACTCTGGCATCTGGAAAAACATTATGGTGTGATACATCCCACAACAAGATTCGCCCATACATTCCTCCTAAATTCAGGAGAGAACGCTTTCATCAAGTCCATGGCTTGTCACACCCAGGCATAAAATCTACCATTAAAGAGATGGCTGCCAGGTTCATTTGGCCAGGAATCAATAAGCAAGTAAAAGAATGGGCTCAAACATGTATTAATTGTCAAAAGACCAAGGTAAATAGACATACCAAATCTAAATTTTCTACTTATCAATAACATGATGAAATTGTGATGATTAATGTTGTGCATATTGATTTAATTGGGCATTTGCCCCCATCTGATAGACATATTTATTGTTTAACTTGCATCGATAGATTTTCTTGTTGGACAGAAGTTGTCCCTTTGCCTAAAAATAGTGCTGAAACAGTGAGCAAAGTATTTTATGAGCATTGGATTTGTAGATTCGGTTTGCCAGGAACAATCATAACAGATCAAGGTAAACAATTTAAGTCTCAGTTGCTCAAAAACTTAGCAGAAATTTGTGGTGCAAAACTTTGAACATCAATGCCATACCATCCACAGTGTCAGGGCAGAGTTGAACGATTTCACAGAACTTCAAAAACAGCTATTAAAGCACACAACAATGTGAAATGGATTGAAATTTTACCAACAGTGCTTTTAGGACTAAGATCAGTTATCAAAAGTGACACGAATCATTCTGTAGCACAGACGGTTTATGGTACAAATGGTGCCAGGTGAATTTTTTGATAAATCTACAGTGAGTATAGATTCTGACACTTTTGTAACTCAGCTACAGAAGTATATGGAGCAATTAAAACCTATGCCTACAAAACAGGCAACACAATAAACAATATTTGTGCACAAGGATTTAAAATCTTGCTCCCATGTGTTTATTAGGGTAGACCGAGTAAAAAACTCTGGAAACAGCCTACCAAGGACCTTTTTTGGTAGTCAATAAATATGATAAATATTATACTTTGCTAATAAAAGGCAAAAATGTCAATATCTCAATTGACCGGCTTAAGCCAGCCTATATGTTGACACATGATGAAATTCCAGAGAATAGTAACATGCCTAGTCACTCACATACTCCACAAGTCACTTCTGATGATCAAATATTGCCTTCAACAACACGTTGTGGCAGAAAAGTTAATTTGCCAGTTCGCTTTAAAGATTGATTAATTTATTAATGATTGTGTTATAATATTTCTTAATTCCTTTTATATATACTTTTTATATTTATCCTATTCTTGCTTATTTTATGATATGATTTCTAATATTGAATTACATGTTTAAATTAGCATGATTTCATACAGTGTTTAAGTTGAGTAAATAGTCTTCAATTTTAGTAACCATTAATATTTATAATCTCATAGATTTCAGATAATTTTCTTTTATGTGAGATTATTTAAACTTACAACAAGACGTTACTCTGAGTAATAATAATTTTATGATATAATTTAAATTATAACTTTTTTTTCTTCCTCCAATGTTGAATAAAGTTGCATTTATAGCTGTTGCATTTATATTAAATTAATAACAATTCTATACTATTTTAAAATTAATGTCTCACTGAAAACAGAAATAGATTTTTGTGTGATATATACAAGATTATTTTTTTCCATTAAATTATTTACATTGTTATTTTCAAATGTAATTATTTAATTTTTACCATGATTTTTGTTATCGTAACTTAGTTACTGGTAAGGGAGTAATGTCGGGCCATTATATGCCGACATATGGCGATACTAGTCCAGCAAAAATAACTGGAATCGCAAGCTGTGTCGCATCGCAAATAGTAACTTTTAAAATGATATTCATCTTTTCAAATTAAAATGTTTTATAATAAATATTTGCTAACATAATAATTTAAAATAATTTTTCTTTACTTTAAAATGTATTTCTAATATTTAAAATAGTTTTCGTAAAATAATTTGTATTTTTATATTTCATTTATTTAACTGTGTATTATTGTGCATCCTTTTGACTGTAACTGTACATTTTAGCAGTTAACGTTGTTGATCAAATAAAGTTGGCGTGCTCGTGTCTCTCGCTCGAGCATGTGTTTAAAAACTTAATTTTATCGTAATATTTATTTAAAATTATGTAGTGTAAATTTTTCTTGGTGAAAAAAAGGATTACCGCTGTCGACGACTGAATATGGTTGTTTTTTTTAGATGAGTTATAATAGTTATTTCGCTTGTTAGCTACACGTGCTAAAATCGGTAGCTACAAGTCAACCACAACTGGTATTCATTTTTGGCTGATGCACCACTTCACTTCCGGCAGACATGGATCATTAGATTCCCCTATGACAACTCTTCCATAAGATAAAAGAATTTTTCTTGTGTTCGATGACTTAGGGTTTTGTGAGGTCGATTCTTGGACTAAAACCTTTCCAATCTCATGACTGGAATAGGTGGCGGACATCTTATTTGGAAAAACCAGGTCCTCTCCACGGATCTCGATAAATGGCATTTATTTCTTACTTCTACAAGAAGTAAATATTAGATTCGTGAAAATGTTTGAAATCCGATTTTGAACGGATATACATATTTTAGGAGTCAGAGATCCCAAAAGATATGTTTTTTACAAAATGTCTGTCTGTGTGTATGTGACAAAAATTTGTGGGCGCTCTATCTCTATCTCATGAACTAATACATGGAATTTCCCAAAACTTTAGATTCTGCTAGATCTTGACATAAGCTAAATCTGATTAGTGTTTGGTGTATATTGCTCAACCAGTGGCTTTGCGATGCTACATTATTCACATTAACCATATTTTAAAATCTAGTGCAAGGATTTTCATAAAACTTTAGATTTAGTTAATACTTGATATAAAATGGTACTGATTACATTTTGATGTATATCATATAACAGGTGGTGCTGCTATGATGCATTTTTCAGAAAGTATTGACGTGCCTAAGAAAGCAGAAAGTTTTGGGATTGCCACATCTGACTAACTCCTAAACAATTGAAGTACTTTGTGATGAAAATTAAAGTGATTAAATGATAAGCTTACACTAATCATATATATAAATTGAGTAAACAAGCCAAATAAATATTCAATAGATTATTTATATAATTTTAGAGAAATAACAAGCTCAAGCAGGGAGCAAAGAATAAACGATAATGAGAAATGATTCATTTAAATTTTTCGAAATTTTTTAAAAAGAAAATGTATAATAAATTAGATTTTTTTTTTGAAAAAAGAATTAGCATATATCTCTTCTATTTTTAAAAGTGTTTCTTCAGTAAAGCTTCTGCTATCATGTAACTCATTGAGGGAAAATTTACTCTTTTCACGTCCAATTAATTTTTTAATTTTTGGCAAAAGTTATTTTACAGTAAAATAACAAAAATTAAAACTATCAAAAAGTTTTACTGAGAAATAATGAAGAGGTCTAGAGTTATTTGGTTTTTATCAAAATGACAACTGTGACAGTTAAACAAAAATTTTGCAAATTTTTATTTTATAAATAAATGCTAAACCAAAAAAGATGTGATAACAGTAAATGCAGCGACATATACATGGTTCATACTCAAATTTAACATAATAAAAATACAAGATATTTTCAAGAGGTATCTATTTAGTGTGAGACAAATGCTTTTTTTAAATATTAGTTATCAGATAATCCTCTGGAAAACATCACTCACAAACAAATCATTTTCTCCCGTATCTATCATGAGTTGTCTTTCTAGTTGACAAGAAAATTCTTTGGAACAAATTTCAGAAACAAAAGGAATTTATCCTGTATGCGTGAAGAGATGCTTTCTTAGAACACCATTTTGAGAAAATCCTTTGGAACATATTTCGCAAACAAAAGGTTTTTCACCTGTGTGCGTCAAGAGATGACTTTTTAAATGACTATCCTGAGAAAATCCTTTGGAAAATATTTCGCAAACAAAAGGTTTTTCACCTGTGTGCGTCAAGAGATGCTGTCTTAGATCACCATTTTGAGAAAATCCTTTGGAACATATTTCGCAAACAAAAGGTTTTTCACCTGTATGAATCAAGCGATGCTTTCTTAGATGACCATTATTAGAAAATCCTTTGGAACATACTTCACAAGCAAAAGGTTTTTCACCTGTGTGCGTCAAGAGATGTTTTTTAAACACAATTTTGAGAAAATCCTGCGGAACATATTTCTCAACAAAAGGTTTTTCACCTGTGTGCGTCCAGAGATGACTTTTTAGATGACTATCTTGAGAAAATCCTTTGGAACATATTTCGCAAACAAAAGGTTTTTCACCTGTGTGCGTCAAGAGATGCTTTCTTAGAACACAATTTTGAGAAAATCCTTTGGAACATATTTCGCAAACGAAAGGTTTTTCACTTGTGTGCGTCAAGAGATGCTTTCTTAGACCACCATTTTCAGAAAATCCTTTGGAACATATTTCGCAAACAAAGGGTTTTTCACCTGTGTGCGTCAAGAGATGGGTTCTTAAGTTACGATTCTCATAAAATCTTTTGGAACATATTTCGCAAACAAAAGGTTTTTCACCTGTATGAATCAAGCGATGCTTTCTTAGATGACCATTATTAGAAAATTCTTTGGAACATACTTCACAAGCAAAAGGTTTTTCACCTGTGTGCGTCAAGAGATGTTTTTTAGAACACAATTTTGAGAAAATCCTGTGGAACATATTTCTCAAACAAAAGGTTTTTCACCTGTGTGCGTCAAGAGATGACTTTTTAGATGACTATCTTGAGAAAATCCTTTGGAACATATTTCGCAAACGAAAGGTTTTTCACCTGTGTGCGTCAACAGATGCTTTCTTAGACCACCATTTTCAGAAAATCCTTTGGAACATATTTCGCAAACAAAGGGTTTTTCACCTGTGTGCGTCAAGAGATGCTGTCTTAGATCACCATTTTGAGAAAATCCTTTGGAACATATTTCGCAAACAAAAGGTTTTTCACCTGTATGAATCAAGCAATGCTTTCTTAGATGACCATTATTAGAAAATCCTTTGGAACATACTTCACAAGCAAAAGGTTTTTCACCTGTGTGCGTCAAGAGATGTTTTTTAGAACACAATTTTGAGAAAATCCTGCGGAACATATTTCTCAACAAAAGGGTTTTCACCTGTGTGCGTCCAGAGATGACTTTTTAGATGACTATCTTGAGAAAATCCTTTGGAACATATTTCGCAAACAAAAGGTTTTTCACCTGTGTGCGTCAAGAGATGCTTTCTTAGAACACAATTTTGAGAAAATCCTTTGGAACATATTTCGCAAACGAAAGGTTTTTCACTTGTGTGCGTCAAGAGATGCTTTCTTAGACCACCATTTTCAGAAAATCCTTTGGAACATATTTCGCAAACAAAGGGTTTTTCACCTGTGTGCGTCAAGAGATGGGTTCTTAAGTTACGATTCTCATAAAATCTTTTGGAACATATTTCGCAAACAAAAGGTTTTTCACCTGTATGAATCAAGCGATGCTTTCTTAGACCACCATTTTGAGAAAATCTTTTGGAACATATTTCGCAAACAAAGGGTTTTTCACCTGTATGAATCAAGCGATGCTTTCTTAGATGACCATTATTAGAAAATTCTTTGGAACATACTTCACAAGCAAAAGGTTTTTCACCTGTGTGCGTCAAGAGATGTTTTTTAGAACACAATTTTGAGAAAATCCTGTGGAACATATTTCTCAACCAAAAGGTTTTTCACCTGTGTGCGTCAAGAGATGCTTTCTTAGAACACAATTTTGAGAAAATCCTTTGGAACATATTTCGCAAACGAAAGGTTTTTCACTTGTGTGCGTCAAGAGATGCTTTCTTAGACCACCATTTTCAGAAAATCCTTTGGAACATATTTCGCAAACAAAGGGTTTTTCACCTGTGTGCGTCAAGAGATGGGTTCTTAAGTTACGATTCTCATAAAATCTTTTGGAACATATTTCGAAAACAAAAGGTTTTTCACCTGTATGAATCAAGCGATGCTTTCTTAGACCACCATTTTGAGAAAATCTTTTGGAACATATTTCGCAAACAAAAGGTTTTTCACCTGTATGAATCAAGCGATGCTTTCTTAGATGACCATTATTAGAAAATCCTTTGGAACATACTTCACAAGCAAAAGGTTTTTCACCTGTGTGCGTCAAGAGATGTTTTTTAGAACACAATTTTGAGAAAATCCTGTGGAACATATTTCTCAACCAAAAGGTTTTTCACCTGTGTGCGTCAAGAGATGACTTTTTAGATGACTATCTTGAGAAAATCCTTTGGAACATATTTCGCAAACGAAAGGTTTTTCACTTGTGTGCGTCAAGAGATGCTTTCTTAGACCACCATTTTCAGAAAATCCTTTGGAACATATTTCGCAAACAAAGGTTTTTCACCTGTGTGCGTCAAGAGATGGGTTCTTAAGTTACGATTCTCATAAAATCTTTTGGAACATATTTCGAAAACAAAAGGTTTTTCACCTGTATGAATCAAGCGATGCTTTCTTAGACCACCATTTTGAGAAAATCTTTTGGAACATATTTCGCAAACAAAAGGTTTTTCACCTGTATGAATCAAGCGATGCTTTCTTAGATGACCATTATTAGAAAATCCTTTGGAACATACTTCACAAGCAAAAGGTTTTTCACCTGTGTGCGTCAAGAGATGTTTTTTAGAACACAATTTTGAGAAAATCCTGTGGAACATATTTCTCAAACAAAAGGTTTTTCACCTGTGTGCGTCAAGAGATGACTTTTTAGATGACTATCTTGAGAAAATCCTTTGGAACATATTTCGCAAACGAAAGGTTTTTCACCTGTGTGCGTCAAGAGATGCTTTCTTAGACCACCATTTTCAGAAAATCCTTTGGAACATATTTCGCAAACAAAGGGTTTTTCACCTGTGTGCGTCAAGAGATGCTGTCTTAGATCACCATTTTGAGAAAATCCTTTGGAACATATTTCGCAAACAAAAGGTTTTTCACCTGTATGAATCAAGCAATGCTTTCTTAGATGACCATTATTAGAAAATCCTTTGGAACATACTTCACAAGCAAAAGGTTTTTCACCTGTGTGCGTCAAGAGATGTTTTTTAGAACACAATTTTGAGAAAATCCTGCGGAACATATTTCTCAACAAAAGGGTTTTCACCTGTGTGCGTCCAGAGATGACTTTTTAGATGACTATCTTGAGAAAATCCTTTGGAACATATTTCGCAAACAAAAGGTTTTTCACCTGTGTGCGTCAAGAGATGCTTTCTTAGAACACAATTTTGAGAAAATCCTTTGGAACATATTTCGCAAACGAAAGGTTTTTCACTTGTGTGCGTCAAGAGATGCTTTCTTAGACCACCATTTTCAGAAAATCCTTTGGAACATATTTCGCAAACAAAGGGTTTTTCACCTGTGTGCGTCAAGAGATGGGTTCTTAAGTTACGATTCTCATAAAATCTTTTGGAACATATTTCGCAAACAAAAGGTTTTTCACCTGTATGAATCAAGCGATGCTTTCTTAGACCACCATTTTGAGAAAATCTTTTGGAACATATTTCGCAAACAAAGGGTTTTTCACCTGTATGAATCAAGCGATGCTTTCTTAGATGACCATTATTAGAAAATTCTTTGGAACATACTTCACAAGCAAAAGGTTTTTCACCTGTGTGCGTCAAGAGATGTTTTTTAGAACACAATTTTGAGAAAATCCTGTGGAACATATTTCTCAACCAAAAGGTTTTTCACCTGTGTGCGTCAAGAGATGCTTTCTTAGAACACAATTTTGAGAAAATCCTTTGGAACATATTTCGCAAACGAAAGGTTTTTCACTTGTGTGCGTCAAGAGATGCTTTCTTAGACCACCATTTTCAGAAAATCCTTTGGAACATATTTCGCAAACAAAGGGTTTTTCACCTGTGTGCGTCAAGAGATGGGTTCTTAAGTTACGATTCTCATAAAATCTTTTGGAACATATTTCGAAAACAAAAGGTTTTTCACCTGTATGAATCAAGCGATGCTTTCTTAGACCACCATTTTGAGAAAATCTTTTGGAACATATTTCGCAAACAAAAGGTTTTTCACCTGTATGAATCAAGCGATGCTTTCTTAGATGACCATTATTAGAAAATCCTTTGGAACATACTTCACAAGCAAAAGGTTTTTCACCTGTGTGCGTCAAGAGATGTTTTTTAGAACACAATTTTGAGAAAATCCTGTGGAACATATTTCTCAACCAAAAGGTTTTTCACCTGTGTGCGTCAAGAGATGACTTTTTAGATGACTATCTTGAGAAAATCCTTTGGAACATATTTCGCAAACGAAAGGTTTTTCACTTGTGTGCGTCAAGAGATGCTTTCTTAGACCACCATTTTCAGAAAATCCTTTGGAACATATTTCGCAAACAAAGGTTTTTCACCTGTGTGCGTCAAGAGATGGGTTCTTAAGTTACGATTCTCATAAAATCTTTTGGAACATATTTCGAAAACAAAAGGTTTTTCACCTGTATGAATCAAGCGATGCTTTCTTAGACCACCATTTTGAGAAAATCTTTTGGAACATATTTCGCAAACAAAAGGTTTTTCACCTGTATGAATCAAGCGATGCTTTCTTAGATGACCATTATTAGAAAATCCTTTGGAACATACTTCACAAGCAAAAGGTTTTTCACCTGTGTGCGTCAAGAGATGTTTTTTAGAACACAATTTTGAGAAAATCCTGTGGAACATATTTCTCAACCAAAAGGTTTTTCACCTGTGTGCGTCAAGAGATGACTTTTTAGATGACTATCTTGAGAAAATCCTTTGGAACATATTTCGCAAACAAAAGGTTTTTCACCTGTGTGCGTCAAGAAATGCTTTCTTAGAACACAATTTTGAGAAAATCCTTTGGAACATATTTCGCAAACGAAAGGTTTTTCACCTGTGTGCGTCAAGAGATGCTTTCTTAGATCACCATTTTCAGAAAATCCTTTGGAACATATTTCGCAAACAAAGGGTTTTTCAACTGTGTGCGTCAAGAGATGGGTTCTTAAGTTACGATTCTCATAAAATCATTTGGAACATATTTCGCAAACAAAAGGTTTTTCACCTGTATGAATCAAGCGATGCTTTCTTAGACCACCATTTTGAGAAAATCTTTTGGAACATATTTCGCAAACAAAGGGTTTTTCACCTGTATGAATCAAGCGATGCTTTCTTAGATGACCATTATTAGAAAATCCTTTGGAACATACTTCACAAGCAAAAGGTTTTTCACCTGTGTGCGTCAAGAGATGTTTTTTAGAACACAATTTTGAGAAAATCCTGCGGAACATATTTCTCAACAAAAGGGTTTTCACCTGTGTGCGTCCAGAGATGACTTTTTAGATGACTATCTTGAGAAAATCCTTTGGAACATATTTCGCAAACAAAAGGTTTTTCACCTGTGTGCGTCAAGAGATGCTTTCTTAGAACACAATTTTGAGAAAATCCTTTGGAACATATTTCGCAAACGAAAGGTTTTTCACTTGTGTGCGTCAAGAGATGCTTTCTTAGACCACCATTTTCAGAAAATCCTTTGGAACATATTTCGCAAACAAAGGGTTTTTCACCTGTGTGCGTCAAGAGATGGGTTCTTAAGTTACGATTCTCATAAAATCTTTTGGAACATATTTCGCAAACAAAAGGTTTTTCACCTGTATGAATCAAGCGATGCTTTCTTAGACCACCATTTTGAGAAAATCTTTTGGAACATATTTCGCAAACAAAGGGTTTTTCACCTGTATGAATCAAGCGATGCTTTCTTAGATGACCATTATTAGAAAATTCTTTGGAACATACTTCACAAGCAAAAGGTTTTTCACCTGTGTGCGTCAAGAGATGTTTTTTAGAACACAATTTTGAGAAAATCCTGTGGAACATATTTCTCAACCAAAAGGTTTTTCACCTGTGTGCGTCAAGAGATGCTTTCTTAGAACACAATTTTGAGAAAATCCTTTGGAACATATTTCGCAAACGAAAGGTTTTTCACTTGTGTGCGTCAAGAGATGCTTTCTTAGACCACCATTTTCAGAAAATCCTTTGGAACATATTTCGCAAACAAAGGGTTTTTCACCTGTGTGCGTCAAGAGATGGGTTCTTAAGTTACGATTCTCATAAAATCTTTTGGAACATATTTCGAAAACAAAAGGTTTTTCACCTGTATGAATCAAGCGATGCTTTCTTAGACCACCATTTTGAGAAAATCTTTTGGAACATATTTCGCAAACAAAAGGTTTTTCACCTGTATGAATCAAGCGATGCTTTCTTAGATGACCATTATTAGAAAATCCTTTGGAACATACTTCACAAGCAAAAGGTTTTTCACCTGTGTGCGTCAAGAGATGTTTTTTAGAACACAATTTTGAGAAAATCCTGTGGAACATATTTCTCAACCAAAAGGTTTTTCACCTGTGTGCGTCAAGAGATGACTTTTTAGATGACTATCTTGAGAAAATCCTTTGGAACATATTTCGCAAACAAAAGGTTTTTCACCTGTGTGCGTCAAGAAATGCTTTCTTAGAACACAATTTTGAGAAAATCCTTTGGAACATATTTCGCAAACGAAAGGTTTTTCACCTGTGTGCGTCAAGAGATGCTTTCTTAGATCACCATTTTCAGAAAATCCTTTGGAACATATTTCGCAAACAAAGGGTTTTTCAACTGTGTGCGTCAAGAGATGGGTTCTTAAGTTACGATTCTCATAAAATCATTTGGAACATATTTCGCAAACAAAAGGTTTTTCACCTGTATGAATCAAGCGATGCTTTCTTAGACCACCATTTTGAGAAAATCTTTTGGAACATATTTCGCAAACAAAGGGTTTTTCACCTGTATGAATCAAGCGATGCTTTCTTAGATGACCATTATTAGAAAATTCTTTGGAACATACTTCACAAGAAAAAGGTTTTTCTCCTGTATGAGTCAAGATACGTTATCTCAAAGTACTTTTATCAGAAAATCCTTTGAAGCATATATCACAAACAAAAGGTTTTTCACCTGTATGTATCAAGAGATGGGTTCTTAAGTCACGATTCTGATAAAATCTTTTGGAACATATTTCACAAATAAAAGGTTTTTCTCCTGTATGCGTCAAGAGATGTCTTCTTAGATTACCATGCAGAGAAAATCTCTTGGAACATAATTCACAAGCAAAGGGTTTTTCTCCTGTATGAGTCAAGAGATGGGTTCTTAGACTTATATTCTGAGAAAATCCTTTGGAACATATTTTACAGATAAAAGGTTTTTCTACTGCATGAGTCAAGAGATGCCTTCTTAAATGATCATTATTAGAAAATCCTTTGGAACATACTTCACAAATAAAAGGTTTTTCTCCGGTATGCGTCAAGAGATGCCTTCTTAAATGATCATTATTAGAAAATCCTTTGGAACATACTTCACAAATAAAAGGTTTTTCTCCGGTATGCGTCAAGAGATGCCTTTTTAGGTTGAATTTATGAGAAAATCCCTTGGAACATATTTCACAAACAAAAGATTTCTTTCCTGTATCAATGGAGGAATGTATTCCCTTATCCCCATTTTGAGGAACAAAATGAACTTCACTGGCGGAAGAATTTTCTTCTGTAATCGATGACATTTTGTTAATTTCGAACGACAATAGATTATTTTTCGAAGCACCAATATGAAAAGATTGTTGCCATTTTCATCCAAGGACAATTACTGAACTTCAGCAAAAACTGTTATCTAAGTACGAATAAAAAAAAGAGAAAGAAAAATAATAAACAAGACATTTTAAAATAAACTGCACTAAGTTTTAACTATGAATTAAGTAGCAGATTTAACAAGTTTCTTTTCATTAAACTGTACAAAATTCATGCATGAAATTATCAAATGGTACATTCTTAGGTATGGCTTAATTGGAGAACTTTTTTGTTAAGAATACAGACGCATATGCATAGGTTGTGTATGCGATACCAATAGGTACTGCCATAACTCATATCGAGGTGTCCCATTATCCGAACTGATAAAAACTGAAAAGCTATTTTATTAAGCATTTGTGAATATATTTTTTACTATCTTTGCAAGAAAAAAGTATTGGATTCATGAAAATTTTCGAATTCCAGTTTTCGACGGATTTACACGTTTTACGGATCAGAGTCCCCAAAAAACATGTTTGTACAAAATGGCTGTCTGAGAGTTTGTGGTTGCCTGTTTGTGACGCAAATTTTGCGAGTGTTCTATCTCAAGAACTAATGCACGTAGTTTAATAAAAATTTATATTTAGGTAGTTCCTGATATAGACTGATGCTGAGTAGTTTTTTTCGTAACATATGGCGCTTCTATTCTGCTTTTATCTCGATTTCCACAATAGCTATATCTTAAGAATTACTTGTCGGATTTTCATAAAATTTTAGATTCCAAAATATAATCTTTGACATAAATATGGTTCTGATTATAATTTGATATATATCTCCCCATAGGTGGCACTGCTATGCGGAACTATTCATGATTATCGCAATAGCTCTTTCTCAGGAAGTTTTTATGAAACTTCAGAATAAGTTAGTCCCTGATGTAGATTAGTATTGTTTAATTTTCTGAGTAAATTGGTCAGAAGATGGCCTACTATGCAGAATTATTCACGATTATCACAATAGCTCTATCTCAGGAACTAATGCACGAATTTTTATGAAATCCCAGATTCAGTTACTTCCTCATATAAAATTAGTATTCTTTAGTTTTTAGAGTAAATTGCTCATCAGGTGGCGCCACTATGAGGCATTGTTCATGATTATCGGAATAGCTCAGTCTCAATAACTATAGCACAAATTTTCACCAAACTTTAAATTCAGTTAGTTCCTAATATAAATTAGAATTCTTTAGTTTTCGGAGTAAATCGCTGAACAGGTGGCGCTTCTGTCCAGTTTTTTTTACGATTTCTGCGATGTTTCTATATCAAATACTAATATACAGATTTTCATCAAATTTCAGATGCAGTTAGAATTTGAAATATTTTTTTGCAGATAAGATTTTAATGTAAATTACCTAACCGGTGACGCCGCTAAGTTTAATTTTTCTAGGAGTACTAACGTGTATGATATAGAAGAAAGTTTTGGGATTATCCCATCCGACTCGTTTTTAAGTCTAATTAGACTTTATCATAATATACAGGATATCTCAAAATTTTATTTTAAAAAACGATTAGGCATACAACAAAAACGAGTTAAACGATAGATAGAGTAATTCACAAAGTTTTTTTTTTCTACAGCATCTTTCTGGCCATAGAAAGAAAATATGGTGCAAGAACAAAACATAAAATGTTATTGAAGATTTTTGTTACACGAAAAACTGCGGATCTCCTGAAGAAACCTCTAGGGCTTGAAATGTTCATATATTAAAACCAGTGATGCTACTATGTTTCGTTTGTATGGAGATATTAACGTCTACGAAAGAGAAGAAAGTTTTGGGATTGCCACATCCAATTATTTTTTTATATGTATACACTGTAAAAAATATGACTATTTTGCTGCATCGTCACTTTACCGCTTTTATAGAATATCACTCTTTTAACCAATGAGAATGTTCTATGATAGCCTGAAGTAGTCGTTTTCTATTCCCAAATGATATCTAAAAAAGATCTTTACTTCTTTGCTGTCCATATAGTCAACCCCAACTAGGGATGTAAATTTACTGGAAAAATATAAGTGGCGAAAAAAAACCCGGAAAAATTGATTTTCTATGATTGTTTCTCCCAAATAAATTGTATTTTCTTAGAGAATATTTTAATAATAAACATTTTTTCCCATTTATTTGTATTAAAAGAAAATTGTTTTCACTTTATATTACAAAATAAAAAGAAAGTAGCAAAACCTGCTTTTTAAAGTTTTTTTTTTTCACAGCCTAAGAATTTTTATTAAACGCTATTGTTTGTTATATCATATCTCTGTTGAAATGATTTTTTAGTTACATGCCTAGCTACCAATTGACCTAATGTAAAAACCTGAGCCAATATGTCTGCAATTTGGAATGAAATAAATTAGGGGAAACATGGGAGGTTTGACCCACTTTTTACAAAAACATTTTTCTATTTTTTTTTAACATAATAAAATTTCCATGTTGACATTATTTGATAGCTTATAATGTTTGACATCATTTTAAACTATTTTTTTCTATTTAAATTATAAACTATCTTTCTGATTAATGATTTTTTAAGATCTCAAAAACCGGGTCAAACCTCCCTACTTAAGGGAGGTTTGACCCACTGTGAGGGAGGTTTGACCCACCACAGGAATGGAGTGTTATTAAAAATTGCACAGCAATAATTAAATGCTCAAAATATACTATTACAAACTACAGGCAATAATTATGAATAGAAATCAACAAATATTTATTTTATGATTCGAAACAGCAAGTAATCTGGACAAAAATCATTAAAGGAATTTAGATACAATCAGTAAAGATTCTGATATTTTGAAAAATCACAGTTAAATTTCATTTTCAATGCAACTCTTTCAGTGCCTCCACTAATCATAGGATGAGGTAGCTTAGTGAGATCGTTTCTTGATACTGTGGCAATATCTTCTTTTTCAGGGTAAATAAAACAGAAACTACATGCATCAGACCTTTTCAGAAAATTAATCGAAAAATCATTGCCATTTTCTTCAATGACACGACCAATAAAATGCAGTAAACTAGATTTGGTTGTAAATTTTGCCAAATCAAAATCTCCATTTTCAATGTTGGTTCGAGAATCTTCAAAATCATCTACTGCATCTTCATCACTAGAAAGATGAAAGTTTTCTAGTTCAGTTTCACTGTCTGAAGACAAATCTAATATACGCTTTTTTGTTTGCTTCTTAACCTTCTTATTATTTTGTGAAGTTTTCTTTGTTTTTTTCAAGAAGTGCTTTTTCTCGATTTTTGCTTTCACAGGGGTATCTGTCAAAATCCTTGACTTTGTACGATTTCTACCACCTCTGCCTTTTCTAGGTCCTGCTTTAGGAAATGGACGAAGCTGCTCAGGTGTTACTAATTGCACTGGAAAATGTGAATTCATTGAACTTGTAGATGGAATACTAGAATTGGAGGAAAAAGAAAGATTTGTGAAACTTGCAGATGTCGATGGTAGATTCAATACACTGGTAGATGGATTAGAAGATGTAGCTGAAGGCATACTTGTAACATCCGGATTTGGTCTGTCTGTCACATTAGAAGAAAAAAATCAGATTCAGGAAAAATATCTGAATTGAATGGCCAGATTCCAGTACATGCAAATCCACTTTGTATGTTTTCAGGAGTAAAAGCCTTTGAAAATGATCTGCGAACCAAATCTGGAATGTCGTATATTGTGATAGGTTTACCTGGATTCGTGACCATAAAATCACTGGCAGCAGAATTATAAAATATCTTGAAGGGACTAAAAACAGATCTATCAAGTTGCTGCAACTTATGACTTGTATGGGGTGGTAAAGTTAGCAAAGTTATCCCATTATCTTTACAAAGCTGCAAACCCTCAACAGATATGTGTGACTCATGGTTGTCGAGAATAATCAATACCTCGTTATTTTTGTTGCATTTGCTATATTTTATAAAATGATGGAGGTATAACTGAAAGTTCTCTGCTGTCATCCATCCACTGGAATGAGCGGCAGCTTGCATTCCTGGAGGTCCACCCCTTGTCATTATTTCTTTTACATGAACTCGTGGAAATACTAAAAATGTTGGAATTGATGTTCCAATTGCAGAGATACCACAGCACATTGTGACTAAAGTTCCATGTTCTGCAGAAGTGACTTGAGATACTTGCTTCTCTCCTTTCTTAGCAATAATTGCAAAAATTACAAATCTTTATGTATTTATTTTTTAAAATCTGCTTATTTTACCCCTACCTGACACTTTTTCTTGTTTAACTTTATTGAATTTTCATAATATAAATATAAAATAAAAGTTACAAGATAACTTGTAAATGAAGAATTTAAAGCATGGGTTGTTCCTAACAAAGCAAAAAAAAAAGCAGATTTCACTTATATTTAAACTTATAAAAGTTTATTTGATTTGAATTAAGAACATTTGATTTGATTAAGAGCAATATTTCTATTAGAAATTCTCTATAGTACAGTTTAAATGTGTTAAAACATCAAATTAAACAAAATAGGGAGGTTTGACCCAGGCCAAACCTCCCAGAATTGGCATGGGTCAAACCTCCCTTAATAGCCATTTTGGAAAAAAATGTAAAAAACACATTAAAATAAAAAGTAAAAATAAAATATTAGTATACTGCCTTTTAGTATATTAATCTAAGTACACAAACAATTCAACTTATTTTTATATATGTTAATGACTGATGGCACAGGAGAGAACAGCTTGCAACAACAAAAAAAAAATTTCTTCCAGAAAATGATATCACATGTGATTCCTCCTTTATTCTTCCTGCAAATGACTAACAGACAAAAAAAATGTGTTATTCTGCTTGCTACCATGCTGCCATTTGGTGCTTATCAGCTAAACAAATTTTTAAATATGAAAAGTATAGGGTGGGTCAAACCTCCCCTATGGTCAAACCTCCCTTGTTTCCCCTATGCATTCCATTTTCATATGTATAGTTTTTAAGTAAATGATACTAGTTTAAAGAAATAAATTATAGCAGTTTTGTCATTTTTATGAATATCTGTATAAAAAATTCCATTTTTTGTTTAAAAAAAATTATATTTTTTAATATTACATTTTTTTCTTACAATTATAATTTCATTTCCTTTAAAAAAATACGTTTAGTTTTGGTATAACTTTTCAATCTCAACTCAAAAAAGTTTTGATTTAGTTTTATAATCTAAATTCAGACAAAACTAAGTTTTAGTTCAGCTTACTGAGGCCTGTTACTAAAAAACAGAATAGGATTTATTGACTGTTAGATTTTTACTCACTGAAACCAGGGAAATATTTTTTTTTAAGTTTAATTAATTGTAATTTTTTTTCTTTTAATCCTGAAATCTGGTATTCCATTCTTGAGTAAGAAACCATATTCAATAATGTTTCCATATACTAATTCCATATTTCTAAGAGTGGAACTCAAAAGTTTTGAAAACAGAACACTACAAGTAGAAAATGCTCTCTATTTGAGGAATTAACAAAAGCAGTTACACACACAGATAAACTTTTTCTGTGCTTTAGAAAATTGTTTATTATTAATATATTATAAAAAATATATTATTGAAATTATTTTGCACATGAATTAATTTTTAAAAGGGAAGTTGCATTTAATTATGTATATAGATTTTTTTTTCATGAAATCCTGTTTTTTTTAATTGAAAAAATTTCTTGTGTATACTTGTAGAAAATATAATCAGAATTTCAAAATTTGAAATTATTACTATATTTAGGTTCCTATTTAGACATTTTTACTAAGGTTAACTTGATAAGATTCAGCTGCTATATGGCATGAGATTTTTTTCTTTGATCACTGCATTTGTAAATGATTCGATTTGGAGATTAAACTTTTTCCTGATAAGTGCATTTTTTAAGAGAAATTTTGCGAAGGATCTTGTGTTTCAAACTAGAAAAAAAATTTGAAGGATCTTTTCATGTCTTCTCAAACAGATTTCTGCTGAGAGATCAGATGTGGGACACTAAACATAAAAATAAATAAAATTAAAAGTATAAGAATGTAGCTATTACAAAATTTTCAATATATTATTTTACAAATGAAATTTAAATTTTTCCAGTTTGGAAAAATAAAAAATAAGCCTTTGGAAAAAAAACTGAAAAAAGAAAACTTTTTTTCCCAATTTCTCTGGTGTTTTTCCAAGTATTCCCATATCTCTAGATATAATATTAAAAGATTTTGGAAAAGAATACTGAAATAAAATGAAAATTGTAGCACACTAGGCAGCAGAGTTAAATTTCCTTTCTTTGAGAGGGTGGAATTATATACAGAATGCTGTGTTTAAATAAGATATGCAGAAGGGAACAAAAAACAAACTATCCAATGAGTGTGGTAAAAGCAAACTTAAGAAGAAAGTTTTTTCTTCTGCATCACTGCATTGACTTGTGTAGATTATGGGTTGAATAATAATGAGCCGCTCCTGGTTTTTTTATGCATGAGAAAAGGTAAATAAGGAATGGTATGATCATTTGTTGTAATAATGTAGAATTGTGACTGAAAAAAATATGATGGATTTGGTAGGGGGGGGGGTGACATTATTTACATCCACCCTGGGTGTCATCCATCCTAGCTATACCACTGTTGGTATTTAAGTATTCACTGAAAATGAAAAATATCAGAGCTGAACTCATATACCAATTATGCAATGACTTGTGCAAAATTTAAGCACAGTGTTAGTAGTAGAAAAATTATTACTCATTGATTGATGCCAGTTATATCTTAACATGATTTATGATAGAATTAGTAAGAGCTGAAAGTATAAGAGATTCAGACAATCTCATTAAATTTCAAATAAAAGACACAAACCATGCTCCTTGAGTAACAGCTTAATATTGAATATTTTATGTATTCAGTATATGGTAGATGATTAACACATTTTATATACATTATATGAACTTTTGGAGTTCTGTTTTCGATAAAAAATCACTTATTTTCAGGGTAATGAACAAAAATTTGGGTTTCAATAAAACTTAGACACTCTGTAAATTGAAGTGAAATAATGAATAATCCTAATAAACTGCATAAAAACACACCACTTCTTGAAGCTTCTATCAGAAATATTAAAACACCTTGTAAACTATAATCACTAAATTTTAACATTTGAAATACGTACTATCAATTTTCAATGATATTTGCTGCAGCACATTCCTTTTATGTGAAGCTTAACATTTGATATCACCTGATAAAAAAGAAATAAATTACAATTAATATTTTAAAACAAGAAATAAATTATAAAAACCTTTATAAAACAAGACATTAATCTGCACTTTATATCATTGTCATTATAAACAATCAAAAGAAATTCTTTGCAAAGGAATGCAAATGAACTTTACACTTAAAATACATTATATATTTTCATTAATGATTTAAACTACCGTATTTTCGGGCGTAAGCGCCGCGGCGCATACGAGTTTAAAAGTTAAAATCATGCTTACTGCGGCGCTTCTGCCGAGGCGGCGGATACGACATATTTCTCCTTGCAGCGATATTCATTACAGAGATGATTTTTTCTCCCGATCCTTTGATAAAATTTTTGCTTTTTCTGCGAATGATTAACAGAAATTAGGCTATCATTTCTCGAAATTCGCGATATTTTTTATGCTTCGCGTTTTATTCCTGATGATTGACTTTTCACAATTTTCAGAAAAATTCCGATCAGAATTACCTCCGTAATGAATATCGCTGCAAGGGAAAAAACATATATCGTATCCACCGCCCCGGGTTTTTTAGAGATACTTTGGCAAAATTCATGAGCACATTTCGAGGAAAGATTGCCGTAAAAAAGCGAACTATGTCAAAAAATCTCTAAAAAACACAAATTATGTCAAAAGATGGCAGAAAAATCATAAATTTCTCAAAGGATTGCCAAAACGAATTGTCAAAAAAATTGTTAGAAAAAACACAAATATATCGTATCTATAAATAAACGGTAAAAAAACGAGAAAAGACGTAAATTCAGGAGAAAAAAACGCAGAAATTTGGAAAAGAAGAAATTTGAAAAAAAAGCATGCAATCTATTAAAAAATCTCGATAAAACGTACATTTCATCAAAGATTCATGATTCATTCATTTCATCATGACTCACACCGTTCTCAAAGGCAAATGAGAACGGTGGAATCATCATGAAATGAATGGTTCATGAATCTTTGATGAAATGTGTGTTTTTTCGAAATTTTTTAAATAGGTTTAATTCTTTTTATGCTTTTTTTCCTTTTTTCTGCGCTTTTTTGACAGAATTTACGTTTTTTTAAAAAAAAACGCAAATTCATGATCAAGATTCAGTACCAAAATTCATGATTTATTTAAATATTCATGATTAATGCAATTCATCATGATTCATCCCTTGCTTATCCCCATAAAAAACGCAAATTTTTTCAAGTATCGCGAAAAAACTTTGCAATTTCGTCAAATATCGCGATAAAACCCTACAAACCTCGTTGCAAACTGTAAAAAACGTATTAAAAAATCGCGAAAAAAAGGCTACACGAATTCAAATTAAATTTTATCGTAAAAAATATACAAAATATACTGAATTTAAAATTGGATTTATATTACAAAGGAAAAAAAAAAGAAAAAACACTGAATATAACGCAATTTTTAACATTTTGATGTATTTTCGTAAGTGCGGCGCTTCTGATGAATATTTGTTTTATTTTAATGCATTTTAAAAGGTGCGGTGCTTACGGTGTGTATACGGTAATTGTTTGCTTTAGCAACTTTAATGTTCAGAACTAAAAATGTAAAAGCATTTTAAAACTGTGAACTAGCTAAATTATATTCAAAACAAAACAAACAGTTTAAAATTTCTAACTCTAACATAATCTTAAAGCGGATAGTAATACAGTAAAACCCCGCTTAAACGAAAAGCATAAGACCATAGCTTTTTCGATGAACCTGAGCTCCACGGGAATTTTCCAATAATCAGGGTTCTATAGGAATTTTAGAATAGCTGACAAGTTTATGGTGAAAACTTGTTTGATAAAAAGCTGTGATCGTGATTTAGAACATTGTTGTTTTAAAAAAAGTTGTAGTTCCATATTCAAAGCACCCTGAATGACAAACCAAAATTAGACATCATTTTAAAAACTAAGCACTAACTTTTTGGTTGTAGCTAATTGAAGGTCACTGTCGAAATCAAAGGTCAACCCCTATAGAAATATAGAGTGAGTTCACTTTTTAAACATGCGTAAAACTGTCAAGTTTTCAATTTTAGTTATTTTGCTTCTAATTTTTAAAGCTAAAAAGTATTAAAAAACTCTTTAATTTATTAAAAGTGATTTGGTATTGTTTTGACTTAAAACTTACAAATAAAATAGAAATCATAAATCAAAATATGGTGAAAGGTTTCATTTGACAATGGTAAAAACAGTATTAAAAGTAAGATTCTTTACATTAAAAAGGATTTTGGGTAAATTTAAGGTCTTTCGCTTAGCCAGGATTTGGATAATCAGGATTCTACCTGTAATTGAAAAATAAGGTACTACTTGGTTATCCTGTGGACCAAAAAACCATCACCAAATTGTTAGATTAAATGCCACTAATGGATGATCGTGAATGTTGCATTCATTGACATTAAATGCAATGCACATGTTTAAAACTCCATTAAGTGATCTTTATTTTGACTTTTTATTTGTATTTTACTAATATTCTACTAATTATTTCTTTTTTTTCATTATTTAAAATGAAAATTATGTCAATATGTATAACTTGGCTATTTGTATAGTTTGGCAAAATTGGTCGACAGGATAACCAAATAGTATCAAAAATAATAAATCAATAAAAGCATGATTCCCTCCAAAGTTTTGTGATAACAAAAAAAACAAAGTACTTTCAACTTAACCAAAACAGTAAAAAACAAATAGATACACATAGAGTATGGGCAGTAATGGCACAGGCTGCATGGGTACAAAAGATAACCATACTCCTTAATAATATAAATTTACAGACTTTCATTCTCACCAATAAATAAAAACAGTTTTTGTTAGCTCACAGGTTATCATAGCCTGAGAGCTTATGTGCCCATCCGTTCTGTATGTACGTTCGTTCGTAATGCAATAACTCATGATAAAAATATCCGATCCACTTGAAATTTTGTATGTAGGTATATCCTGACAAGGCGCTTCCCTGATTAGTTTTTGGAGTTCATTTGATATGTATAAGAGAGGGAATGGGGGCTCATGCCCCTCCCTTTAGTTGATATAAATGGGATTTTCATGCAGAATTAAGTTTTCGTTCAAAATTTAGATTAGGATGATTCTGATGAGGCGATTCCGTGACTGCTATTAGGTGTTCATTGAATAAGTATAAATAGGGGAACAGGGGTTCTAATGCCCCCCCCCTTAATTTATATAAATGGGTTTTTCAAGCAGAATTTTCAGATTTCGTTCAAATCTCTGAATAGTTTTGGAAGTTTAATGGTTAAGTATAAAAAAGGGGGATAACTCCTTTTAAATTATATAAATGCTAAATGGGTTTTTATTAAGAATTATCTCATTTGCTCTGAATTTTGGATATAGATTTTTTATATGATAAAGCATGTCTTTGATAGTATAGGAGGTTCAATGATTAAGTATAAAAAAAGAGGAAAGGGGAGAGCTGTTTCCCCTTCTTAATTTTTTTTTTCAAACGGAATTAATCCTTGAAAATATAAGGCTTTAATGTACAATTAGTATTTGTAGCCTGTGAGCTCAATGCCATCAGTTTAACTGGGCAGTATTCTTTATTATCTTATATTTCATGGTGTATAAATATTACTTAAATATTTGTTTTTTCTATAACTAACCAGATATTTCACTAATATCACAATGATCCATTCCTTAATATCACAGATAAGCATTTATGCTTAAATTTTCACACAAAAATAGAAGTATAAAAACAGAAAAAACATTTTATTTTTCCTAAATTATTTTTTCACACAATGCTTCAAATATGAATCCTCACAGAAAAGAATCTAAAAAATTATGAGAAAGATTAGAAATACAGTAACTTCCAAAAATCCGTTAACACCTCAAATCTACATGTAACATATGTAATACATCTGTAGCATACGTAACAAACACTGAAACTTACAGTTCAAATGTTAGGTCAAAATTATGATAATTTTAGATTATATCTTTCCAACCTTTAAAATTCTCTCCTCTTAAAATAACACAGAGCAGGGAATTTTTTAGTGTATAAAGTTTATTTGTAAAATTTTCTTAGCTATTAAAAGGAACAAGAGTGCTATTCAGTACTTATAAACTATCCAGGTCAGAAATTGTTTCCAGTCACATACAAAAAAGCAATTTAACATTATTAAATAACTAAAATAGTTAAAAATAGTAAATAATAGAAAATAAATTAATATGTAAAAAGCATTATAAATCAACATAATAAAGAATATAAAGATATAACTATAAAAAATACAGTAGACTCTTTTAAATCCACACAGCTTGGGACCAGAGACTGTGCAGATTTCTGGTTATTGCTTTGTTTACATTTTAAAACATTAATTTGAATGTAATTAGCAATGAAATCGAAACTATAATGAATGCTTACAACATAATAAAATATTAAAATAAGTAACAAACTAAAATAATAAAGATTTAGATAATTTTTTAAAAGTTTTAAAAAACATTAAAAGCAAAGATCAAGTTAATAATCAATAATGCATAATTAAATGTTTATTATAAAGATGAGATGTATTTTTCCTATGAAACTTGGCTCATAAAGATACATTACTAATTCACATCAAAATCATAAAATGAGGAAATTTTATTTTAAGCTTAGCCAGACCTAATAAAAAAAAAATTAATTGATTCATAAACATATTTGGCAAAAAGATTGTGATTACCAATTATATCAGCAATCAGTGCCATGCAAAAGAGGAGGTCAAAGGGGACAGTCGCCCTGGGCACAGAGGTTTAGGGGGCGCCAAATTTATATTAGCAATGTCATTTTTGCCCTATTACAAGAAAAAGTTTTGGAAGGGGGGGGGGGGGTGCCAAATTCTAAATTTGCCTCTGGCACAATTTTCTCTTCGCACACCCCTGTCAGCAATAATCTCTACTTTTTTCTGAAATAAATTTATTCTTTCTTGATGGAAACACATGAATTCAGTTATATTAATGAAAATTACAAATTAAAATATATATGGAATTGGTAATATAAAAGTCAAATTTTGTCCCAACATTAGAACTAAATGTTACATTGTTTACAGTTGTAAATTATGTGCAGTTTTTAGAGAGTTGTGAATTTTAGGGTCGCAGATTTGAGAAAGTCTACTGTACTACAAAAATTATGAAAAACAAATAAATTAAATTATAAATTATTATAATAGTGTTATATTTCTTGTTAGCTGTATAGTTGTCAAAAATTAAGGCTTAATTTTATCAGTAGAATTGGCATCATCCTTGGTGCTTTTCTACTTGACATGGCTCGGATAATATGAAAGTACCCATTATTCTTGTAAGAGTTAATTTTTCAGATTTTTTAAAAATAAACTGCATATAAAGATAAAGTTTTCTCTTTAAATCCTCCAAAATTTCAATTTAATTTTAAAATGTTTGTTTTAGAATATAAAAAAATTATGTTCACAACTATGAAATTAGAAATTTTATTAACATTTTTTTTCTCTCAAAATATAACTCAATGCAGCATTATTATAGTGTATGTCATCCATTTACCTGATAGTTGCTATTCTACTTGGCAAACATTTAGTTTACCTGTGTGCCGAATATTTAAAATGATTATAAATGTTAGCAAAAATGAAAGTTGCGACAGTTATAATTTTGTGTCATCATACGATACGATCGAATCAGAAATTCTAGCGTTTCCAATGCGAGAATAACTAAAGAAACATATATTATCATTAATCTATTTTAGTAAAGAAGGTAAGTTTAAGAAATTGGTTTAAAAATAATAGCTATTGTTACAACGAGTCCACTAGTACAGACGCCGATACAAAGAATGAATCACGAAATTAGAATTCATTCATCAATATTGATTCAATCAATACATTTCTTTGAATAGAAATTTTTAACCAATAAAATAAACTATTTATTTATAAAAAAGAAATAGACAGCATTTGCGAAAGTTAATGAATTTAACACTTAAATATGTTCTCGGGTAATAAATATACTGCAAATTAATATTGGAATGACTTGCGAAATTTAAACTTTGTTTCTTTGGCGAAGTTTGTTTCATTTGATGGTTTTCTGGTAACCCGTATTACAACCAGGCATAAAAAAAGCATTCATCATATCGCCATTACAGCAGATAATTAATAAATAATATTATAATGCATAAATCACTTAAAATGAATCATCACGTGATTCACAATTCATTCATACGTTCGTTGGCGTCCATGAAGCTAAGAATAGCTTTATTTATAGTTCCATGTTGGCGTCTTGTCTTTTCCGTGATTTTTAATATCAGGTCTAATATCCTAATAACTTTTTTAATGCATAGATTTATTTGAACGATTATACGTTGTCAAATAATTCACCAGAGGGCGAATTCAAATGCCGGATTCAATAATTTTGTGTTATAAATTAATTTACTTTTCATTAAAACCGTTCTGTTTGTTTATTTTTTAATTAAGCGGATATTTTTCTTTATTCTTGAAAAAAAGGGTAACATTGGGTAGATGCGAGAAAAGTTTGTTGAAATTTCTGTTGCAATCAAAACCAATCACGGTGATCATTCATGGCGATGGCGTCTCTTTGCTTCTGTGTGAATTTGGCGGACATTGAAGTTCTCTATTAATAGACTGCTTAATGACCTAATGTAATGAAAAAGTGTTTTTAGAATTTAGTGATCTATCCTCTTTACTAAAGTGAGGTAATGGTAAGTTATATTTCATTTGCTTATTATTTGTCTTCTAAAAATTCAGTATTTTGAAATAAAAATATTTTAATCTGTTAATGATTATTAACTGGTGAAAAGTGATAATTTTAGTTCAATCTCGTACAGAAACATCTACTCAAAAAGAAAGAATAAATTTTAGAATTCTGTTAATTATGATTTGTTTTCTTAGTAGGAGAAATTTGAAGTATGGTAAGGCTTAGCATAAATATTGTATGACAGGTAAATTTGATCTATCCTCTTTACTAAAGTAAGGTAATAGTAAGTTATATTTCATTTGCTTATTATTTGTCTTCTAAAAATTCAGTATTTTGAAATAAAAATATTTTAATCTGTTAATGATTATTAACTGGTGAAAAGTGATAATTTTAGTTCAATCTCGTACAGAAACATCTACTCAAAAAGAAAGAATAAATTTTAGAATTCTGTTTATTATGATTTGTTTTCTTAGTAGGAGAAATTTGAAGTATGGTAAGGCTTAGCATAAATATTGTATGACAGGTAAATTTTGTATTAACTTTAGTAAATTTCTAATACTTTATATTTTATAATAAAATGATGAAAAAATATTTATAACAGTAGGAAGTGAATTTTTTCATTTAAAACAATTTATTTTACATATTATTTTCTAAATGTAGTTTAGAAAGAGAAGAATGATTTAAAAAAAAAAGTATTATACGTAATAATAATAAAATATAAAGAACACTGAGGAAATTATCAACAATAACAAAAAAAGATAAAAAGAAAATCGAACATCCAAAATGCAGAGTAATTATGAAAACAGATAACGTAAAAGTAAATTTTAAAGAAATAAAGCAAGGTTCATGAATGGAATTTAAGCACTATTTCAAAAAGTTGGACATTAATTGTTTGATTAAAATAATATTTAAAAAAAAATGTTTTTTACTGTTCATTTGTACAGTCGTCGAAAACAAAGTAAACACCCTTACTAACTCCTCAAAAAAATATCATTGAGGAAAACTACTGATACCAAACGATCAGAAATAAGTCTATTTCTAATCAGTCTATTTTTAAATTATGTACATAAAATTTCCTTAGGAGCTCATCTACTTATTAAACGAAACCTAAAATTGTTTTTTTTTCTGTAGAAATACCTCATTCTGATTGCATAAATAAACGTTACACCTTTCTGTTAGCATAAAATAAAATTTTAGCGAAATTTGTACAATAACTTTCCAAGAAATTAATTATTTTATAACAAGCATATTTTAGGAATTGTATCAAAATATTGAAATTCAGTACTCGATTGTTGACTAAGGGAGCCCATTTTTTGATCAAGACACATTAGGCACCACTGACGTAGTCATTGAAGACTGCTATTTCAGGATAACATAATAAATTTCAACATATCTAGTTGCTTCTATCGCCCTTTTAACCATCATTTTGCTGTTTTATAGCATAATTAGAAAACTACTTGGAGAAAAAAGTTGTAATTTTGGAGTTTCATATAGCAGATAATGACTCTAAATCTATCAAAAAGTTGTAGGTTGAAAATCATAATTTTTTTTAATATTAATTTTATAATTTATATCATAAAATTATAAAATATGCAAATTCAACATATTTATGTTTCGGTGTTTTAGTATTAATGGTATATTAAAAATTAGCACTTTAGGAGTATAATTTCAGAAGATATTAATAAAAATATGAACATGCAATTTAACATTAGAAACACTAAATTTTGAATATTTAAAATTCAAGAAGTTATCATTCAAATGATTTGAAATTCGGTGTCTAGCCCTAGTTTTAACTGAAAATTTGAAATATTTTGCAATTGAAAAAAATGAAATTTTGGTTCATTTTAACATGTAGATGACCCCCTAAGAAAATTTTATATGCACTATTTAACTTTCTAAGCATTCTGCAGATTTTTTCATACATCTTTAATGATTCATAAAATAATAATTGTAAAAAGTATTGGTATGAAGATTTGTAATAAATTTACGCATCCTTTCATCTTATGCACATCAAAAAATTAACATTAATATTAATCTTGTGTAAATAAACCTTTACATTAAAATATTATGTGATAGAAAAATATGGTTAGGTGCTTAAATGGTTGAAAGTAGATTTTATTTACAATGATTTGGTACCAGTTATGTTCTTCTACGGTAGTTTTTTGAGAAGTTAGGTGGGGGGTATTTCCTTTTTCTTCCAAGGATGTATTTTTAAATATAATTAATATTAATTTATTTCAGCATATAAATATTTCGGTACTACTTTTTATCCCATCGACCAAAAAAATATCACCAAATTATAAGATTAAACACCAGCAATGGATGATTGTGAATGTCACTTTCAATGACATTATACATGATACACATGTTTAAAGCATCATCAAGTGGTTTTTAATTCCACTTTTTATTTGTATTTTTATTCATGTTTTAATAATTTATTTGCTTTTTTGTTATTTAAAATAAAAAATATCAACATGCATAGTTTGGCTATTAGTTTGGCGATTTTTATAATTTGGCAAAAATGGTCAATGGGATAACCAAGTAATACCAATAATTCTAAAACATTATTTAAATCGACATTAATTTTAGAACTACTCCCATTTTAACCATCGTGGGGTAAAGTGGGGGTATCAAAACATGCTCTTTTAAATGTATCACTGTGGAAAAGCAATCTAATAAAATCGAAAGGTTATGCTTCTTGCATGGTATAGGTATCCAGTGTATATAAAATGCATCAAAAGTTTCATCAAAAACGTATTAGTCTAGTTTTCAGGCCTTATCTAAAAAAAATTTGGTTTTACAGCCCACCTTATCTTCTTGTATAAATAGGTGTGTCAATAATCTTAATTATTTCAGCCTTAAATTTGAACTTTTCTCAACCCACAGTTTAAACTTAAGATGTCTATGACAGACAGACACAAGAATGATCTTTTAATGATTCCATTTTTGCTTTTTCAATACAGATAACAACGAAAGGCTTCATTTGATTGTTTTCTATTTATAACTCTCATTATATATACCGGGTGTCCCAAAAATGACTGATGGATTTTAAAATTCAATAACTTGCAAACGGTAACAGTTATTAAAAATTTTTTTGCAGGAGGGTTATGTATAATGTCAGGAGTTTTTTACCGTAATTTTTTATTTTAGTTCGCATCTCAAACAATAGGTGGCGCTGACGGCGACTGAAGGCCAGATGATCAGTGCTGAGTGAAGCGTCGACCTGGCCTTCAATCGCCGTCAGCGCCACCTATTGTTTGAGATGCGAACTAAAATAAAAAATTACGGTAAAAAACTCCTGACATTATACATAACCCTCCTGCAAAATTTTTTTTAATAACTGTTACCGTTTGCAAGTTATTGAATTTTAAAATCCATCAGTCATTTTTGGGACACCCGGTACTTATTCCCCATTTGTTGGTAAAAACTTAGTTTATAAATGCATAATACATACACACATATAAGTAAATATACTGTATACTTAAATGTTTTAAAAAATTTTATGCATTTAATATTTTATAAATTTATTATACTACATGTAAAATTATAAGATAATATTATATTACAAATGTTCATATGTGTATATAATATTACAACACAGTAAGACCTGTAAAAAGGGAATCTTTAATCCTGTCTCAAATGGAAAATTTTCATAATACCATTGAAACAAACTAAAGATCTTTAGACAGAGTATCTTAGAAATATTGATGACAATTCTTTAAATGGAAGTCTAATGTGGTATATTTTTCCCACCTCCTTGCAATCACATGACAGGATTCACTATGTGTGTCTATTAGTAATAGAAGTACAGAAGACTCCCTAAAATCCACAATTCTCGAAAATCTGCACATAATTTACGGATGTAAACAATAAAACGTTCAATTCAGATATAGGGACAGAATCTAACTTTTTAAAATTTTTTATAAATTTTATACATATTTTAACTAGTAATTTGTGTTAATATTATTTAATTCATGGTTTTTCATGATTCTGGGAGAATAAATTTTTTGTCTAAATTAATTCAAGTTATTGCAGATATATTGGGTAATTACAATCTTCTTACCAAATATATTTAATCAAGCTTTTTTGGTTATTAAGTCAGGCTAAACCTGAAGTAAAAATTTCTTATTTTATGCTTTTTATGTGGATTATTAATGTACTTTTATGAGGCAAGTTTCATTGAATAATTTAGAAAAAATACATTACATCTTTATAATGAATATTTAATCATACATTTAGAACTACTGAGTTGACCTTTGCTTTTAATAGTTTAATCATTTTAAAAATTATCAAAAATTTTATTATTTAAGTTTATTACTTATTTTACTATTTTATTATATTTTAAGCATTCATTATAGTTTTTATTGCATTCAAATTACTGTTTAAAAAATGGGTACTACTCTGTTATCCCATCGACCAATTTCGCCAAGTTATACAAATCGCCAAACTAATAGCCAAATTATACATATTGACATAATTTTTATTTTAAATAACGATAAAAACAAATAATTAGTAGAATATTAATAAAAATATTAATAAAAAGTCAAAATAAAAATCACTTACTAATGTCATTTTAAACACGTGAATCGTATTTAATGTCATTGAATGTGACATTCACGATCATCCATTATTGGCATTTAATCTTATAGTTTGGCGATAATTTTTTGGTAGACAGGTTAACCTAGTAGTACCAAAAAATGTAAACAAAGCTATGACCAGAAATCTGCAAAATTCTAAAATCCGCACAACCTCTGGTCCCAAGCTGTGTGGGTTTGAGGGAGTTTACTAAATTTCAAATAACTTTAAGAATTTATGTATACATTTATTTAATTTCTTAATTTAAAATAATCGCATGTATAAAGTTAGATTTACCACCATAATTGTAGCTAGCAATACAATGAAGTTACATTATGATATATCAAAGATTTTACAAACACTATGATCTAACAAATTGAGCCCGTACTGAAAAGTTAAACATATTTTAGTTAAGTTTCATACAACATACACATTTGCATAATTAGAATTACAATTAAATAGTTAAGTTTAACACTAGAATTACTGAAATTTTACTCAAGTTTTATTAAAATATTCTACATCATAATTTTTATTTAAGACTGTTTAACTTATTTGCTGGTATATAAATTTAGATTATTTTAAAGAAATTTCTGATTTGTATTTCATTACTATCTGGCTAATAATTAAGAAAAACGCATTCAATTTTTGCTAAGAAAACTAGTGATGTAACAAGCACACACAATAAATATAGTGTATGTCTGAAAAAGTAGCCAGGGTACAGTTTTCTTAAGCAGCCATGACTCTTCTGGATTTCTCTGTTTCATGTTTCGCCGTTTTATTTAGATTTCGTATGAAATACTACCTATTGCGATCACAGCAATGTTGGAATTTCTGAAAAATTTTTGCAGATCTATGCCGATCGTGACCTCTAGACCCCAAAACTACCATTAGTAAAAAAGTTTATATATATATATATATATATATATATATATATATATATCTGTATATATGTATACCACTTTCTTATAAACACGATAACTTCTTCAGTTTTGCTCCAATCTCTTACAAACTGATACATAAAATCAAACGGTATAAAAGCTCAGCTAGCTTCGTTAATGGGCAAAATCGGTCTAAGGGGGTGGAAATAGGGAGAGTTTTTGTAAAAATCGAAAAAACGCCATAACTTCTTAAATAAAACAGATATCGATTCGGTTTGAAGTTTACATTATTTCTTAAAAATGGGCCATTTACGTGTGACAGATTTTTGATAAATTTAGAAATGGGCTCAAGGGGCGAAAAAAATAGGGTTTTTAGGAGAAAAAAATAAATCATAATTTCGTCAATTCTCAAGATATTAAGTCCAATAAATTTTTTATAAATGTTCTCAAAATTATCTAAACCTTTTTTATTTACAAGTTTTTGATAGGACCAACTTTTACTGATGAAAAAATTAAAAAAGAAAAGAAAAAGAAGGGTGAAAAAAGAAAAAAATCCATAACTCCGTCAATTTTTAAGCTATCAAATCTAAATAAATTTATTTTACATCTCCTCAATAATATCTACAACTTTTATATTGACAAGTTTTTGATAGGATCGATTTGTATAGCAAAAATAAAGTAAACAAAAATGGGAGTTGGAGAAAAAACCTCAAATCCAAACTGCTTATATTCTGATTCATTTTTAAATTTATTTTCGATTTTAAACGGATCCAAATAGTACATCCTCTTATTTAGGAACTGTATAAAGTGACGCATTGGTCAGTTTTTTGATAAAAACAGAATATATTTCAAAAAAGACTACCGAAAGGGTAGTTTGAACAGAATTTCCCGAAGTCATAGAGATTTAAGGAAGTATTCAAATAAGAAATTTCGTTTTTTTCTGACTCGTTTTTAAAACCATTTTTGCTCTCAAATGCATCCAATTTATAGATCTTCTTATTTAGGAGCTATATAATGTGACCCATTAGTCAGTTTTTTGATAAAGACATATTTCAAAAAAGGCTACCAAAAAGGGTATTTTGAACAGAATTTCCCGAAGTCATCGAGATTGAAAATTTAAGGAAGTATTCAAATAAGAAATTGCGTTTTTTCTGACTCGTTTTTAAATCCATTTTTGCTCTCAAATGCATCCAATTTATAAATCCTCTTATTTAGGAGCTATATAATGTGACGCATTGGTCAGTTTTTTTTATAAAGACATAATATATTTTAAAAAAGGCTATCAAAAAGGGTATTTTGAACAGAATTTCCCGAAGTCATCGAGACTGAAAATTTAAGGAAGTATTCAAATTGCGTTTTTTTCTGACTCGTTTTTAAATCCATTTTTGCTCTCAAATGCATCCAATTTATAAATCCTCTTATTTAGGAGCTATGTAATGTGACGCATTGGTCAGTTTTTTTTATAAAGACAATATATTAAAAAAAAGGCTATCAAAAAGGGTATTTTGAACAGAATTTCCCGAAGTCATCGAGACTGAAAATTTAAGGAAGTATTCAAATTGCGTTTTTTCTGACTCGTTTTTAAATTCATTCTCGCTCTCAAATGCATCCAATTTACAGATGCTCTTATTTAGGAACTGTATACGCATTGGCCAGTTTTTTAATAAAGATAGAATATATTTTTAAAATGCCGTCAAAGTGGGCATTTCGCACAAAATTTTCCGAAGCGAGCATGATTAAAGAATGAAGGATTTATTCAAATAACAAATCGGTTATTTTATGGCTCATTTTTAAATTCAATTTTCTCTAAAACGCATTCAATTGCCAGTTTTTTGTTATGTAGGAACAATATAATGTGCTGTTTCGGTTGATTTTTTAATAAATTCAGAATATATTTCAAAATATGTTGTCAAAATGGGCATTTGAGCTGAATTTGCTTAAGGTATCTGCCTACGTGCGGAGTACTTTTTTTTAAAAAAAGAGAGTTTTGAAAAAGTATAATAATTTTTAATTCTATTGTATTACAGAATAATAAGAAAACATAAAATCCTAGCAATATCTTTTTTATATTTTTAAAAATTGGGTTTTTTTACCGTTTTTTTAGCAAAATTTCACGTTTACGCCAGACAGCGTGCACTCAATTCAAATAAATATATTTCAATTTCCTTTATGCTGCACATTTCTGTTACACTTATCTGTGCACTGAACTAGGAGTTTTACAATATCTTCAAAAATAGCCGACAAATTTCAAAATATGTGAAAAAGTACAATTTTTTAAAGTAAAAATTACCATTTTTTCATATTCGAGTGCCTATAGAATAATTAAATTATCACGTATAGCTTAGATCTTAGTTCAGAGCATAGTGAGTGATATGGAAAGCATTCTTAGAAAATTTCACTGAAATATCTTTAAAACTTTATATGTAATTAAGTTTAACGCACATGGAAAAATCGAAAAAATTGATTTTCCAGAAAACGCATTTAAAGATCTCTTTTTAGGTAGGAAACTACAATATTTAATTTTTACATTTATAATTCATCACATTTATATTCTAACCCTTCCTTAACTTTATTTTTAACCTTTTTTAACTTCTTAGTAACTCTTTTAGTTTTCCTGGTAAGTTTTTCTGTGTATAAGCGAGGGGCGATTTGATTTTTTTATTCCTAGCAAAATATCATGCTTGCGCCAGACAGCGCACACTCAATTCAAATAAATATATTTCAATTTCCTTTATGCTGCACACTTCTATTACACTTATCTGTGTACTGAACTAGAAGTTTTACAATATCTTGAAAAATAACCGAAAATTTTGAAATTATATAAAAAATACTTTTTTAAAGTAAAAATTACCATTTTTTCATATTTGAGTGCCTATAAAATAATTAAATTATCACATATAGCTTAGATCCTACTTCAAAGCATCGTGAGTGATATTAAAAACATACTTACCAAATTTCACTGAAATATCTTTAGAACTTTTTTTGTAATGAAGCTAATCGAACATAGAAATAATGAAAAAAAATAATTTTCCAGAAATCGCATGCATGTATTTTCTTGTAAAAATTTAAAATATTTAATTTATACACTTAATATGCACCACATTTATATTCTAACCCATTTTTAACTTCATATTTAACCATTTTTAACTTCTTGGTAGCACTTTTCGTTTTCCTGGTAAGTTTTGCAGAGGTTAGCGAGTGACTTTTAAATTTTTTATTCGCTCATCATCAATTTTAAAACAGTTTATGATCATATTTTATTCAATTGATACTCCTAATTGTTCGAATACAGGTAAAAGTCCTAAATATCCTGAATTATAAATGAAAACTGATAAATTGAAACAGATTTAGAATCATAATAGATTGTTCTTTCATAAAAAACAATAAAAAAATATAGAATTTTTTTACAGAAATGGCCATTTTGATGTGCCAAAATTGCCATAACTCCTCTTCTAATAATAGTAGAAATGAAATTAAAACAGATTTGGAATCGTAAAAATCTCTTTCATATAAAACAATAAAAAAAAATTGAAAATTTTCACCAAAACAGCCAATTTGATGTAGGCAGATACCTTAAGATGATTCTGATAAAACCAGTTCTTGTAGAAAAATGAAATTAAAAATTTTTCATAAGCGACCAAATGAAGTTATTAAACTGGGTTTATCTCTAATCATACTTCATTTTTTGTTGTTGAAATGAGCACTCTTCGAAATCTACCTCCGCCTATAGGCCAAGGCGACAGGGATTTTTTGATACCATATACCATATGCTCAGTTGTTTCTTCGGATATCTGGTCGTGAACTTCAAGGATGCTAATTTTTTTTTATTTTATTTGTGATTGATTAACACTTTTTTGAAAATATTGGGTTGCATAAAAAGTAATATTGGTTGCTGTTATTTTATTTCAAAAGCAATTTATTTCAGATGGTTCGAAACAATTTTAGAGCATTATCCAAGTTCAGTAGTAAGTTCTCGGAGTTTACTTTGTGAATAGGCTCAATTTAAGCTTTGAATTTCTCATTGTTAAAAACAGAACCTTATAACCACCCTCTTCGTACGCAACTCTCCTTCCATCGTAGAAGTTTCTGTTAGCAATTTTTAAACTGGGCATTCACAAGTCGTAATTGTGATCATTTCAGATAAGGGAGACATTTTTCTGGGGGAGGGATGTTTGAAACTCTGGAAAGAGCAATTTGAAATTCTGAAGAGAGCGAACCCTTCTAGATTATTAATAAGCATAAAATCCTAAATGTTGGAGAGAGACATTTCGATGCTTTGAGGGGGCACCCCTTAATTTGATGCTGTAGTGTAATCAGTGTAAAAAGGGTTTCCGGTGTTTTTCGTATTTATTTGAATTCTTAAAAAAATTATGAATTTTCCCATATATCTGTAACTGCATTAACACTAAAAAAGGAGGAAATTTTAGTTACCTTTTACAAAAATAATTCACACCAGAATATTTTATTTAAAATAGTTTAATTTGTTTATTTTATGTTTTCCTCTTTGTATATTTTAAACTTATTAAATAATAGAATTCTGGTTGAAACAAACTGAATTATATTTATATGGCTTCAGTCAAAATGACCGTTCACGGCCGTCTTAGGGTTAATGAATTGAAGCAAAATTACGATATTAAATAAATACATAAAAAATCTGCCCTTCCAAAATCCATTAATTTACTTTAAAATGTCTCCGGTTGAAAAATTCAGTTTTAAAAATTGCCATTAGTTTGTAAAAATCCACAAAAGCATCAAAACTTTCCAATGTTCCTTTGCTCTTTCCCTAAATATCAACGAGACTAGATAATAAAGAATTTAAGCGAGAAAGAAACATTGGTCACTTGAAATATTTGTTAGATTTATCATGAGATGCATTATCTCTCTACATCGAATGGCCAACTTTGCAAGGAAACTGTATGATTAAAAAATGTATGTCAAAATTTTTCTGCAGCAAGAAATTCTGCTCTTTTGAATTTGTCAACTAAATTTTAAGCAACATTTTCTTATTTCTTGCTTATTGAATGACGAAAACAATTTTGGAAAAGAAAAGACTTCATTTGCATGTTTTAGAACAGAAGATAAATCATATTCTGACTTCTTAAGGTGCTTTAAAAGTTCACAAATAACCGGTTCAAGAATAGAGTAGCTTTTATTAATTCCATGTACGTTATAATATTGTTTGATGTAAAATTGTAAAATATACAAAAATAATGGTCCTAAAACTTACTAAGTGTGAGGCATCTGTATAAACTTGTCTTTTTGCTTAAATTTCAGCAACAGTTGGTCCCATCAAAATCCATCTCCATTTTAGCGGGTATACTTGTATGCTTATTCTTCGGGACCATCAAATATTTCCATTTACGGAGTGATTCCGTGTTTACCAAAAACCTGCCAAGAAGGAAACACAATTGCAAAATATTCCATTTTATGTAAGTTTTAAGTTTTAGGAACTATAAATATTTAGTACTAGCAGTCTGCCCGTTACGCTGGTTGGTTTCTCTAAAAAATCTTGAGTCAAACGAAATATATGTTGCAAAAATTAGAAAAAAAACTTAATATCTAATCAAATATCTGTAATTGTTGCCTTATTAATATAATCTTACAGTATCCTGTTCAAAGTACATGTTGACAACATAGCTCTAAAATGATTGAACTACCTATGTTTAACTATTTTTTTAGAAGGCATGCTATCTTGAATTTCTTGCTTCTACCTAAACTTGAGGCTGAGAAATAGCGAAATATCTCAGAGACGCTGGAGGAATATAATATGAAATAATGGTCAGAGAACTTTGCTATGATATATCACAAGATGGATGAAGGCCAAATATAAAAATATTGCTCCTCCCCCCAGAGTTCCAAATATCACGTTTCCCCTTTCTTTAAAATTTTCAAATATTATGACTTATATCCATCAGAGGGCACCATTAAAAAAATCTGATCTGTAATGATTGTTTTTTCATTACATAAAGATAAAATTACATGAAAAAGTTTCGAAAACGGTGGTGGAAGAAATGTTCATAATGTGAAAGAGCTGACCGAGGGCTTTCCGATTGTTATTGTGTAATCCTAATTTCTTTTTACCTTTAATTTAGGTCACCTTCACAGATTCCATTGTAATAAATTTAAATTCTTTACAGAGAGAAAACGTTATAACAGTTTTAGATGATACAGTTAAAACGGAACATGTTTATAATGGAAATTCGCCTTTAACAAATAAGTTCATAGCCTTGGCAAAAGATGTAACTTTTAATTATTCCGTTTAAGATTATACCTTTTAACACCTGTCTAATATAGAATTTCTCATGGGTTCTTTATGATTCGGTCTTAGTAATTTAAGTGTCCATGAATGCATGGTTCAGAAACCCAGATATTCGTTTGGGGGTAGGGGGATTAAACAGCATCCACTTGTCTATGCGACTGGATACATTATTTAATTTCATTGTAAATTATATTAAATGATGGAAAAAGTTTAAGCAAAAGACATTAACATTGAAAAAATTAGAAATCTGGAGAATTCCTTATTAAAAACATTTACATACTAAAATTCCATCGCCACAAAAATAATTTATTTTCTCTCTATTTGTTAAATGTATCTTCGTTTTATAGAATGGTCTATTAATTTACTTTATATTTTATTTATAATAAGTTATTTATTTTAAAATTGTTGCTATTTATTTTATTTATAATTTAATTTTTACACTGTTAGGATACTTACATGAGTTACTGACACACCTTTGATTCCACTAACTTCAATAATTGGGAGTCTACTGTTGTTTTTAATAATACGAAATTTTATTACAGTTTATTTTCTACATTGATTTTAAATTTTTATGGTAAGTTTATTTTTTTTGTTTTTTAATGAAGCATAAAAACAGACATTAATTGTATTTTATTGCAGATATTAAAAACCATTAATCTAACACATCACTCAAAATATCTTCAATGTGTTAAACAAATGCAGCAGAATATTTTTATCACAGCTTTTTGAAAAAGCAGCTTCTAACTCAAAGCCAGGAAAACCTTTTATTTGTGTGATGGAAGAATTGCTCTCAAAACAGTATTTTTTGTGTGAGGTATGCAACAAAGAATTCTTTCATAAGAGGAATTTAAGCAGACATCTATTAAATCATACTGGGGAGAAATCTTTTGTATGTGAGGTATGCAACAAGAAATTCTCTCAAAAATACAATTTAAAGAGTCATTTGTTAACTCATACTGGTGAGAAACCGTTTGTATGTGATATATGCAACAAGAAATTCTCTCAAACGGGCCATTTAACCAATCATTTGCTAACTCATACTGGCGAGAAACCGTTCGTATGTGATATATGCAACAAGAAATTCTCTCGGAAGGGCAGATTAAGCAGCCATCTGTTAACTCATCCTGGTGAGAAACTGTTTGTGTGTAAAGTATGCTACAAGAAATTTTCTAAAAACAGCGATTTAACCAGGCATCTTTTAATTCACACTAGGGAAAAACCTCTTTTATGTGGGACATGCAACAAGAAATTCTCTAGAAAAGGTGATTTAAGGAATCATTTGTTAATTCACACCAATGTGAAAGCTTTTGTATGTGAGGTATGCAGCATGAAATTCTCTCGAAAGGACCATTTAAAGAGACATCTGTTAATACATACTGGTGAGAAACCGTTTGCGTGTGAGATATGCAGCAAGAAATTCTCTCAAAAAGGTTCTTTAAACAGCCATCTAGTAATTCATACTGGTGAGAAAACTTTAGCCTGTGAGATATGCAACAATAAATTCGCACAAAAGAATGTATTAAGACAGCATCTGTTAGTTCATACTGGTGAGAAACCTTTTGCGTGTGAGATATGCAGCAAGAAATTCTCTCAAAAGGGTTCTTTAAACAGCCATCTAGTAATTCATACTGGTGAGAAACCGTTTGCGTGTGAGATATGCAACAAGAAATTCTCTCAAAAGGGTTCTTTAAACAGCCATCTAGTAATTCATACTGGTGAGAAATCTTTTGAATGTGAGGTATGCAACAAGAAATTCGCCCAAAAGAATGATTTAAGGAAACATCTGGTAATTCATACTGATGAGAAACCCTTTTTGTGTGAGGTATGCAACAAAAAATTCTCTCACAAAAGCACTTTAAGAAGTCATCTTTTAATTCATACTGGTGAGAAACCTTTTGCATGTGAAATATGCAATAAAAAATTTACCAAAAAATATCATCTAAGCAGGCATCTATTGATTCATACTGGTGAGAAACCATTTATATGCGAAGTATGCAACAAGAAATTTTCTGATAAAAGTAACTTAAACAATCATTTGTTAATTCATATTGGTTAAAAACGTTTTGCAGATGAGAAATTGAACAAGAAATTCTCTGAAAAGAATAAGTTAACTAGACACTTCAATTCATAATTGTGACAAATATTTTGTGTGAGATAAAGATACTTTTAAAAAAATTGTAATTTATTCTTTGCGGACAAGTTTTTTTAGTAAAAATCGCAACATATTCTTGTATATCTCCAAATTAAAACTGTCAACATCAGCTATTGCAAACACATTTTTATTTTTATTTGTCTTATATTCTTTGAAAAGTCTTGCTATTGTCCTTTTATCTTTTGCAATAAATGAATTTAAGAGTTTATAATGTGTTCTTCTTATTTAGAATATTTCCGTTAAAATAGTCATATTAAACAGCATTTCATACAATGAATTATTTAACTGTCAAACTGACTTTTTTACAAACTGAAACACATTTTTCTTTAAAGAGTTGCTTCACATGAAACTTACGTAATATCGATAGTAAATTTTAAATAACTAAAAATAAACTGCATGTCTTTGATAAACAGATTGTTATTTCATAAAAAATATAACAATTCAATAAAGTTTTAAAGTATCAAAAATTATTGGTAAAATGTGTTTGAAAATTTAGCTACTTCGTCCTATTTGGTCTCGCCTTAAAACTTTCTGACGAACTTGAAACATATAATATAACGGTATGTTATACGTTTATATATAATGTTAATATAAGCATATATAACGTTATCAACTTTTTCGAAATTTTGGATTCCCCCCCCCCCCCACACAATAATGATATTGTTATCAAAGTTTGATTTTTTTCTTTTTAGAAATTATTTTTTTTCGTGAAGTGATATACAAAACTGGTTATATTGATTTTTTGCATGTTTTATTGATTCAAATAAAGAGAAATTAATGAAATATTATTTTATATGTGAAACAATTTTATACTAAATAACACTTTAAAGAAACAGTTGCTATACAATAAATTTTATAATAACATTTTGTTGCATAATGCATTTAACAATTGTAGCATCTTTTTGCACATCTCATGTACTACTGGAAAGAGGGGAAGGGACGCAGATGGAAATTTTTATCAACAAAACAAGGGATCAACATTCTTTCTCTTTCTCTTTTATTTATTAGTAAGCAGAAGTTTTATTTTAAATATACTTCGCGTATGATTATACGAACAGCGATTATACATGCATACACATTTGAAGAAAAATATTAATGTGAAACGTTGGGGGATTCCATGTTTTAGAGTTAAATAATTTCATAATAATTTATTAATTTTAATGTTAGCTTTGAATTTTCATAAAGATAGACAACAGACCAAAAAAGTACCATAGTATTTTGAACCAAAAAGCATGTTACAAATAAAAAGGTAAACTTTTATGGTTGCATTAAAAATATTATCAATACCAATTGACAAACCCCCTCCCCCTAAAATGATAATGTTATGCACAGCCCCTAATGGAAAAGCAAGGGAACTTTTAATTTTGGAAGAGGTATTGACAGTTTGTCAAGCAGCAAAACAAAAGACTCAAGAATCTTTTTTATTATTTATTATTATCTTAACTAGGTACTGAGCAAAGGCAGCGTTGTAAACAGAAAGTAGTGTTTTAAGGTCTTGCGCCGACATCTAATTTCTTTAATTAGTTAAGTCTGAAAAACTTGGAAGTTAATCCTAATAAAGACAGAATCATTTTGCCAGCCAAAATGATATAGTTTTGAAAAAAATTAATTTTGATTCATAAAATTCGAACATTTTATTTTTCGTAGTCAAAAATGACATTTTTTCAACTTTTTTTTTATTCGTTTGACACAGAGATTTACAGATTTGTATAGAAATGATTTAGTGTTTTTTTTTTTTTTTTTTTTTGGACTGTAACAATGTCCCTATTTTTTACCAGAAAAATAAAATATTTTGTTCTTTATTATTCTTTTTTCGTCCTATTTATTTGCATTTAAAATGAATGGAATTTTTTATAAAGAAATGTAAAATGATTTTACATATAGGGCATTTGTAAACTTACTTTTGCAAAACAATTAGGATGATATTTCTCATAAAGTGGAACTATTATGTACTCAAAACCAGGATTGTGATTTACTTATTTAGCTACAAATAGAGGTTGCTTTAGTATCAGCCAAATCCAGATATTTGTTGATAACTTAAATAGTAATCAAGATATAATAACAATCTTTCCTGGTTAAAAACAAATAAAAAAGAAATTATTGCTTTCACTAAAAATGTAAATATCAAGCTATATTCCCTGTTTTTTGAGTAAATACAATAAAAAATCTCTGTTTTTTATTGATTTTACAATTTACCTGCAACATTGCTTTGGGGAATTTTCTGTGTTAGAATTAAACTTCTTCCGGAAAATCCATGAGACCATTACACACTACCTATTTTTGCAATCTTCTTCCAGAATGCAGTATGTGAAATCGGTGATTGTCATGGAATAAAGCTTGGTTTTAGGGAAAAGAGAATTTTGTATTTACTAAATGAAACGCAGGTTTTTTTAAAAAAATGTTCTCTCTTCCATCTATTCTTTGGATTCATTTTCTCCACCAGCAAAGACTACAAAGGTATGTAAGTTTCCAATATATTTCAATCTAAGTAGGTAACATTGAGAATAGTAAATTAGTATTCAGATAGAGCTTGGTGCAATGCAATGGAATACAAAACTAGCAACGTTAAAAAGCACCAAATATTGTGTATAAACAGCAGACCGGTTTCGATAGCATTTAGCATACCGTTCGTCAGTGCTAGCGGAGGTAGAAATCTGCTCATATATATAGTAGAGAGGGGGGACTGAAGGCAACCAATAGCATGGCAGAGGAAGACTACAAGTAAGGGCCAATCGGAGTTTGACGGAATCGGAATTGGGGACAAGAGGGGAGTTTTCTCTCCCCCCCAGTCACATTCCACGTGCGCTCTGCGATTGGCCATTACTTGCAGTCCTCTGCCATCTTATTGGTTGCCTTCAATTCCCCGTCTCTACTATATACATGAGCAGATTTCTACCTCCGCTAGCACTGACGACGGTATGCAAAATGCTGCCGAAACCGGTCTGTTGTTTATACACAATATTTGGTGCTTTTTAACATTGCTAGTTTTGTATTCTATTGAGAAAAATATTCTTTTTTAATTTTAATTAATACAATTACCGAATTGATATGATATTTGGTAAAAGTGATAAAAATAATTTTAAAATAAATACCATTATTTATTTAGACCGACATGTTTTATTGTTCTGACGGCAACATGCCCCACCAGTGGCTGAGAGGTTCTGCTCTCAAAGCTCGTTGACGTGAGATGCTGGGTTCGAGCCCAATCGTGCCCATTGTCCTAACCGTTCGGAGTTTTCGTGGTTTTCTTTGAGCCTTACGTAAATACGAGTTAGGATCCCTTATAAAGACCCCCATGGATGGTACTCCCCCTGGAGCCTATATACTTTGTGCAAATTATGGGCCACCTTAAATAACACCAACATTATCAAGATCTATGTAGATACAAATTTTTTGGAAAAAAGTTTCTTTAAAATGAAAACTAGTAAACAAAATGCAAATGAAGTTAAGCATAAAGAAATTAACTGCAATATCAACAAGTAAGAAAAATCAATTATTTATAAGTCTAAAATTTTAATCTTTGAAAATATAATTTTCTATACAGTTATTGTAATTTGTTAAATTACATTTTTTTATTGTTTTAATTGCTCACATGGAATGTCGATTATGATTCTTCTCCATTTTGTTTTAAAAGTTGTTATTACTAAAATGTATGGTTTATTAAGGATACAATAATGCTTGAACTATTCTATGGAAAACAGCCGATATTGTAGTTATTTTATTAACCATTTGGAAAAAGGTTGTTGTATTTGGTCAATATTAGACCTAGTAGTGTCCGCATTTTATTTTTCTATGTTTACTCTAGAAATATAATTCTTTAATTTATGGCGTACGTAATGACTCTGTTATTACATAGGTCATGTTTCGATTTTCATTAGCTCAATGGGAAACACTCAAACATTTTACTTTAAGCTATGGATGATTGCATTTAATTTTTTTTACACGATTCTTTACATGTAGAAGAATTTTAACTTTAATAGGATATAGAAATGTCGTTTTTAATAAAGAAGAAAGAAAAGTTACTATATGAGTTAATAGTAATTATCAAATGTTGAAAAAACTGAATCCAAAGAAAGACATTGTACAAAAAATCGTATTTTAAAGCAAAAAAAAAAAAAAAAAAGAGGTGTGATTATCTAGTCTATCAATTATTAAATGTGCGACAATCATGAAAATGGAAACATTTTAATGTTTAACCATTTGATTATAAAAGACCATGTTTTTTTTTCACTCTTCTACCATAAAATTTACTTATAAGTTTTAATTTTTGTCTTTGAAAAAATCATTTTCCAAATTTTTGTTGTAACTTATTAAATTACTTTTTTTTGTATTTATTATTTTTTTCATCAGCTTGAAGCTATTTCAATAGATTTGTTTGTAACTAAACAATAAATGGATTGTTAAAAAAGAAACAAAAATACGATATTGTACAGGTATTTTTTCAAGCTAACTATTACAGAAATTTTTTTAAGTAATGTACTCAGATGGGATTGCTTTTATAAAGAAACAAAACAAACGCGATATAGCTTGCATAAATAAATACAATACTAAAATTACGTTATGTTGAGAAAATTTTGAGATTGCAAATACATAGTTTTGAATAATGGATTTTTTTATTTTCCATTATTTTATCAAAAAATAAGTGATCAAGAGCAGCTATTACTCACGCTCAGAAGGTTCCCTACAATAAACATTTATTATTAACCAGTAGTATGATGTTTATTGCTTTTATTCTGCTACTAGCTATCGCATTTTACAAGTATATTGTTAAAAGTTGTTACCAAGGCTTTTAAAGGCCGTGGTATGCAGAGTACACTGCCCCATAATTATTTATGTCCAAACCGTATCTGTATTTAAGGATTAATATCTTGTGTAATTACTGACAATTTTTTAAATCATTATTAACAATGCTTTTGTACTTCTGCTACAATAGGTACCACCAACACTCATCAACAGTTTTGCTTAATGTCCACACATTGAATTTTGTGTGATACAGAAAAAAGTGCTTTTCTTAAAACTATGCGATCTTGAGTAATTGTTATTGTTTTCCTGCATAATTTAAAGTAATGTCTATCACCTAGTTTTTTAATAATTTTAGTTTTAGTAGATTCGGATTTAGATGGTGGGACACATTTTTTCGAATTATTTCTGACGATATTTTGAAAATTTAACACCTAAAATTAAAAAAAAATATTTTTTTGAGTTCAGCATAACATTAGCTTTCACAAGATACCCTACACGATACACTGAGAAAAGACATTTTTCTTCAAGAAACAGAATTATCTCTTTACCCGCTCCTAAATATATTTGTAAATGTTTAAATAATCTGTAAGTATGTGGGTCAATAGTCTTTATTACTTCCCCCAATTCCAGGTTTTCACGTTTCATAGTTTATGAGTTAAATGCCGGTGACAGACACGGGAGTGATCTTATAATGGTTCCGTTTTCACTTTATAAGTACGGAACCATAAAAAAAAAATAATAAATCAATTTTCGCCTGTACTCTGTAACCCAGAGAGCACGGGTTTGATCACCTTATATTATTAAAATCGAATTATTAAACAAGACAAAAAAGGAGACCGTCAAATGATACCTAATAGCGCCAAGAATGCAAGCTTATTAGCTCCCTACCCACTTCTCCCAGTTGGTATCTTCTGAAGAAGCAACCCTTCTCATGGTATTCCCCAACAAAGAAGAAATTGATGGCCAGCAGCAAGATATGTGCTGGCAATGATGGAGAAGTGCTGGCTAATGGCCTACCGCTGCATGACCACTGCTGGACAGCTTCAGTCAACTTTGCTGTTGGAAATCATTACATAAAATTCTGACCAGCCTCCGTTATTTCATGCGCTGGCCCACCACACGATGGAAGTGCACGAACTTTTGCAATATTATTGCTGGGAACATTTACACTAGGTGGCGTTATGAATATCGAAGACATTGAGTATTTCGGAATTCATTATTCCGGGTATTTGTAATTTCATTCTGGAATTTTTAATATTTTATTAGCGGCCTTTACGTATGTTGCGATTGTGATCAAGAACAATAACAACCATTAATAATAAAATAAATCAGTAAAACAATATAAATATATTTTATATTTAACGACATTTTTTCTTATTCTTCAATCTAATCTTCTAAGTTACAAATGACTTCGGTTTTCATAATTCACACCTTTGAGAATCAGCATATAAAATGTATATGATTTCTATATGGCTTTAAAGATTAGGAAGGCAAATCGCAATAGAAGCAAACTTAAAATATCTAATAAGAAAAGATGAGGTGTGAAAAGCCATAGCATATGCTGAAGGCATCCGATGCTTGTCCGATCACAAAATCCAAACAGCATCGAACACGGTTAGTACTTGGGAAGGTCCACTGCATGTTGGTGAAATTTGAATGTATTCTAATGTTTCTGTATAGATATTTCTATATACAGCTTTCGGTTAAACTAGCTTATAGAAAAACGGTCTAGAATTCTGTAATACTTTTTATAAGAAATTTTTGCAAGGATGCTAGATAGACGTCTGCTCATAGTAAAAAAAAAAAAGAAAAAAAGCTTACAGATGGTTTGCCACTGTTTAACACTGTAGGATAAGTGATGGTGCTGGATTAAAAGTGCTGGCCCAGCAAAGGAATTGCTTTAGGATAGAACTGCAGCAAAACTGATGGATTGAAGTAATGTGGTGGCATACCAATGCTGGCCATCACTGACTGGCCATCAACTGCATTTCACACGGACACTTTTGTGCAAATTTAAGTAATGACACCATTGCACTTTACCGCGGATGGCACAGATTGCTGCCATCTTTTTTCCAGCTTATAGCCCATTGTTTCTTTCTTTGCTGGGTTTATATGAAGGTAGGTCAGTACATGTTAAATACAATACAGAATAAGTAAAAAGATAATATCTGATGATAGTTATACTGAATAGCTACCTGCCCATTAGCATCAGAAACCTGACACTATGCATAGCATATTCTACAATAAGCGCCTTGTGGTACACTTCTAAGATATATATCAACTGCAATACGTTTAAAATTATTCCCATTATCATTAACCCCTTGAGGAAGAGCGACACGTATGCGCGCCGCAAACAGACTTTAGAATCCTTGTTCAGCCCCACCAATAAAATTATGCTATAAAATTTGCCTTATTAAGTCGGAGCATTTTCTCGATTTAATAAGGCACAAATTTCTATTTTTAAAAACAGGTGACAAAACATAAGAAATTTCGTAAAATGCTCCCGTCGCAAAAAGATTAAAAAGGTCGCAAACGATTTATTTTCCTCAGACCGTAATGTAACGGAATTGTTTTCAATGTCACTGTAAATTAATCGTAAATGCTATACTTCATATTTAATACCGAGCATGCCATAGTACGCTGAATACTCTATAAGGTATATACATAATATGATTCAATATTTCAAGGAAAGGTTGTTAAAAAACATTTCCCTGAAAAGTTCAAAGCACCGAAACATGTCCATCTTTAAAGTGGTCACTTTGGTCGACGATATATTTTTGCCAGTGTTCGTAAAACTTCTGGAATCATCGTTGGAAGCCATTTTTTGCAACCTCCCATAAGACTTCCTGCGATGTTGTTTTCATCACATTTGATGAATAAAAATGGATATGAATAAATGAATAAAAACGTCCCGGTAGCATTTTACCTTCCTTTATTTGATTAGATCACCACAGAGAGTTTTTCGGCTTCCTGATTGGTTAGCTTCTCTTTCGTCTTTCCTGCAGTTTAAGGTCTTTGGAAATTGGAATTTCTATGACGCCACTATAATATACCATTATATATATATATACACTATATTGCCATTGATTATGGGACACTTGCGATTTTAGACATTTTACTAAATATCTAGAAAAATACATGAGGAATCATCTCGAAACTCTTAGTGTATAAATATAATAGTATAACTCATACATCTCCGTGAAGATTTTTTCCCGAAACTCCAAAGGGGACCATCAACAAATTAAAAAAGAATGAATATCTTTTGAATAACCCTGTCAAAACTAATGTAGCAAAAGCGTTCAAACTCTATATTGTGATTGAATGCCTTATTGTAATAAGCCTTGTTCATTTTTATGCAAATAGCATGCATACTCGCAGAGTAATTAAGGTTTTTATAAAAATGATCCCAAATTTTTCCAAGTTTTTTCCTTATAATTTTCAGAGTTCTTAATATAAAATATTATTTTTTTCAGAAAATATGACAAACAACATTGCACACAGTACCCTGTAATCAGGATTAAAAAATAATGAAAATTGTATAAAAAATGAGTTGGTTTACTAAATAATTTTTTACTACGCATGCGTCAACGATATCAAAATTTCATTTGCATATTATGTTAGTTAAATGTATAGAGCAACTTTTGTGAAAGTCACAAAATCATAACTTGAAAATTCTGACAATAATCGTCAATTGAATAAGTCGAAAATCCGTTATTCTCAAAATGAAGCAAAAACAAGAGGGGTTGTATCCATATATTCATTGATTAGTGTCAATATAGAATACACAATATGGGATGTACTACAGCATTTGGATAAAATCCCTCATTTTTTTTGCTTCATTTTGGAAACAACGGATTTTGTCCTTTTTCTATAGACGATTACTTTCAGAATTTTCAAGCTATGATTTTGAGACTTTTACAAAAGTTGCTCTATATATTTAGCTAACATAATAGGCAAATGAAATTTTGATATCTTTGACGCATGCGCAGTAAAAAATTATATAGTAAACCTACTCATTTTTCATACAATTTTTATTATTTTTGTAATTCTGATTACAGGGTACTGTGTTCAATGTTGTTTGTCATATTTTCTGAAAAAAAATATTATTTTATATTAAGAACTCTGAAAATTATAATGGAAAAACTTGGACAAATTTGGGACCATTTTTATAAAAACCTTAATTACTCTGCGAGTGTGCATGCTATTTGCATAAAAATGAACACAGTGTATTACAATAAGGCATTCAATCATAATCTAGAGTTTGAGCGCTTTTGCTACATTAGTTTTGACAGGGTTATTCAAAAGATATTCATTCTTTTTTAATTTGTTGACGGTCCCTTATGGCGTTTCGGTAAAAAATCTTCACGGAGATGTATGACGTATACTATTATATTTATACAATAAGAGTTTCGAGATGATTCCTCATGTATTTTTCTAGATATTTAGTAAAATGTCTAAAATCGCAAGTGTCCCATAATCAATGGCAATATAGTGTATATATATATATTCTTTTATATGCATAAGTGAATCTGCACTTAACATTCAACATTTTAATCTAACTCAGTTGTTAACAAATGTCTGATTAATTCAGAATTCTGCAATTTGTTATTAAAACGAGAAAGCACAAATTAAATGGAACACGATAGAAAAAATATGTAATGGTGCCATCTGGTTTTCTTATACGAAACTTCAACTTGATTTTTTGTTCAACTTTTGTGTTTTGTGACTTTTTTTTCTTTTGATGATTATATTACATTTGATTTTAGTTAACAGTTTCGAAAATGTTTTAAATGTGTATATATTTTAAGAAATATGTACATTCATACATATAAAAAGTTTTTAAATTTCTAATATTTTATATAAAAAATGATTTTTTATAGATATATATAAAACAAGCTGGACAATTTTATGATGAAAGATATAACTGAACATTTTTTTGGTTGTAATAAAACAAAAGGTTTATCACAAGGTTATTAAATGGTGAATACATAATATTGTAAAGTTAAAAACTAAACAAATATTAAATTTAAATATTAATAATCGCCATTTGTTGACGTTTGTTTAGTTTTTAACTTTACAACATTCTATATAAATCAGTTATTAACATTTCTATTTATTTTATTTCGACGATTGTTATAAGTAATTGTTGTATGGCGTTAAGCGTTTTGATAATGGCGCTAAAGCAAATCCATAAAAGAAACCAACCAATCAGGAGACTGGAAACATCTCTATGGTCTGTAATCGAGTAAAGGAAAGTAAGATGCGTCCCGGTAATTGTTCTTTAATTGATGGGATCAGGAAAAGTCACATTGCGCTATGTTCACTTGATAGGGGAGATGTAGGAGGACATTAGTACGTGTTTTGATGAGGGATTGTTTTAACAGTTGGTATCGATGTGCCGGTGTTTTTTGAAGCAGAAAGTAACCTTAGCGAAGATTGCCCAACGCGTTTACCGTCTTCGATGGATTCCCAGTCCTCTTTGAAACGTTGATGCCAATCATAAATCTTGGCCATCACCATAGTAGATTCATCATCTTAGCATTTTCAAAGTCTCAATTTGTTTTATCTAATCGTTGGCAGAATTTATAACAGCAATGTTGTTCAAGAAAAGCCATCTATTTTACGTCGCGGAGCAAGGATAACTAACTTCGGAAGATAACAGCTGCGCGTGCTGTTCGGTTACATGATATGGACTAAACTAACATGCGCAAGTAGAGAAGAGTTGGGAGAATACATTTTAAGCGGTTTCACTTTATACACTTGCTGTCGTTGTCAAGAATGGTCACATTCCCGGAATTTTTTAATCGTACTACATAAGATATGAGCAATCTCGTACGCAATCTGAGTACATTCTGGCGAGTTAGAAATTGAACAAGCGGCAGATATACAAACTGAATTCATAAACACTTTTGAACTTTGTTGGAAAGTATTAAAAAGTTGTAATGTGACAATGAATGTATTTTTTAACAATATTATGCATTTTTAATTTCACTTTAATAATAGTAAAACCAAAGGCAAGACGATTACATAACAATGCATGCGCGTTAGTGCCTAACTAAAAGCATAATTACATTTTTAATGAAAAAAAAATTAATTTGTTTACAGAGAACATATATACTGTCCAACAATGGACAGCTAAGAAAATTTCAAGGTAATAAATAGAAAAACATTACATTATTGTAAAAGTAATTGTTTAAGGCAGTATATTTTTAAATGGATAAATACAACAATTGTGCAAGAATGAAAATCGTTTTAGTATTAACAATACATATTCTTTAATGAGAGTTAAATGCAAATAAGAGAAACAACCAAAATAAAATAGCGCATCACTACCCAACATAATGGCGATGTTTCAAGATTTCCGAGGCTTCGAGTTCTTGTACGATGCTTGCATAAGAACAGAAGACGGCAGTGAGTTTCCAGTTCATCGCGTGCTTTTAGCTATGAGAAGTGAGTATTTCCACAATTTATTCTGCAACTCGTCCGTGGGACAAACTGAAGTGCTCATTCCAGAGATTCAAGGCTCAACTTTAGAAACCATCTTGAATTACATCTATGTGGGAAAGCTGAATTTTACCAGAAATAATATCAGAGACATTCTTGTAGCAGCTAATTTCTTGGGTATGGAAAAACTTCAAAACACCTGTAAATTTTTAGCCATTAAGAATCTGACAACATCGAATAGCGTTCCTTTATTTCTTGAAGGAACGAAAGATAGAGATGGTGGCATTTTCAAGGCATCTTCTCGTTTCATTCAGGTGAATTTTCAACAAATCTTAAGAGACCGTAATTCAAGATTCGAAGATTTGACGGTGGAATCTTTAATTTGGATGCTGTCTTCCGATTCCTTGAATGTTTCGAATGAATGGCAAATATGGAAGTCTGTAGAGCGCTGGGTTTGTGCATTTCCCGAAGAAAGAAAGGAATGGCTCGAAAATTTAATTTTATGCATTCGTTTTAATGATGCCGACAAGGATTTGCGCTCTGAAATTCTTGATCATCCACTTGTTAAGGAAAATCCTTCCTGCATCAAGTTAATAAAAACTGTATCTGAACAATCAGCAGTTCCAAAACATCGCATCCCCAAGATGTTACATTTCTTTACCAAGTCCTTCTTCAGCAGATCAGATTATACTGTGGGCATTAGAATTTTCATTACATACGATGAAAATATTGATTACTGGCGATATACCACTTCGAAAATGGTTTGTCCTGATGTTGTTTTGCATGGATCAGGACCGTTTGTCATAATGTTTGATATGGCGAAGAATGTGATCTATACTTTTGATATTTTGTCGAAGACGTGGTCAACTTTAAATCCGCCAAACATACCCCGTCAGAACTACAATGTGGTAAAATCCGGAAAACATATTTATGCCATGGGAGGAATTTCGCCAGGATTAGAAATTGATGAGATTGTGACAACGTTAGAGCGGTATAATTTTGATTCCGAAACATGGGAAATCGCCGCAACTCATCTTGCTTTTGCTGAAAGTGCAGCTGCTACAGTCAACAATGTGATTTACATGGTCGGAATCAGAGATTTTATCACTAAACATCTGTCTGCACAAGTTTATGACCCGTTCACTAATATCTGGCGTACAATAAGTGCTCCAAAAACTTACCGTCGCTTTTTTGCGTTGGCAGCCTATCAAGAGCAACTTTTTATTCTGGGTGGACAGAACCATGACGAGTATTTGAAATCTGTGGAAGTATATGATGCTGACAGGGATACTTGGAAAGACTTTGAAAATTTGCCGTTTGCTTACTTCTTTCCAAAAGCCGTCACAATAAAGGATATATTTTACGTGTTTGATAATAATTCGTGTTATTCACGTGATTTCCGCTGTCCTCCTGTTCTTTGGGATGAAAAAAATCTTAAGTGGCAAGTTTTTGAAGCCTCCTCGCCTTTGTTTGATTTAAATATTAGTCAGTTTTGCACCATCGAAGACTCAAGAATTATAATGGAGATGAGAAAAGAAAACAGAGATGCGTGTACTAAGTGGGTAGAAAGTCCCTTTTTCACTCATCTAAACTCTTAGAAGACGATAAACTGTCATCAAAATTATGCATTTTCCAATAGTTTATATCGAAAACTAATTTGAATTTATGGTCAATAAATCATTATGAATTGAGATTTCTGTTTTTTTATACATGATGTTGTATTTGAAATTTGTTTATATAACCTTAGTACTAAACAAATAATCATTAAATTGATTCCTTTGGAACTTAAAATTGCGGCAATATTACAAAGATTCCAATGAAATACCCTATTGTAGAAATTTTGTTTTGACATTCGAAATCGGTAAAAAAAACATCCCAAGTACAGACATATTGATTTTATATATAAGCACTTGCAGTACAAAGCCAATTATTGCAAATAAATTAGCTTAACAATGTAAATTTCGTCAAAGAAATTACAAATTATTTCTTGCCATTATCCATGGAAGCATATACACATAAAGTCAAGCATTTAATTGTTAGTTCTCGATTTTGTCAAGAGTGGTATCGTTGGAAATGTATTGTCATGAGCGATGTATGCGAATGTATTTTCGAGGCCAATTTTTTCCGTGATGCTTTGCATGACAAATGAAAAACAAAGAAGATTCTAAGTGAATTTTGTGTGTCGTTGCAGTCATGCTATTGTAATATTTGATTGAACCTAGATTCACGTTAGTTATTTAATCGTGTTAATTACCTATGCCAAAAACTTTTGAAAGATGCAATTTTCAAGAAAGTAGGTATCCTTTTTTCACTTTTATGTGTTACGTCACAGGAGAAATTAATCTGTATTTCTTAAATGATCAGATTCAGACGAATAATTTCTATATTTTTTTAAATCTTCATGGCAAGACCTTTCCAACGAGACCCTCTTTACAAAATAAAATCCCATTTTTTTTCTTTGTATATGATGTTGCGGAAGAAATTGCACCGTAAAAGCAGCATTTGTGAGCTTGTTTTTTGTTCGCAATAGAAAATTCTTTTGAGCAATATCACTCTTAGCGAAATTCAGAATTAACTGTTAAGTATGTTCAAAAAGCCATGCTTAGAGATGCGCAACAGGTGGGGTCCGATTAATCTCCAAAGATATGGGAAGCACAGTGTCATTCACGTGCCACCTTTCCCACATCTTATTTGAGAAGAGTTTTCCAAATTTAACATAATCGAAACTCACCAATACTACAATTATATTCTAAAGAATGATGCAGTTGAGTTCACATATATTTCATTAAACAATTGTTACGACTTTCCTTGTCGTTGTCTGTCGCGCGCGATTCCATGGTGCATTCTACTGTAATTTAGATTTTGCCGTTTGGCAACATATTGGAATCATCAGTTGGTTGTTTATCAGCGGTCTTTGCAGACTATGATGCGTTCACTAGATCCATATTCTCTTCGTTAAAACTTAAATATTATTTGTAAATAATCTTGTATGTAAAAAGAATTTTGCAGTAATAATAGTTTTAATGATTGGACAAGCCACAAAATGAGTGTTTCAAAATACTCGCACCATTCGGCTTTACAGTACATTGGTCCGCTCAAGGAGTACTTTTGTTTTAATTCGTCATTAGTGTTATAGTTTTTGTTTTATTTTAAACTGAAATGGTAACATTAGTTAGTTCGGCCAGATTAGTTATAACGAGGGGTTCAATAAAAGCTCAGCTTACAAGACATGAAAATATTATAAATGGTAACACGGTAGAATGGTCGAAAATTAAAATTGAAACGAAAATAAAGACTCTTGAAAAAATATGTACAAATTTTGACTGTCTAAGAAGAGATTATTATACTAAAGCTCCTGAGAATCACTATATGAGCGAAATTGATTATTCGTTAATCGAGATGGAACAAGTAGAACAGCTAGAGGTAAGTTTCAATCAAAAAGTGTATTCTAATAAAAATGAAACTAAAAGGTCTGAATTTAAGATAAATAATTGTAAGATTAAATTACCTGAAATCCCATTACCTCAATTTAGTAGAAAATATGAGGATTGGAACATGTTCAAAATAGAATTTAGCAATATTGATACGAATAATGAAGAATTGACCGAGATTCAGAAATTATATTTTTTACATTCCGCATTAAGAAAGGACGCTAAATTTTTAGAAACTCCAGATGGTATATCTGATTCATTATTTAAAACGTTAGAAAATAGATTTGAGATTTAGAATCATTGAAATATTCATTTAAAGGCTATATTAGATTTCGAAAGAATTACACATGAGTCATCTAAAGAATTAAGACGCTTATTAGATGCCATAAACAAAAATATCAAGGCCAAACATCATAGGATTTGAGAGAAACAATCTCTCTGACATTTTATTTATAATTACAATTTTAGAAAAACTCGATAAGGAAACGAGAAAGCAATTTAAACTGTCACTAAACACATCTGAAGTTCCCAGGTTTGATAATTTAATGGACTTTCTAGAAAAAAGAAGCCAATCACTCGAAAGCATTTATAGAAACAATTTAAATAGATCAAAAATCCCTAGTGAAATAAAATCAAAATCCTTATTAGTAAATTCAAATTTTGAGAAGCAGTGTGTTATTTGTAACTCATTTCATCCCCTTTATAAGTGTAATAAATTCTTAAATATGAAATTTGGTGAACGATTGCTATCGCTTAAAAGTATAAATTTATCCTTATATGCTTCGATAAATCACATTTAGCTGTTAACTGTGTGTCAAAGCATGTGTGCAAATATTGTAAATTAGCCCAAAATGGTTTATTGCATAAAGATAAATCAGTTGAATCTTATAATGAAACGTATCATCAAAGGGCAGGTGTTAACCAGACAGATCGGTGACTGGAAGGAAGTCTGGTACATACGGTTTCTCAAAATCTTTCTAATTGTTCATTTGCTTCGAATAGATGCGTTATTTTGTGAAGAGCAATAATTGAAATTAAAACAAAAAAAATTATTCAGGGAAGGAGTCTTTCAATATTGTAGCCAAATGAAATGCGTGTCGTTTGATTTTGCAAAAAAAGGGCTTAAATAGTTCAAAAGTTTTTGTTCCAATATCGGGTCTCAATAATGCAACCCCGACATTAAATTATAAAATTAAAACCGATTTCAAATAAAAATAGAGATTTCACAAAGGAACAGAAATTTCCTGTAGGAATAAAAATTACAGAAATAGCCCCACTTACGCCTATTCTTCTAGAAATTGGTGATATACCTACAAATATCTCGTTATCAGATGCTAAATTTAATATTTTTCGGAGCATTGACCTGTTATTATGCAGAATGTTTTTATAATGTATCCATATAGCACGGAAGCTCCTCAAAAATTCCACAGGAGCTCCAAGTCATCCCAAATTACTCTTATTACTAAAATGACAAGATCTGGACGTCCTGGGAAAGAGTCTTCTACTATTTCCTCAGGAATAAGATCCCAGCAACGTCCCACAGAGTAACTTCTGAGCGACGCTACTCCTGAGGATGTGCCTGGGAATCCATTCCTGGGGAAGTGCCAAGTAGAGTCACAGTGCTGGCGCCAACTCATGAGTAATTGTGGAGTACAATACTCAATTATTTTTATTAAAATAAGAAATTCAAATTGATCGGGATCGATTTTAATGAGTTAGTTTTATTTTATTATTCAATTTGTTATTTTTTAGCAATTTAAATAATTGTTATTAAATTTTAATTACTTTTAATTATTGTTATAACTTTTTATCTTTTTAGTTAAACTAAACATTTTCATATAAAATTTCATATAAAATTTCATAAAATTTAATTCATTTTTAAATACTAATTACTATTATTTATCTTTTAAACCAAATTTCGTTCATGTATCAATATTTCATTAATTTTGAATAAATAACATAATGTGTCTTTTTAGTTATTATTACTTTTTTATAATTTAACGCCTTGGGGAAAAACGACACGTATACGTGCCGCAAAAAGGCTTAAGAATTCTTGTTTATTTCCACCAGTAAAATTTGCCTTATTTAATCGGTGCCTTATATAAATTTGCCTTATTTAAATTTCTATTTTTAAAAATCGGTGACAAAACATTAAAAATTTCATAAAAGGTTCCCGTCACGAAGGATTTAAGCAATTAATTTAACTTGTTTAAACTAATTGAATAATAAGTTTCTAAATTAATACCTATAACCTCTAAATAGAAGACAATTCTGGATTATATATTTTTTCTGATGTTTAGAGGTAAAGGTACCTGTACAAAGGAAAAAAAATTAGATCCTTAGACTGAGTATTTTTGTAAGTATCTGTCTAAAACATTGTTGTGAAAAAAGTCTAAATCGAGTCCTAATACATCTTAATCTCAGATGTTTGTTATTTTTTTAATAATTAGCTAACATACTTATAAAACCACACTAAACCATACTAGCATACTTAAAAATAGAGAAAAGTGTTGTGGCGACACTAGGTATTTTTATCACAGCATATAGTACTAACTTAAATATAATATAATTATCTTTAAAATTAGTGTTGATTTTAGGGGGTGGCCCTAAGGAGAACAATGAGATGCGCCCCCCACACACACACACAAAATTTGAGATTTGCATTTCCAATGGTCAAGAGGTGCGATTCCCCTCCCCAGGACCGCATAATATCTCATCCCAGAGCCATAAATCTCCCCCCCCCGGAGTAAAGTGTCTAAATTCAACACTGCTTCAAAATGGTATATTTGGTTTTTTTAAATAAAATTTTAGCCACCCCCCCCCCTTTTCCCTCACACACAGATATGTGGTTTATTTGCAAAAATTATCTGTTATAAAAATATACATTCTTACAAAATCGGTTTAAAAATACATTGATGCAAATTTAAAGTTTAATTTAGGTTATTATCACTTACATGCCAAATACCGCCAACGTCACCCATTGTAGTTTGTATTGATACTGGAGGTCAGAAAATGTTATCTAATTAGAAGTATCAATTTTAAGTGTTATTTCTTAAGGTTTAACCATACTTCGTTTTATTTTATTTTATCTTTAATTTACTTTTTAATTGTATGTTGGACTTATTAACAAATTATTTTTCTAGTATCTTTTTTAAAATATAAAGCATAATAATATATTTTTTAAATTCTCAATGATAAAATTAAGTCTTCCTTTAAAAAATTTCAGAAATATGGATAATATTATAGATTAAGAAATTACTGATAAATGTTTGTTTATAGCTCCTAAATAACAAATATTTTAGCAGAATTTTCAATTCAGAAGTATTTTGCATTACTTAAAATTTCCGTTTATCAAATCGATTTTCTGTACTAATTCCCCAGTTTCGGATATCTAAAAGGGATTATTCATAGGATTTCTTCATTTCTCTTTTATCGTATATGTATCCCAACTTAAGTGTCACTAAAAATATTATAGCATAACCAAATTGTTATAGTACTCTCGATAGACAGTCACAGTTCTAACAGTACACTCCTAATAGAGCTTATTCCTCATAATCAGTTTTGTCAGCTGAGAATGTCTGTGCAATGTTTGCGGAAATCATTGAAAGATGAAAAAAGGAGTTATTCCAAGAACCAGTTGTGAGTATGAGAAAGTGTTACGAACAAATTTGTTTGTATAACAGAATTCAGGATTTTAAAAGAAGTCATCAAAACTTTCTGTAAAAGAAAAAAAATATTTATTTAGTTTGGGAATTTTAAATAAAAATATTAGTACCTTTAGGCTTTTTAAATTGCCTGAAATGTTAGATTTACTAACGAAAATTACATTTCAAAAAATCACTAAAAATATTTCGGATCATTAATTAAATGAAAAAGGGTTCACAATGTATCTCTTAAGCACGGGAAAATTTCATACGATTTTTAAAGACAGCTAAACGGAGATTTAAATGTAAATTTATTTTATTTGTGACAATAAGATAATAAAATAGTTTAGTAAATTCATAAAATATGAGCGCTTTTTACCAAGCATAAAAGAGTCGACTAAATTTTATGTTAACACAAAGTAATACAGTGAGAAAGAGTTTTATTTTTGAAAGGATTCACTTACAAAAAACCTTAATCATTGTCAATCATAAAAGTTATTCATATTTTCAATAAAATTATCGGCATTGTTTCTTTTTAATTATTGGAATTAATTTTTTATTAACTAAAATTAAATTATATTAGAGGATATCATCAAAAAGGTTTAGCATCATTAATTGTGTAAAATATTGTGCTTAATCTAGTTTTCTAAGTGCAGAATTATTTTTGTGGATTTTAAATATTAAAAGCTAAAAGAATATTATTGTCGTTTGAATATATAACATTATGTAAACATTTGAAAATTCGAAGACATTTATACTATGTTAATTAATTGATATTTTATATGGAATTAATTTTAATTTATATCATATATACAGTCGAGTCTATATATAACGAAATCCACAGTTCCAGTAAAAAATTCGTTATATAGAGAAATTCGATGTATACAGAATTATGTTAAAAATCGTATTTAATGTGTAAAATTTGAATAAATATATTTTTGATCTTTTGAATTAAGAGTTTGAAATGTTTAAAAGTAAATATTAACCTAACATTTTATTTCTTAATTATTTAAGCTGTTTCAAAAAAGAGAACAGACATTTATTTGAAAGCTTAATGAAAATCAAATGAGGAAGACTTGCATTCATTTCAGACGAAGAAATCTGTAATTTTTTGTTGTTTTGATTTTAAAATTTTTACGCTCTCAAAAAATGCTCAAATTTTAGCAAGGAATGAAAAACATTAACATTTTCCTCCATTTGATCGCCTCTCTTATGTGCCTCTCATTGATTCCTCTCTTACATGTGTATCAATCTAATTGACTCTGTTTTGAAAAGGATGAGGAAAGGTGTGTGGGAGGTGGGATGAATTCGTTGAATTTAAAGACCAAGGAGAGAAGTAATATATATATATATATATATATATATATATAAACTCAGCACTGACGATAAATCAAAAATAAGTGATGGAAAATTGATTCCATATGATTTCGAAGCTCTTTTAAAACTGAATAAATTAAGATCAATTTATGAAAAAATTCGTTGCATGGAGATCGATATTTCGCTATATAGAGATTGTTTTTAATGTAATCATGCGAAAAGGGGATCGTTCCTGTTAAAAATTCGTTATATAGAGAAATTCGATGTATGGAGTTTCGTTATAGAGAGATTCCACTGTAAATAGAATGCTATGCATTTTGATCTGCAATTAAAGTTAGATAATTCAAGGCACAAAAAATGCAGATATTTTCTTTTTTTGAGTTTCAAAAGGAGAGAAAAAATGCATGAATACCTTAGAAACATTTATTGTTTATCTGCCTTACAGCGTAGCGTATGGAGCGCACGTCTAATGTACCAAAGTACTCGGATTCAAATCTGGCAGGAGAATAAGAGTAAGAAATTTGTTCCCAAAAGCTGTCTATTATATGTGAATCCGTCTGAATAATAGGTAAAAAAAATGTGCGTGTTTTTTTCTAAAAAATAATTAAATTGAATCATATCTTCTGTTTTTTAAGCATATTAAATGACCTTGGAGTTTACTAATGTGCTCCAATGTCATTTCCGAAAATCTTTCCCAGAACCTCCGTGGATGATCTGGAAAGCTCCCCAGGATGCTGTAAAGTGACCATTTTCTGTTCCTAAGAACGTCTTGGTGATAATTTTCTGCATCCCCAGGGATGCCTGGAGGACGATGTTGTTTTGTTGAAAATTCTCCTGGGGATGTACTGGGGACGCGACTGTGTTATATGGGTTAAAGAAGAGACGTATGGGAGACTATTCAATCACAGTCTTAATTAATTTTCAAGCATGTTAGAAAGTTTTAAGAACAGAATAAAGCCGATGATGAAGCGAAAATTTAACAAATTTTGCCAACATTTATTGAAAATTTAAAAATCTTATTCATTCTTATTTCTTTATAAAATAGCAATCAGTGTAAGATAGACATAAGCAATTTTTTATACATAATCATATTTAATTTTAAATATTACAAAAGAATCGTAGATAGCAATCCTTTAAATAAAAATATTTTTTCAGATTGTAAAAAAAGTCAGTTTTACCGTCAAAGAATTCTTTGTGTGAAATCCTATTAAACACAAGTCTTTTAACAGACATATTCTCAATTATGAGGGAACATTATATACCTTTCAATCTATTTTATGTAAAACACAAAGATAAAACTGTATGTCTATTGAAAAAGAATAAAATAAGATCAAAATAAAAATGTGTTTGCCATAGTTAATGTTGACAATCCTAATTTGCAGATTTGCTAATTCAAATAAAAAAAATTTTGGTTATACTTTTGCGACTATAAATTTCCACACGAAATACCATTTTCATAATACTAGAATATGTCGTGATTCCCATTAAAAAAAACTTAATTAAATGCAAATAGATTAACACTTCTATTACAATTTTGATTTTTTTAATGTTTCATACAAAATGTTTTGTACCAGTATGAATTAAAATATGAATGCTTAAATCTAATTTTCGAACATTTTTTTTTGCTCTATATATCACAAACAAAAGATTTCTTACCACCATAAACAGATGTCTGCTTAAATCATTCTTTCGAGAAAATTTTCTGTTGCATATTTCACATGCAAAAGGTTTTCACCAGTATGAGCTAATAGATGCTGGCTTAAATGACCCTTTCGAGAGAATTTCTTGTTGCATATCTCGCATACAAAACCTTTTTCATCTGTATGAATTAACAAATGTTTGCTTAAATTTGCTTTATGAGAAAACCTTTCTTACATACCTCGCACACAAAAGGTTTCTAACCAATATGGATTAACACATGTTTGTTTAAACCCCTCTTATCAGCGAATTTTTTGTTGCATTTTTCACACACAAAAGTTTTTTCACCAGTATGAATTAACAAATGTGTTCTTAAATAACTGTTTTGAGAAAATTTCTTGTTGCATATCTCACATACAAAAGGTTTCTCACCAGTATGGATTAATAGATGGCTACTTAAATGGCCTTTTTGAGAAAATTTCTTGTTCTATATCTCACATAGAAAAGGTGTCTCACCAGTATGAATTAACAGATGCTTGTTTAAATTAGTCTTATCAGAGAATTTTTTGTTGCATTTTTCACACAGAAAAGGTTTTTCACCAGTATGAATTAACAGATGCCTTGTTAAATCACTGTTTCTAGAAAATTTCTTGCTACATATTTCACACACAAAAGATTTTTTACCAGTATGAATTAACAGATGGCTGCTTAAATGGCTCTTATCAGAGAATTTCTTTTTGCATACCTCACACACAAAAGGTTTCTCACCAGTATGGATTAACAGATGTCTGCTTAAATGGCCCTTTTGAGAGAATTTCTTGTTGCACATCTCACATACAAAAGGTTTCTCACCAGTATGGATTAATAGATGGCTACTTAAATGGCCCTTTTGAGAAAATTTCTTATTGCATACCTCACATACAAAAGGTTTCTCACCAGTATGAATTAAGAGATGTTTTCTAAAAGAACTGTTTTGAGAGAATTTCTTGTTGCATATCTCACATACAAAGGGTTTTTCCTCAAGATGTATTAACAGATGCTTGCTTAAATTACTCTTAATAGAGAATTTTTTGTTGCATATCTCACACACAAAGGGTTTCTCACCAGTATGAACTAACAGATGTGTTCTAAAAGAACTGTTTTGAGAGAATTTCTTGTTGCATATCTCACACAAAAAAGATTTCTTTGGGATAAATTCTTGCATAACTCACAAATGAAAGATTTTCCTAGCTTTGAGTTAGAACCCGCTTTTTCAAAAATCTACAATAAGAAATATTTTGCTGCATTTGTTTCACACATTGAAGATACTTTAACTGATGTTATGCGGTCCATTAATGGTTTAATGCAGCTGCAATAAAATAAAATAAATTAATATTAGTTTTTACATTTCATTAAAAAACAAACAAAAAAAAACTTATCACAAAAATTTAAAATCAATGTAAAAAATAAATTGTAATAAAATTTCCACCATACTATTAAAAACTACAGTAGACTCATTAGCGGAATCAAAGGTGAATTAGATATCTTTCCGAAAAGTATAAACATTAAATTATAAATAAAGTAAATAGCAACAATTTAAAAATTGATAATTTGTTACAAATAAAATAGAAAGTAAATTTATGGTGAAAATTCTATAACTTAATACCATCTAAAGAAACGGTGATACATTTTACAAAGAATGTAAAGGAAATAGATTATTTTTGTGGTGATCGAATTTTGATATGCAAATGAGTTTAGTAAGAAATTCTCTGGATATGCTGTTCAAGTGTAAAAGAAAGAAAATTCAAACATAAATGAATACTTAAAGTTTGATTTGAGTTAAGCATTAGCTTAAGAAGATTATATTGAATATTTCTAACATTAAAAAATTTAAAAAATCAATAAAAAATTTTGAGACATATTCTTCAAAATTGTTTTTCTAAGCAACAATGAAAGTCCCCTTTCAAGTTTTATGTAATTAACTCTTCTTTCTTAAAATCTAATTTAACTTTCTTAAATAAAAAAGTGCAGTTAATTTAAAAATGAACTATTAGTGTTCCATATTAATAATAAAAAACAGGTACTTCTAGGTTTTCTCGTCGACCGAAAGATTATCGCCAAACTATAAGATTAAATGCCAATAATGAATGATCATGAATGTCACATTCAATGACATTAAATTAGATTCAAGTGTTTAAAATGTCATTAAGTGATTTTAATTTCGTTTTTTATTTGAATTTTTATTAATAGTCCACTAATTATTTGTTTTTTCGTTATTTAAAATAAAAATTATGCCAATATGTATAATTTGGCTATTAGTTTGGCGATTTGTATAATTTGGCGAAATTGGTCTACGGGTACCAAAAAACAGTACCAGATATATTTTTTTAGAAATTAACACAAATGTTTAGTTCCTCACTTTGAATCAAATTCGGTACCTTATGATTATTTTAGTCAAAATAGGTTTCTAACTATGCATAAAGTTAGCAGTAAATATTCAATATTCAGTGATATAGTTAAACTATTCACGCAACTACAACTTACCACTTTTTAATCTTCAATTGTGAAGCAATGCAATAGAGGCAAGAATCAGTTTTCTTCAAAGCTGGTATCTTTTTTCCTTTTAGAGTCTGTTACCATAAATTTTAACATTAAATATATATATACTTTCGTATTTAAATAATGTTTACTTTTAGAAGGTAACATTGTTAGCATTGTTATTTAAGTTAGAAATTATAGAAGGTAACTCATTTTAAATAATTTTATTTGAAATGTCAAGTCCATTACTTGTAAGTCTGTTCACCATGTGACCAGAAACGGAACTGACTCAAGATAACAGACTTGACACTGTTTGTAAACTATAGTTTAAAAGGGGATTTTTTTTATGTATAAGAATGGCTTTAACAGTTGTAGAAATACAACGATGCAATTAAGGAGAAAGATTGAAATAAAACTGTGAAAAATACAAACAAATTTAAAACACATATAAAGATAAATGATTCTGAATTAGGATGGTTATTATCAGTGATATTCGTAATCGCTTATGACAAATCAATAGGCAAAATAACTTAATCAGTTAAATTCATATTTATTTTGTATGCAAGTTATTAAAAGTACTTTATTTTTTATGGGAAATTTTTTAAAAATTATATATATATATCAATGATTTAGTGGTCAAAAATCAGATATAAAAAAAGCAAGTTGAATGTTGCTTGTGCAAATAACAGTCCTCACTTATATAATAACTATGTTAATTGGAAAGTTAGAAGCAACTTTAATACAGTAGACTCCCTCAAATCCACACAGCCTGGGACAAGAGGCTTTGCGGATTTTAGAATTTTGCAGATTTCTGTTATTGCTTTGTTTGCATTCTTGAACAATAATTTGAATGTAATTAAACAATGAAATCGAAACTATAATAAAATATTGAAATAAGTAACAAACTAAAATAATAAAAATTTAGATAATTTTTAAAATGATAAAAATATTAAAAGCAAAGGTCACGTTAATAATCAAAAAGTATATTTATTATAAAGATGAGATGTATATGTCCTATGAAAATTGATTCCTAAAGGTGCACTACTAATTTTTATCAAAGTCATAAAATAAAGAAGTTTTATTCCAAGTTGAGCCAGACTTAATAACCAAAAAAGCTTGGTTAATACATAAATATATTTGGTTAAAAAATATTGATTACAACAATAACTCAAGTTTTTTCTGAAGTAAATTTATTCTTCCTTCATGAAAATACATGAATTTAGTAATATTAATGAAAATTACAAAATAAAATATGCATGGAATTGATAAAAAAAAATTAAATAAAGTAGGCAAGTTTTGTCCTACATCTAAACTGAAAGTTTCATTGTTTACATTTGTAAATTGGATTTTAGAGAGTTGCGGATTTTAGGATTGTGGATTTGTGGGAGTCTACTGTATGTGTTAAAATGCAGTTTTAAATATGCATACCAATTAAGTGGAGAAATAGCAAACTTGTCACTGTTGTGCATCTAGAACTCAGACTTCTTTTCTTATAAATAGGTATCCTATACAGGTGACTCAAAATTAGAGGATCAAACTATTAGGAGGATGGGATACACCGAGACGACTCCGAATCAAATAGTGATGTAGCGTTGAAAATGAAATAATAATGAATTAGAAAGGTTGTTAGGGGCTGAATCTTCATTATAGCAATTGACATTTAAAGCTCATAAATTAAAAATAAATCATGACTTTCCTGTTTATGTGCTTGATTCTCGCCATTTACACTTTTGAGGTAGTACAGGAGACACTTTAAAATGGTGCATCTTCATTATTAATGAATATGTTCGACGAATGCACTGCATATTTCAAAACATCTGAGATTCAATGTTACAAAACATCACACTTTTTTATAAGGAAAGTTATGACTTATTTTAACCTTATGGTTCTTAAATGTTAATTTTCTATTATGATAATTCAGCCCCTAACAACCTAAAACCCTTATCTCGTTAGGACTGCATTTCCGACACTGCATTTCGGGTAAGGGAAGATGGTTATACTTGAACCATTTTTTAAATTTTAATTTTTTATAATTTCTTAGAACAAAATAAAATATCGAAAATGAAAATTTTATATTTTTTCTTCAATTGAAAACAATTCTCAATTAATTTTGAACTGTTTTTCTACGTCTAATAAATTTTTACTTTTTCTTTTACATCGTGGCTCAAGTATCCCCTTCATGGGGATACTTGAGCCAGTGTGGAAAAATACCCAAAAAAGAAATTTTTTTTCGCTTTATTTTTGCAAAAATATTTTACAGAATGATAAATTATGATACATAAATTCCTTCAAAACAGATGTTTTAACACTCTGGTATCATGTTTGAAGAAAAAATTCAGAATGGTTGTAACATCACACATCTTTTTACTTTTACCTGTACATGGTAACTCAGTAGTGCCCTCTGTTGAGGACAATAGAAGTCATTTCTTTGATTTAAAAAATGTTACAGTAACAGAGGTTGCAATTCCAATCTTTACAATTTCAATTAACATATCAGGGATTATAACCTGTAAAACAATTTAAAAAAGTTATTTTAATGTAATAAATGTTGAATTGAAAACAATGTTTACATTTATCTAAACAGGCTATTTTGTTAGTCAAAATGAAAAATAAAATAGATATTTTCATTTAAAAAATATGCATTTTTAAACATTTTTTTCTAAGTCATTATTTTTTTAAGAAAAAAAATATCCTTCTTTTTAACCAGAAAAAAATCTATTAGTGAATATAAGGACATAATTTTATTTTTTGTTTGTTTCACCTATGTCTAATTTCCTAGTGGGGATGGTTGAGCCATGGCTCAAGTATCCCCAATCTCACTGGCTCAAGTATTCCCATTACAACTATTTTTGTTTATCAGAGTTTTACTAAGTAAAGCATGCAGCTATTTGAACTATTTTAGATTCAAAATACAATTTAAATTATACTTATTAAATTTATATATATATTGTTGCAACATTAAACAAAACTTTGATAACAAAAAAATGAAAAAAACATGCACCTAAATATTTACTTGTGCTAGAGAAAAACAATTATTAATCACCATACATAATTTCTTTTTTACATGTTCAGAACTGTAAATATGTTACCATATTGCCAGTTTTAGAAAGAAAAATTAACCAACTGTAGCGATAATAGGGGTGGCTCAAGTATCCCCACTCTCCCCTAAGCTAGTTTGTTTACCTAGAAGTTTGTTCCTTTAGTCTTAAATCACCCTGTATATTAAAGGGGGAAATTAAACTTTTAATACTATGATTTCAGTAAGATCTATTTGAATTCCTCGAAGAGGGAAACAGTTATCAATACTAATAATGAATTTTAAATAGAAAAGAAATACATGAAAAACCTAAGGATGTTCTTGAAAGAGAGATTTGCTGATAAATTGTATGAAATTGTTCATGTTTTGGTAAAATTAAAGTAGGAAAAAATACACATCCCAGACAAAATAGAAGATAAAATTATGTGCATCTGAATGTGAATCACTGCTACTAGTCCACATGCATAAAGACCATATCCAATGTTCATTTTGAGCAACTAATAGCAATTCTTCCACAACCAAATTTGTCAATGGGAGGAAACTTAATATTTTCTGAGTTGCCAGTTCCACTTTATATTATATGAAAAATGAAATCTGAGCCATTTCATATTTGAATATGTCAAGCCCTTATTTACAGAATGAATAAATTTGGCATGTTTTTATATATACCGTAAAATACCGTTAATCCGCCCCCCCAAACGAAAAGAAAAATCGTACAATAGTTAGGGGAGGGCGCTTACACGGGATTTTTTCGCGTTCGTTCAACAAAATTTACAGGAATGAATCATCATAAAATGAATGAATCGTTGAATGAATCATAAATATTTATACTCGAAAAAATTTGTTTTTTTTCTTTTTTAAACGTAAATTCTGTCGAAAAAACGCAGAAAAAAGGAGAAATGAGTAAAAAAAACCAAAACAAGCATGAAATCAATTAAAAAATCTTGAAAAAACGCGCATTTCATCAAAGATTCATGATTCGTTCATTTCAAAATGATTGAACTCGCTCTCAATCGCCTTTGAGAATCGGGAGGGAGGGCGCTTTCTCGGGATTTTTTGAAAATTTCAAATTCTTTATAAAGTGGGGAGGGGGCGTTTGATCGGGAAGGGCGGATTAACGGTATTTTACGGTAATATAAATACATAGTAAATACTCAGATACTTCTAGTTCTATTTTAATATTTAGATGGAATTCCTTGATAAATTATATGTTTGATATTCAAGTCAAATATATTAATTGATTTGAATATGAAATAAAATTATTTCTCTATATATCTGACAGAAAATTGCCATTTAAATAAAGTTTTTGTATAAAGTTGAAAATATCATTAAAAGCTATGCTGTAATAGGCTTGACATAAACTTAGTGACAAATCCGTTACCAAATGCCAAGTTCACACAGTTTTTTAACAACAATTTAATATTAATATCACTTTTCTCATGTTCTACTTTATTTTTTATTCAATTAAGAAACAGGTAAGCAATTTCCCAAAATTTAATAATTTACACGAATATATACTGTAATTATTAGAAAAAGTTCTTGTATAACTTTCTATGTAATCAAAAACTAATGACTAAAATTGTCTCTCATTTCAATTTAATTTAAGTATTATTGATAAATATCATGTTTTGAAATTTAGGGACATAAGTCATTTCAAAGTCAGTTGATTTTAGAAAATTTAACAAATTTAAAGCCGAGTATTTTGAGTAATTTTGTATGGTAACAGACTTCACAATTTGCCTTACAAGCAAACATTAAACTAGCATTGACATGTTAAATTACTGTTAAAGTTCTATAATCCACACAAGTTGGGGCCAAAGGTTGTGCAGATTATGGAATATTGTGGATTATATGCCATTTTATTAGTCCTAGACAGCACTTTAGTCCTATAATCAGTATAATATGAAAAGATAAATAGAATAATAAAATGATTATTAGATTTCATAGCTCAAAAAATGTCTTTTTAAAGTTACTTTATTAAAAAATGGTACTACTCTGTTATCCTGTTGACCAATTTTGCCAAACTAATAGCCAAATTATACATATTGACATAATTTTTATTTTAAATAATGAAAAAACAAATAATTAGTAGAATATTAATAAAAAGTCGAAATGAAATCACTTAATGATATTTTAAACGCATTAATCGTATTTTATGTCATTGAATGTGACATTCATGATTATCCATTTTGGCATATAATCTTATAGTTTGGCGATCATTTTTTGGTAGACGGGATAACCTAGTAATACCTAAAAAATTTAATATATTTGTGCATTTAATTAAAAATAATTATATATGTTACGTAATACAGTTTATTATTTGCTGTTAATAAAATAAAAGAGTTACATTAAAAAATGTACTGTATTTTCGGGCGTATGCGCCGCACACACCGTAAGCGCCGCACCTCCGAAAATGCATTAAAATAAAACAAATATTCATCAGAAGCGCCGCACCGTCGCATGCGCCGCACTTACGAAAATACATCAAAATGTTAAAAATTGCGTTATATTCAGTGTTTTTTCGCGTTTTTTTAACATTTGTAATATAAATCCAATTTTAAATTAGTATATTATGTATATTTTTTACGATAAAATTAAATTTGAATTCGTGCAGCCTTTTTTTCTCGATTTTTTAATACGTTTTTTATAGTTTGTAACGAGGTTTACAGGGTTTTATCGCGATATTTGACGAAATTTGCAGGGTTTTATCGCGATACTTGACGAATTTGCAGAGTTTTCTCTCGATACTTGAAAAAATTTGCGTTTTTATGGGGATAAGCAAGGAATGAATCATGATGAATTGAATTAATCATAAGTATTTGAATGAATCATGAATTTTGATACTTGAAGCAATACTTGAAAAAAATTGCGTCTTTTTAAAAAAGCGTAAATTCTGTCGAAAAAGCGTAGAAAAAAAGAGAAATTTGTAAAAAAAAAGCATAAAAAGAATGAAATCTATTAAAACAATCTCGAAAAAACACATATTTCATCAAAGATTCATGATCCATTCATTTCATCATGAATCATCCCGTTCTCATTCGCCTTTGAGAACGGTATGAATCATGATGAAATGAATGAATCCTGAATCTTTGATGAAATGTTCGTTTTTTCGAAATTTTTTTAATAGATTTCATACTTTTTAAAAAGATTTCTCCTTTTTTCTGCGTTTTTTTCGCCTGAATTTACGTCTTTTCTCGTTTTTTTACGGTTTATTTATAGATACGACATATTTGTGTTTTTTTAAACAAATTTTTTGACAATTCTTTTTGGAAATCCTTTGAGAAATTCACGATTTTTCCGCCATCTTTTGATATACTTTGTGTTTTAGAGAGATTTTTTGACTTATTTCGCGTTTTTACTGCAATCTTTCGTCGAAATGTGCTCATGAACTTCGCCAAAGTATTGCTAAAAAACTCGGGGTGGCGGATACGATATTTTTTTTCCCTTGGAGCGATATTCATTACAGAGGTGATTCTGATCGGAATTTTTCTGAAAATTGGGAAATGTCAATCATCAGGAAGAAAATGCGAAGCATAAAAAATATCTCGATATATCGACAAATGATAGCCTAATTTCTGTCGATCATTCGCAGAAAAAGCAAGAATTTTATCAAAGGATCGGGAGAAAAAATCACCTCTGTAATGAATACCGCTGCAAGGGAAAAAATATATCGTATCCGCCACCCTGGCAGAAGCGCCGCAGTAAGCATAATTTTAACTTTTAAACTCGTATGCGCCGCGGCGCTTACGCCCGAAAATACGGTAGATGTTTTATTATGATTTTTTTTAAATTTTTTTATTATTTGTTTTAAAAAATCATTTTGGGATCACAAATTTGTAAATTTTTTAAAGTGTTTACAGTAAAGTAATGCGGATTATAGGTGCATGGGTTATTATAGATCTTTGACTGTATAGGCCAAAGTGCATGACCAATAATTTTTCCATGTGCCTTAAACATTTAGCATAACAGCTGTCTCCAGATTTAAAAAAAAATTATTAAGTTTGAAAAATAAAATTCTGAAAATGGTCCATATGCGTCTGAACTTCAAATCAAAACAGTTATTGTTCACCTCTTTTCCATCTGGTTACTTTCAGATCTCTTTTTCAAAGTTCATTATTATGTCATTCTGTTTCTATTACGTCACTTTATTCTGTAGCAGTATTGTATCAACAATGTCTGTGATTTTTTTTTCTATTTTGAGATATTTAACTATGTCTTTGATTAATAAACGTTAGTTTATTACAAAACTTAATTATGTCTTTTTGTAATTTATTACACACTGTCATTCTGCCCTTTTATTTATTTTTTTAGCTTCCAATACTCTGTTTGTTTCAATTTAAGTATATTTTAGAAAGCTGATGTTTAAGGATATTTTAATGGCTGACCCGATATACTGGGCCTTCAAAATTATTGCCACATCAGTGCACTTTTGCATCTCCAGGAGACACCAAGAAATATTGCACAATTTATGGTGGTGGTAATCAAAAATATATATTTTTAAACATAGAAAATCCAAAAATTTTTGAAAAAATCATATATTAAAGATAAACAAATAATCCATTTACCAAAAAACTAGGTATTTGTCAGAGTTTTGAAGATTGCAATAATGAAACTAAAGCAAAAATACATATTTTAAAACACAATCTTAAAATATTGCAAAAATTATGATTTAAAAAACATACATATCATGAAAAACAGTTATTTCAATATTTTAAAAACAATTTTCTCATTAGAAAATTATAGCTTAAAATTTACAATATGAAATTCAGATGACTATAATCAAAAATTTAGTTTACAAACGTTTTAGAAAGTAAAAATTTCTTCCCTCCCCCCCCCCCCCCCCGTATTATTTTTTCTTAAAACATACATAATATTACCAAATAGTACATGCAAAACAATTAAGTTAAAAAAACAAAGAAATTGTACACATACTTGCTTTTAAAAATAAAACAAAACTTTTTAAAAGTAAAATAACGAATTAATAAATGATTTTCTAAAGAATTTCTGGTACTACTCTGTTATCCCGTCAACCGATTTTGCCAAATTATACAAATATCCAAACTAATAGCCAAATTATACATATTGACGTAATTTTTATTTTAAATAATAATAAAAAAAACAATTAGTAGAATAATAATAAAAATACAAATAAAAAGTAGAAATAAAAATCACTTAAGGGCATTTTAAACAGGTGTATCGTATTTAATGTCATTTAGTTGACATTCACAATCATCCATTATTGGCATTTAATCTTATAATTTGGCGATAGTATTTTGGTCGACGGGATAACAGAGTAGTACTGAATTTCTAATAAATGATTTTCTTAAGCTTTGAAAGGATATAAACATTTTTTTCTTCTGATACACAATTAAACATCATTAAGATTCAAAACATCTCACAGACTAAAGAAATGCCTACTTTTAAATACAAAACAACTCTACGATCAAATGACAACAGAAATATCCAAAGTACTTCTTTTTAGATATGAAACACACCATTTTTAATTTTAAAAGTATTAAAGAAAATTGTACAACATTTAAATTAAAACAGTAAACGGAAAATCATAATTGCAATGTGTGCAGCTAGGCAGTGAGTAAATTCAAAATGATGCTAGTTTGTTTTCTAGTGAACTCTTTTTTTTATTTACCAGTCAGGAAACACCCAATAGAGAGAAATTAACAGCAAAAGTTCAAAAAGGCTGCAAGCAAAGAGAAAAGTTTTCCTTTGAGGTTGCCATAAATTCACCTTGAGAGAGTAAGGGTCTCGAGACTTGGTATACAATGATACAACTAAAAAAACAGTTGCCAAGAAGGGTATTAAAAGACAGTTCAATTCAAAAATTTATTCTTTCCTTTTTCAGTCCCTTAGATGTTCCTGTACGAGTTTGAAATAAAATTAAAAGTTTTCACCAGTTAATAAACATTAACAGTTTAGAATATTTTTATTACAAAATACAGAATCTTTAATAGAAGAGTAAGTAAAAGAAACATATCTTACCATTAAGTTATGTTAGTAAAAAGGATCGGTCACTAAATTCTAAAAACATTGTTTCATTAAATTGCTATAAGCCATTATATTTTAAAAATTAGCCGTTTATTAACAGAGAGCTTTCAAGTTCTCCAAGTTCACATAGAAGCAAAGAGACGCCAACTCAATGAATGAATCACAAAGAGTGAATTTGAATAACGAATGAATTAAAAAAAATCTGCCACAACAGTTTTTATATTCTTACATCTTCCCAATGTTACCAATTTTTTCAAGAATTTAGAAAAAATATCCCTTTGAATTAAAGAAAAAGATATAAAAAGATTATCAATGAAAAATGAATTGATTCATTACTCAAACTTTTTGAATGAATTTTTTGAATTCGCCCTGTGGTGAAATATTGATGATGTGATATCATCATACATTACAATAACAGCAGCATCATCACCAGGAGAATAGCGTGTAAAGTAAAAATAATTAATTAATAATTGTTGAGATATATCAGGAGTTTCTCTGTTGTATTGTTTCTTGTAAGTTTCCTATAAAACAATTTCAATTATCGATTATTCATAATCTGAGATTAACTTGATTATCAAGTAACTTTCATGAATCGTTTACTTTAGATTTGAAAAATTGTTTTGGCGTCATCTTTTGGTAAATAATATAAATGAACAAATTTTTCGTTTAAAGCAAGTCTTATAGATATATTTTTAAAATAAGAAAATTCATGATGGTTAGATTTAATTCGAGTTTGCTTTTACTGGCTTCAGCTTTACAATTTAAAATCTTCTTCAATACATATAAAAGGAAAATTATTATTACTCTTTTCATGAAATTTAATCAGTTTTTTAAGAGCTCAGCTTATATCTTTAAAACGAGATTGTACTTGCATTGCAAATAAAAATAATTTTTTTCATACCAAATATAATCGTTAGAATATGTTGGAAAGTGTTGTTTTCAATATTTTGATCACTTTTGACTGATTGGTTTTAGCTCATTTTTTGCTTCAGTAGTAAAACTTTTTTTCTTTTTTTTATAACTTTGGTAAGTTTTTTTTTTGTAACTTTTTGTATTTTAATGAAATTTTAGCATTTTATAGGGATGGCCAGATGTAATTTTATAGAAAATATGTTTTATGAGTCCTTTTAGTTTGTTTGTAGGGTTTAGTTTGTTCATTTGATTTTGTTAAAAGAAATTTTTTTGTAAATCAAGTAATTTGCTCCAAAATAGACCAAATGTAGTGATGCATTATTTGATTGAAACAGAGGTAGCTGGTGCTGATTGTAAAGAAAAGAAGGTACTACTTGGTTATCTTGTCGATCAAAAATCTATCACCAAACTATAAGATTGAATGCCAATAAAGGATGATTGTGAATGTCACATCCAATAACATTAAATACGATAAACATGTTTAAAAGTCATTAAATGATTTTTATTTCAACGTTTTATTTGTATTTTTATTAATATTCTACCAATTATTTGTTTATTAAAATAAAAACTACGTCAATATATGTAATTTGGCAAAATCTGTCGATGGGATAACCAAGTAGTATACCAAAAAGAAATATTGACAAAATACAAGAGGAAACTTAATCTTTTTCACTCTTTTTTTGCCATAATCTGCCTCCATTTTTGTTTTGAAAACTCATGTGCAGCATTTTTATTGAACAATGAAGCAGGATAATAAATGAAATGATTAATCTTAAAAGTTATAACAATGGAAATAATCTTACTACTGGAGTAATCTGGCACAATTCTAAAATTCAGGATGGGGTTCAAGTGCCATCTTTAGGCGTGCATTGAGATTTAAAAAAGCATTTAGATGCATTTTAGATTACAAGCATTAAATCTTTCTTCTTTACAGCTAATTTCTATTTTGGTCATTTTATCTCTCCGTAGAAATTCCTTTAAATCTGGTTCTTTTGAAATATATTTGAATTGGCATTTATCTTTGCATTCTTATGCACTAAATCAAATAATAATACAGTTCTTGCATGTGGAAAAAAAAAAAATGAAAAAAGAAAGAAAGAAAAAAACAAAAAACAACAATGGATTTTTTGAAGTGGGCCGGCTGATTCTATGTCTAAAATTCTATATCTAAAAGCTGCAGTTTTTGCAACTGAAAGTAAGTTTCTACCAGATGTTCTTGATCTAACTGATCAGATGTTCTTAATCAGGAACTATGTAATTGAAAGGTGTTTTCCGTACTTTGGTTAGCAGGAGATCTTTAAGAAAGTGCTGCCAAAGTTGAGATTTTAAAACCAAAACTTTTGCCGTGACATGGTGGGAAAAAATATGGTCATCAGGTAAAAAAACTGTTTGTTACTAAATAAGTATTTTTTTTTTTTTTTTTTTTTTTTTCAAATAGAAAATAGGCATTGATTTTGCATTGCTTCAATACTGAAGCTCACTAATTTTACATCTTATGTTTAAAAGTGATTCAGAAAATGTGTGTGAAAGTTTTGCCTTGTTGAGTAGGAGATTTGAGAACAGCCTTAAATGCAAATTTGCTTTAATATTGAAAATTAAATGTGCATAATTACTATAATGTTTTTTTCTGTCTCTTATTATTCTGTGTAAAGATGTCTTGCTACATTTTATGATTCAAAAGAAAGCTTGTTTTGTGCTAAAACACAAAAAATAAATGAAAACCATAACCCCATGCTTCTTGAGTATATTTCAGAGTGGGGGATATTTTTTTTAGAAAATGGATCATCGAAGGTTTCAATGTATATTTTGGTTACAACTTTTAACTTTCTCTACGTTCATATAAACAAATGGGCTTCACATGTACAGAAACTGCATACATATTTGCATTCTAGTAAGCAATTGTTTATTTATATCAAGAAGTTATCTAAAATCTGCATATAAATTAAAAAAAAAAATTGTTAGAAAGTGTGAATTTGTTTTTCCCGGTATTTTCATTATATAGTAAAACCTCTAAATAATGGACACTTCAGAGCGTGGAAACTGCCCACTATTACAAGGTGTCCACTATTGAGAAAACCTCAGTAATTCAAAAATAGTTATGAAATACTTAATGTTTAATTAATTGGCTGTTATATATCGTAAAACCTTTATTACAGTCCAAGTTCTATAATCCACACAAGTTGGAGCCAAAGGTTGTGTGGATTATGGAATTTTGCAGATTATAAGGCATTATGGATTATGCTTCATATTGTTATTCCTAGATGGTGTTTTAATTCTATAATCAGTATATGATAAAATAAAAATGAAATCTAAAAATTAATTTAACAGGCTTTCTCAAAAAATGCCTTTTTTAAGTTATTTTATTAAAAAATTTATGTACATTTAAATATAAATAATAACAAAGGTTCTGCAATACAGTTTGTTTTTCACTGTTAATAAAATAAAAGTTATATTTTAAAAAAATGGTTTGTTATGACTTTTTTTTCATTTTTTTATTATTTTTTATAAAAAATTGTTTTTGGATCACTATTTTGTAAATTTTCTTAACTGTTTATTTCATTGTTTACATTCGTAAAGTAACGTGAATTATAGAAAATTGCAGATTATGGGTATGCGGATTATAGAACTTTGACTGTATTATATAATTAATCAGAAATTAAAGCTATTTTTTCTAGCAATAAAACTGAAATAAAATTGTACACTTCCACTATTATACTGTATCCACTATTTATTACATTCTTACAAAAAATAAGTTACAAGAGCTTGCTTTTGCTTGCGAATACATGTAATTTGTTTTTCAGTGTCTGCCATGCTTTCATTTTTAATTCTGTACGAGGTTTTAACACCTTTAAACAATCTTTTTCTTTCAAAAAAAAAGTGTAATTATTTACTGTATTTTGCTATTTTTTAAAAGCATAAAATCTCAGACTTTCCTGGGTGGGATAGGGGAAGTGATCTCATGTAAATATAGGGGATGGGAGGACTTTCCCCTTCTCACTCTCGACATTTATCCAAGATCACAAAATATCTGACAATAATGTGTGTGATAAATTTAGAGGCATTTTAATTTTTTTTTTCTTATTAAAAAATTTCTCACCCTTTTTTCACAAAAATTACTCTTCGCTATTCAAAATGTAAGAGGTCAACCAACAAAAATTTAAGTTTTAGTAGTGGGAGATTGAAAGACTTTCTGTTAAATAGAGGTGTCCGTTATGGAAGTTTAACTGAAATATATTATTTTACTGTTACAGTTTTATTGTATTATAACCATTTTTCTTCTTTATATGAGGTGGTGCTAATTTGTAAAATTTCTATTATTTCAAAATCCTGAAACAAAATAGTTCTCTGGCGAGTATTGATATGAAGATCTAATAATTTTATCCCTACATTTAAATTAAGTCGCAAACTCTTAAATTTCATATCTATTTCAATAGTATGCTTTAATATTGAATTTCAAACTATATAACACATCACACACCTCAGGAATTCCATTTTACTTCAAAAACTTCTTCCACCCTAGAGATGAATTACTTTTTCTTCTGCATTATCAATAAAATACAATAACATGATTACAACACAATTCTGGTAAAAAAAAAGATCTTGTCTTTTCCAAGGTTTTTTTTTTTTTTTTTTTTTTTTTTACAAAATATTTTTAATATATAATATTTTTATAATAAAAAATTCACTTATGTATTGTTGCAAAACTCTCCACAACAGCCAACTTTAATCTAGATAAGTGCTGAAAAAAAATGTGCAATATGAATTCTTAATTTTTAATTGCTTTTCATATTATGCTATTGTTATATAGTTTATGTAACATCTTTAGATTAAATGAAGAATTAATTAAAAAAATTTTCACTTTTATTATTGAGATTCTGATAAAAAGTAGTAAGAAAAAATTCCCTGACTTTTCGCTTGAATTTTCAAATTCTCTGACTGTTCCGCGTGTTTTAGATTCAACCTTATCTGAAAAAACACAAATCATTGAACTGAGTTTTTCTAAATATAAAGCTTCTTTGTAGTTTGTGGGCATTAGCAGCATTCATAAAAGCACAAGAACAGAATTCATTCACAAAATTGTCAAATGATGTTTAGGATATTCTTCCCAACTCTAATAAATGCAAGGATGATATTAATTATGTAGGGCAGTGGGGGGGGGGGGGGGAGGGAGAGTTTGGCTGATGATCAGGAAGCAAAAATTAAGTGGCAAAAATGAACAAAATGCTTGACTAATACTTAAAAGCTTCTTTAAAAGCTATTATTCATAAAGTTACTTACAAATTCATGCCCTGGCTGCTGTGTAAATCTGTAACTGAAATTTTTTTAAATAGAAATTAGAAGAAATTAAAAATGGAGTGCAGTTTGTTGTATACAATCTATGTGTTAAAACTTTCAAAATTTTATATTTATAATTGATTATGACAAAGAATTTTGCACATCATTTGTTTTTTGTATGAAATATTAGCCTGCCCAATGTGTAAAAAAATACTTCTTGTTCTTCATATTACTAAAATCTTAATAGCAAGGAAAAAGCACTGGGGCCCCTAGGCTTCAGCCTAATGGGTAATCCGACTCTGGTTCTAAATAAAGGAACTACAGTTGAACCTCTCCAATCCAGCACATATGGGACTCGGGCGATGCTGAATTACGGAATTTTCTGGATTACGAAAATTCTAAGATACTGCCAAAATTTTCGTCAATTTCCTTTCTTGTGGGCAGGGGGGGGGGGGGGGTATTTTAGGAATTAAATAACGAAATTTAAAAAATATAATGCTATCGTCAGGTGCATTATATAAATCGATTTAAAAAAACTATTCAATGCAAGAAATAAAGCAATATACGTTTTGTATTTATAAAAAACAGATTTCTGAAAAAAGTATTAAGTTTGTTTGCAGCAAATAAAGTAAATCATCATCCAAATCGATTAACGAAAATTTATGATTGAAAAACTAAATGAAATAAAAAAAAAAAAAATACTTATAATATAAGAAAAAAAGGAGACGTCTGTTGATACATAACCATCCAGAGCGCGGGACGCGGACCTCTCTTCTCATGGCACTCCTCCAGCACACTCGTGCCAGCATCCACTTAACCTTGACATGAGGTGAAGAATTTGTCCTGGCATAGCTAACAGATCAGATATGGGGAATGTTATTCAAATCGGAAAAAAGCTCTCTCTTTAGCGTCTTATTCCCAACATCTTTCTATTGTCGCTGAATAAGTGATTGATGCTAGATTTGTTGCAATCAAGGGGTGGCGAATTTCTCAGGGAATTATCACCCAATAAAAAAAGAATCACTGAAGACTACAGAAATCTTTCACACTGCTTACTGTTACTTTCCCTTTGTACAAGACACCTGAATTGAAGATAAACTTTAGGAGGGATATCTGAGGGATTAAAGGTTTCACATTAGGAAGTAACTACCCACGTATTGTGCTACTGACAATTGGGCATACAAAGGCGAGGGAGAAGAATGTTAACAACAAATTTTTAAAATGCGGCCATTTCCGGTATTCTGAGTCCAGCTAAATTTTCGGGCTTCCGCTGCAAAAGTGTTAAAGCGCAAAATTTTATATTTTATAAAGATACCAGCACACTTCGCAGACATAAAATAAATAAACGTAGGTAAACATAAAATGGGAGGATATATGTATATATATGACAAAATACATAACAGGGGACAAAAAAAAAAAAAAAAAAAAAAAAGGGAGAAATGTGCCGGATAATAGAGTTTTCCAGTTAATAGAATGCCGGATTAGAGAGGTTCAACTGTATATAGATATTTCAAAAATGAATGATTCGTTTATTTACATATAAAAAATAAAATAATTTATTAACTCTTAATTTCATGAATAATTTTTAATTAAAGAAAAAACAGAATACAGGACTGGGGTACAATGGACCAATGTCTAAATGGCAGTTATGCACATGGTTTTAAATTTCTATTCACTACTGCAGGGCTGCCATGTATGAACCAAAATATGAAGCATTCAAAAACAGAAATAACCCCATATGTGACTTTGACAAACAATTGATTAAAAAAAAAGAAGTATAATATTCGATTATTTTACTTACAATAAATATAGTAGGTAATATATTGTCTTACTTTTTTATTATGATGAGCAATGTCTTCCAAATTTTTAACAGAAAACCCAAATAATAATCATTGAACTACTCGCCAATACATAAATAAATGAAACTGTCTGCTACAAAATACATACTAATACTGTTTTAAGTGACAACATAATATCTACAAAAATAAAAATAGAGACACATAAAACTTAATACCAAAGTTAGTAATAAGTATATCTTACCATTAACTTATTTTCATAAAAAAAGTGGAGTGAACACATTAATATTTTAAAGCTGAAACTTACCTTTATTTCTCACATATATATGTATATTTATGGTGGACCCAATTTACAAATACAATCTTTATCTTGCACTACTTTGATTATATAGTAACCAAATTTGTCAAATTATACAACTTGCCAAACAATACATGAAATTATACAAATTAACATAATTTTTATTGGTACTACTTCGTTATCCTGCCGACAAATTTTGCCAAATTATACAAATCGCCGAACTAATAGCTAAATTATACATATTGACAAAAATTTTATTTTAAATAGCAAAAAAATAAATAGTTACAGGAATATTAATAAAAATACAAATAAAAAGTTGAAATAAAACTCAATGATGTTTTAAACACATGTATTACATTTAACATCATTGAACGATCATCCATTATTGGCATTTAATCTTATAGTTTGGCGATCATTTTTTGATCAATGAGATAACCAAGCAGTACTTTATTATTTTAAATTACTGAAAGAACAAATAAAAAATTGAATAAAAATCTCTTGATGTTGTAACAAATATGTGCATCATGTTTAACGCCAGATAAATATGACATTTATTATCATTCATTAATGGCATTTAATCTTAAAACTTCGCAATAATGTTTCGGTCGACGTGACAATCAAGTATTATCCTTCATCCTTATCACTCAGTGACACACAAACATTACAAAAAATTTTTCTTTTATTCTTCTCATCTATTAATTAATGAAAAATAGTCCCAATAATTAGAACTGCTCACTCTGTATAAAAAATATTAAACTTTCCCCTACTGTGTGAAAAAGATAAGAAAAACTGAGTAGGTTCCAAAACTTGTAGGAAGGAAGTTTCATCCATAGGACAAAAAAGAACCCCTAATTTTTGAAATAATCAGGAAGAAAGAAAATGTCACACTTCCCTAAAATAATGTTGACCAGTGTTGTAGTCGTTAGAAAAGAAGAGAGTATACAGTATAAGCAGAGAGTATATGCTGACGTCATGAACTTTCATAGATAAGGTACACGATAATGCTTTACTTTAGAAACGGAGGGTATAAGGAGCTGCTTTTAAAAAAAATCCAGATAGTCTCCACTACATCCTTGAAGTTGTCAGACTGGTTACCTTGTCAACAGGACCAAGCCAAGACCGGTTCTAGAGTCTGTCTTATTCCAACCAACCAGTAAATATACTTATTCACCAAAAAACGAGAAATATAATGTTAAAAGGATTTCAACAACATCCATTAATATCCAAAACCACACAACAATTCTTAATAACTGCTGTGTGTCAAACTATCCCTTCAGTAAATACACAACTAAAAACAAAACTCATGACACAAATGCATTTTTATAAAAATCCAACCATCCAAAAGACAATAAACCAACCTATCTGATCAAAGGAATCATGATAATTTCAGATCAACACACAGTAGGTGTGAAAAGAATTTAGGAAACAAACTGGTAACAACAAAAACTCATTTAATGCCTTTTCAAGTATTTTGCTTGTTCTAGAATTCAGCCATAGTTTCTTAAGTGTGTGTGTTTTTAAATGTAAATTTCGATAAACGTTTTAGAGATATTTCATTATGCGATCAATTATATAAAAAATATTTAATTTCAATTGAACAGAATACAATCAAATTCAGTTTACGAGCAACATAATGTTTTTAAATTAGACGAATTTTTTTTTAATTTTTCCTTTAAACCAACCTGGAGTTATTAAATTGAAATTTCAAATTAAACTGCTTAAAAATAAATAACAATAAAATAAATTAACGACTTTAACTATCCTTTAAATGACTCAATAATAAATCAGTTAAATCTGAAAGTTGAAATACGATACATGGTAATTCGTGCGGCCATTGTCAAATAGCAAATTGCAGAGTTTTTAGTTGAAGAGTAACTAAAGAAACTACCGTACCTTGACATTAACTGATTTTAGTAAAGTGGTTGGGTACAATAAATGAATATATTAAAAGTTACCAGATGCTACAAACTACGAAATAGACAAGACGCCATTGAAAGAATAAATGAATCGTGAACTGTTTGGTGTATAAAAAAAAATGATTCAAGAATTAAAATATTTATTAATTATCTGCAGCAATGTCAATATAACTGATATATTTTTTAATCCCTAATTGTAATACTGGTTACCAGACAATTATTAAAAGAATCAAGCTTTAATAAAGAAACTAAGCTTGATTTTCATGATTTATACCAATATCGAATTCTGTAAAATTTGAACATTAAGAGCATATTTAAATGCTAGATTCACAAATGTGGTTATTTTTTTAATATATATAATAAACATTTTGTTTTATTAGTAGAAAATTAGTTACAAATTTCTATTCCAGGATATTTATTGATTGATTCAATATTAATGAATATCACATATTATTTTAATATGTGAACTAAATATCGATTTAATATCATTAGCAAGTGATATGTACTTTGGAAGAATAATACTTTCATCTTACTAAAAGAACTTATTTAATACGGACACATTATTTACAGCAGACGATCACAGATACACACAATCGGCATAGAACACAATTGCCGCTTACATAAAACATTCTATTTACATTTTTACTTAAGTTGCGGTTACAGTTAAATACACCACATCTCCTCCCTTCCTAAACTATCACTACAAGTCCAATCGCTGAGGAGGTCTCCGGATTCTAGTAGATCGGCGAACTGGTTGTGGTGTTGGAAATGAATTGTGGACACTGAGTGGAGCATGCTCTGATGTAGTAACTGAGACTGGCGTTGCATCAGTCGTCTCCGCCTCCACACTAGTGGGTGATTGTGCTAACTCAGCACTAGTTGTCGGAACATCATCATTTTGCACAGGAATGGCAGGTTTTGAAAAGGATCGTCGGAGCTCGCTTTCTTTTTCCTCTATGTCTCCTCCATCCCGTATTTGATCGACATGTCTACGCCACAATTGGCCATTTACATCGACAGTGTAATGTAGCTGTCCATCTTTTCTAACGACTTTTCCAAACCTCCATCTCTTGTCGCCTTGCCGGTAATTTCGTACAGCGACATTGTCGCCAATTTGGAATCCTCTATCCGAGAATTCCTTTACGAACTTTTTCTTCCACTCTGCTCTTAAGATCAGGACGCAGCAGATCGATTCTCGTCCGAATCTCTCTCTTCAACATAAGCATGGCTGGACTATGAAGTGTCGTGAGGTTCGGAGCTTTTCTGTATTGCATAAGGAACGTACTTAATTTTTGTTGTATTGTGCCACTATAATTTTGCATTGCTCTTAGAGATTGTTTGACTGTAAAGACGTATCTTTCGGCCTGCCCATTGCTAGATGGTTTAAATGGCGCAGTGGTCTTGTGTTTAATGCCGTTATTACGCATAAACATCTCAAATTCAAATGATGTAAATTGTGGACCGTTGTCACTTACCAGCATGAGTGGCAATCCAAATCGAGCGAAACAATCTCTTAAGCATTCGATGGTTTTGGTTGCTGTGGTGGATTTCATTGGATAAGCTTCCAACCACTTGGAATGAGCATCTACTATAATCAGGAACATATATTCAAAGATAGGTCCAGCAAAATCTATGTGAATACGTTGCCACGGTGCACTAGGATACTCCCAGCAATGCACCTTTACTCTCTGTGGGTCGGTTTTGTACCGAGCACAGTCTACACAATTCTTTGAGCAATTTTCTATATCCTTATCGACGTTCTTCCAATAAACATACGATCTAGCGATAGCTTTCATCTTAACAGCACCCAGATGACCATGATGTAACTCTTCAAGCACCTGAGCCTGATACTTTTTGGGAACGCACATACGCTGGCCTAACATGACACAACCATCTTGTAGACTATATTCTGCTTCTCTCCCTCTTAAAATTCCTCCATTCTGTAAAATATTAAGCAATGGGGCGAGGTCTGCATCCAACAGAGTTTCTTTGGCTAAGTCTCTAGCTGTGACAGGAAGAGTTTCGATTTGTGCTAACTGAAATATATCAATTTCATCTTTAACGTCTAGCTGTTCAGAGGTGGACGGCAGCCTAGACAGAAAGTCAGCATTACCATGTTGTTTTGTATTACGATACTTAATGTCAAACTGGAAAGATTGTAATACTAAAGAATAATGTAACAATCTTGTCGCTGCCAGAACTGGAAGACCTTTCTTCGATCCGAAGATGGCTACTAAAGGTTGGTGGTCAGTTAATAATGTGAATCGTCTCCCTTTAAGGTAAAGATAAAATTTCTTGACACCCCACACAATTGCTAGTGCTTCTTTATCAATCTGAGCGTATTTTTGCTCAGTTCTTGTGAGGGTTCTGGAGGCGAAAGCTATTGGTCTTTCCGTTCCATCAGGTAAAAAGTGAGAAAGAACCGCCCCTACTCCTACAGGAGATGCGTCAGTTGCCAATATCAATGGCAGTGATGGATCATAATGCATTAGGACACGCGGAGAACAAATTTCATTTTTAATTTTTTCAAAAGCTTCCTGACAATCCTTTGACCAAACCCATTTCACACCTTTCTGTGTTAATTTATACAAAGGATTCGCTATTGTAGCCAAATTAGGACAAAATTTTCCATAAAAGTTAACAAGCCCTAAAAAACTTTGTACTTTCTGTACGTTAGTGGGTCTAGGAGCTTTTGAAATCGCAGAAATTTTCTCATCAGTCTTATGTATACCGTTTGCATCGATTTTGTGCCCTAAAAATTGAATTTCTTTTTGAAAAAATTTACTCTTATCTAAATTTAATTTCAGCCCATGATCTTTACATTTCTCAAAAAATTTTCTTAAGGCCTCTAAATGTGATTTATCATCTGATCCAGTCACTCTAACATCATCCATAAAAAACTTTGATTCCTTCCATCCCCTGGAAAAGCCCATCAATATATCTTTGCCAAATTGCTGGAGCAGAATTTAAACCATACATAAGTCTTTTACATACATATAATCCCTTATGTGTATTTATCGTTAAGATCTTTTGACTATCCGGATGTACTTTCATTTGTAAATATGCATGTTTAAAATCGATTTTTGAAAAATGTTTACCCCCATTTAAGCTTGAAAAAATTTCCTCTAATTTTGGTAAAGGATGTTGTTGTACCATAATATTTTGGTTTACGGTAACAGAATAATCTGCACATAGGCGTATAGACCCATCTCTTTTTACAACCGGGACAACTGGTGTTGCCCAATCAGAGGTCTCTACTCTCTCTATGATGCCTTCCTTTTCAAGCCTATCAATTTCTTGTTCAATCCTATCTTTTAAAGAAAAGGGTACAGGTCTAGCTCTACAAAATTTTGGCACTGCATCAGATTTAAGTTCCAACTTTACTTCATAATTATTAATTTCCCCTAACTTATCGTCAAAAAGCTCTTTATACTCTTCTAACAATTTACTCAAATTATAGTCATAAGATGTTCTTACTGCTTTTATAGAATTCCAGTCTAAATTTATACTATATAACCATTCGCGGCCAAAAATTGTATCCAAATTTTCCTTAACAATATACAAATTTAACTTAAATTTTTGATTTTTGTATTCAACATCAACAGTGACAAAACCCAAAGGTACAATTATTTCACCTTTGTATGTTTTAAAAACTACTTTTGTGGGTTGAATTCTTTTTTTCGAAATCTCACGAAATTTTTTTATGCTCATTACCGAGACGGCCCCTCCAGTATCAAGTTCCATACTCACAGGTTTATTTTCAATATTTACTGTTAACATAATTGGAGGTTTTCTTTGCTCCTCCTCTTTCAGCGAGTTCAAATCAAAAGAATACATTGGGATAACATTTTCACTAGAATACAGGGTATCTACCGGCTTTTGTTTTACCGTGTTCCCTTTTAACCCTTTTTTCGCTGCAAAACAAGCTTTTCGAATGTGCCCGATTTTTTGACAAAAATGACACTTAGCTAATTTAAATCTGCAGGAATGTTTATCGTGATCCGTTGCTGTACACCGTGTACAGCTCGTTTTTACTTTCTTTCCCGAAAGATTTTGTCTTCCAAAGTTTTTCTTTTGCGAAACAAATTTTGACTGCTCATTATTTTTCCTCACGCTAAATTCTTTAATTTCTAAAGATTTACCCATTATCTCATTTGCCCCTTTCATAGCTTTCTCCATAGCTAAAGCAATTTTCAAGGTATTCTCAATATCTATATCATCTTCCTCAAAAAGTCTATCTAATATTGCTCTATCCCTTAGCCCGCTTACGAAAACATCCCGTAACATCGTGTTCAACCTTTCTTGTTTATATTGACAAGGAATTTCCAAGGAGCGAAGTTCAGCCATAAAAGCACTGACACTTTCCCCTTCCCGTTGCTTACGATTTAGAAACACATGTCTACTAGGAATTATAAGCGGCGTCGGAGTGAGATGAGCTTTTAATGTATTTTTTAGAATAAGGTAATCTTTATCGGAAGGATTGTCAGGAGCTAGCAGGTTTTTCAACAAATTATATAATTTTGCTGACAAACTAGAAATAAAAACTTTCCCACGTTTGCCATCCGGAACATTTTGAATATCCATGAAAGCTTCGAAGCGTTCTAAAAAAGAATCAAAAGCTTCATTCGTTTCATCAAATTTTTCAAATTGAACTGAAACTTTAGCTTCTTGCGTTTTCGGATCGGCAAAAGAGGTTAATTTCTCTAATAGAATTTTATTTTGTTCTATTAAACTTTGAACCAACTGCTCCATTTTAAATCATCTTTAAAGATAAATACAAAAAGAATTTTTTACCTTGGCAGTCTTCGGCATCTAATGTGCGTGAATCCGATACTTTTTCATTCCATACATCGTCGCCAGATATCACATATTAAAATAATATGTGATATGGAATATTTTAAATGTCTATAAATGTCAGCAAAAATAAAAATGGCGTAGCGAAACATAAAATTTTGTGTCTCCATACGATCAAATCCCAAGTAATAGAAGTTTCAGTAGAAGAATAACTAAAGAAGCATATCTTACTATTAATTCTTTTAGTGAAGACGATAGGTTCAGTAAATTGATTTTAAAAAATTAGCTACTGCTACAATCAGAGCATTATCATTTTATTACAGTCGCCAACACAAAGAATCAATCATGTGAAAAAATTCATTCATGATGAGTGTTTCAATCAATAAATGGAAAACGGCTCAAATAGAAATAACCAACTCAATTTTAATTAACAAAATAAATGATTTATTTTTAAAAGAAATGAGGGAGTATTTTCAAAATTTTTGAATCTAGAGCTTAAATGTGCATTTTGGATTAAAAATTGGACATAATTTGTTTTTAGATGATTCAGTAAAATTTTGCCCAGATTCTTTGGAAATACTTGTTTAACGACTGTCTGATACCAGTATTATAAATAAAGATTTAAAAAAGTACTAGTCATATTGCAGTAATTTACTTTTAAAAAAAGTATTAATAATTAGCATACATTGCAATCCTTTTCAGAAAGACTGCAAGAATCATAATGCAATTCATGATTCATTCTTTTAATGGCGTCTTGTTTCTTTCGCAGTTTGTTCAGGTAATCTTAAAACATAAATTTACTTTACTAAAATAAGTTAATGCTAAGGTAGGGTAGTTTCTTTCATTATTCTTTAACTAGCAATTTTAGAATTTATTATTTGATAATGATTGTATAACGTTTTACATTTTGCACCTTTCATTTTTGCTCATATATCAATGTGTTATTAAAAGCATTATAAAATCTTTTATTTATTGCTGATAATTTCCTTGAGTATTATTATTTATGTTTAAGTAGATTACTGTATGTTATTCTAATTTTAATTTAGATATACAGCTAAATAGTTTTTTAAAATTTGAACGCTTTTTTTTAATATTCTAAATTTAATATTCTAATTTAAATATTCTAATTTTAAATTTAAATGCTCATAAACTTAATTTGATTCCATTATGTTCAATTGAAAGAATTTTTTTTTTAAATAATTGATTGCTTAGTTCAGTACTTCTATAAAGTTTATCGAAATTTACGTTAAAGAACACATACACATAAGAAACTATGGTTGAATCTTGAAACAAGCAATAAACTTGGCAAGACGATAAATGAGTTTTTGTTGTTACCAGTTTGTTTTTTTAAGTCTTTCAAAATTTATTTGTGACATGAGTTTTATGTATTTTGTAAAGTGATGATTGACATACAATAGTTATTGAGTGGTTTCATCATCGAAAATGGATGTAGTTGAAATTTGTTTTTATTAACTTTTGGTATATTAGAGTGGTAAATGAAGGCTATTCAGATTCATCGATGTTAATTTAATTTAATTTAAAGCATAATAAAAATGAGCTACATGCATCAAGCAAGTTACTTATGACAACATCTTAGATAGACATAAAAACATGAGAGAGTTGCCAATAAAATTTACAAAAGAAATGTTGCCGTTTAGATATAAATATTTACATAAGTGACCATGGAGGATATAATCATGCAGTTTATATATTTAACACTTCCCCTTGATTATATCTCAATTTTATTTTATTTTAGACCTGCACTGAGTCTATGATTTTGTAATAGTGTTCTTGCTATATTCTTCGTCAGCATGTCTGAAACGTTTAATTTTGATGGCACATATGTAAAGGAAAGTAATTTCTCTTCTACCTTTTCTCGTAAGAAAAAATGTCTAAGTTCTATATGTTTATTTCGTTCTGATGTAATGTGGTTGTTTGCTAAGGAAATGGCCCCTTGATTGTCTACATGTATTTCTTGGGGAATGCTCCAATATTGCTTGTCTAAAATCTCTTGCAAGAAATTTTCGTACCACAATGCTTCTTTTGCAACATGGCACATTGAAAAATATTCAGCTTCTACTGTAGACAGGGCAACTGTTAGCTGCTTTTTGCTGCTCCATGACACAGCCGCACCTGCAAGCATCACAATGTAGCCACTGAATGATCGACGATCAACTTTATTACTGGCCCAGTCAGAGTCGCAGAATATTTCTAATTTCTTTCCAGTCTTTTGAAAAGTTAACTTTAATTCCTTGGTCTGGGCTAAGTAACGGAGAATATGTTGTATACCAGACCAGTGTTCCTTACCTGGACAACTACTGAATTGACTCATGTAGGTAGTAGCAAATGCTAAGTCAGGCCTTGTTCCCCCTGCTAGGTACAAGAGTCCTCCAACAGCTTGTCTATACTTCAGAGCTCCTTCGGCATTCAACATACTATCCTTGGATGCTGGTACATATTTCATACCCGGATCTAGAGGTGTTGATGCTCCTTTAGCATTTAACATGCCAGTTGTTTGCAACAGCTCAGTTGCATAGGCACTTTGGTCGAGAGTAATGGATCCATCCTTATTTTTATTTATTCTAATAGAAAGTAGGTGATTTATTTCTCCTAGGTCCTTGATTTCAAAAACAGTTCCAATATTCCTTTTAAATTCTTCAATTGTAGAAATTTCTTTAGACATAACAAGTAGATCATCTACATACACGCCTACGATCAATTTTCTTTCCTTATCAAAGTAAACGCATGGATCTGCTCTTGATCTCGTCAGCTTAGCTGATTTGAGAAATTTATCAAGGCATATATTCCACTCTCTACCAGATTGATGCAAACCATACAGACTCCTTTTTAACAAGCAAACTTTTTCACTTGGTTTCTCATGTAGATTCATGGGTGGCAATTCCATAAAAACTGTTTCACTTAAATTTCCATTTAAATATGCTGCAGTTATATCTAGCTGGTGGACTTGCCAATCTTGCTCGACTGAGAATGCAAGCAAAGTTCTGATAGATTTCGACTTTATCACTGGGCAGAAAGTCTCTTTGTAGTCAATTCCTTCTGTCTGGGTATAACCACGAGCCACTAGTCTTGCTTTGTATCTTTCTATTTTTCCATCCTTATCATATTTTCGCTTGAACACCCACTTGCATTTCACAACTTTTCTTTCCTTTGGTCGAGGTACTATGTCCCAGGTTCTATTTCTTTCTAAATTTCCTAGCTCTTCTTCCATAGCTGCCTTCCACTTCTGTGCATCTGCACTAGTCAATGCTTCTTCTAAAGTTTCAGGGTCATTCTTCTTGAATGCAATTGGGTCTTCCCACATGGGTTTCTTTGGTAGTCAACTGGACTCCCATTCACTTGTGACTTTGTTTATTTCTGGGGAATCTTCTTGATCTATCTCAGAGTCTTCCATGACATAATCTTTTGTCCACTTAGGTGCAGATATTTGTCTTTTGGGTCGGCTATCATTTGGTTGTAACTCTATCTCTTTCTCTTCTTCCAGTTGCAAATTTTCATCTACTGTAACTTCATTTTCATCCTTGTCAGATTGATTTCTTTCAGCAACTTGTTGATATGGCAGTGTTATTACTTTTTCTGACACGGTTGGTTTCTCTTCAAATATGACATCTCTGGAACAGATGACTCTCCTTGTTTCTTTGATATAGATGCGGTACCTTTCATCTCCATCATATCCGACAAGATATCCTTTAATTGCCTTTTTGTCCATTTTTCTTCTTTTCTGGACTGGGACATGAGCATAACAAGTGGATCCAATGATGCGCATATGCTTTATTCTGGGTTTCTTTCCCATCCATAGCTCATAAGGACTTGTGTTTGGAACTGGAGATTTACCTGTTCTATTTAATATATAAATTGCAGTACTGATGAATTCTGCCCACAGGAAATTCGGGAAAACTACTTCTTTATTTGAATATTTCAAGGTTCGAGCCATTTCAACTACTGTTCTGTTTTCTCGTTCAGAGCTTCCATTTTGTTCTGGTGAGTATGGAGCTGTTAATCTTTGAGAAATTCCATGCTTCTCCAGAATCTTCCTTATTTCTTCGTTGTCATATTTTCCACCATTGTCGCTGAGCATCTCTTTAATATTATGCCCCAAATTCTTAGCGTGAACTATGAAAGTTTCAAGGACATCTTTCACTTCAGACCTATGTTTCAAGAAGAAACAATATCGAAATTTTGTGTAGACGTCTTTCATAATGGCAAAGTATCTATATTTTCTAGATGACTCATCAAATGGTCCACAAATGTCTGTAGAAATGAGTTCTCCAGCTTTGTTAACATGTTTCCTTGTTCCGAATTTCAGACGATGAGCCTTCCCATATACACAGGCTTCACATAGTTTCATGTCAGGTTTAACTTTGATGTCCAATTCCTTTTCAATAATTGTCTTAATGTGCTGTTTATCTTGATGTCCCCAACGTTCATGATAGAGTTGAAGAATTGAATCTGTGTTTAAAGCCATGTTTATATCAATTTGGGTTTCTGGGACTAAAGCCTTCATAGCAGCTTTAAAAAGGCCACCTCCAACATTTCGTGTACCATGTAAAACAATTTCATTATTAATTTTTAAATAACAGTCTTTGAAAGTGGATTCAAATATACTGTTCTGATTTTTATCCTGAGTTGCTAAGACAGAGAACAAATTTTTGCTAATTTCTGGAACGTACCAGACGTTTTCTAGAAATCTTATTCGGTTCTCACTATTCACAACAGTCATTATTTTCATAGTACCTTTTCCAATTGCTGGTAATGATTTTCCATTTGCTACAGTGATGCTATGGGGAATTTCAAATTTTTCAAAATCAACAAAACAATGACTATTATTCGTAACATGTCTTGAAGCCCCATTATCAATGAACCAATCATCAGAGTTTGTTTCAGCACAAAATATTTCTTCATCTAAAGCTAAAAGGGTCATATTTGCAATAGCATTACTTTTATTTACTTTGCCTGGTCTTGTGTTTGAGCTGCTTGACTTTGGTGGTTTTCCATCAGCTATCCATTTCTTGCATGATTTTACCCAGTGGCCTCTCTGGTGGCAGTAATTACACTTGGTACTTTTGTTTGAAAAATATTTTTGCTTTTCTGAACTTGCTATCAAAGCTTCATGATCGGAAGTTTCAGTAAAATTTGTATCCTTCTTTAACTCTCTTTCATGAGTACATAGTTGTGTTGTTAGCTCATCTAATGTCCTTTTATCATCACTTAAGAGTAACCAACTAGATTTAAAAGAACGATATTGAAGAGGTAAAGTGTCCAAAATTTTACAAATCAATAACATATCCGGAAGCTTATTTTCCTTCTTGCTTTCGAGACCGCTATTCAAATCATTCCATAAGTTTTTCAATTTCGATAGATGTGCTGTCATATCTTCACCTGACCAGTTAATTTTGAAAAATTGCAGGCATATGTTGTATAGCTGATTATCCGATGAGTCTTCAAATATTTTATGGAGCTCGAGCCACACATCTCTTGCATCGTTGAACCTCATTACTTTATGCAACGTCTCTTCAGTCATAGAATTCGTGAGAACCATCATAGCACTGTTATTTGCTTTATTATAATCCTTCAGGTCCTTCTTGTACTCCTTTCGGATCGCTTCTGTAGCTCCTGTATCGGGCTCCTCTGGTTTCTTCAATTTACCTTCAACGACTTCCAAAGCATCTTCATGATAGTTTAATACGAATTTAATACGGTACTTCCATACTGGCCAGTCACTTTTTCCACATAATGGCTTAACAGGGATCTTTCCTGCTTCCATCTTGATGAACTACAAAGATCTTGGCTTATTAAACTATACCTTTCGAATTAGGCTTAAGAACTGCCGTTACTGTTTATCGCCACGCTATTTCAAATTTGCGCATGGTAGCGTGCTTGGCGGCCATAACCTATTAACTTTTGGTATATTAGAGTGGTAAATGAAGGCTATTGAGATTCATCGATGTTAATTTAATTTAATTTAAAGTATAATAAAATGAGCTACATGCATCAAGCAAGTTACTTATGACAACATCTTAGATAGACATAAAAACGTGAGAGTGTTGCCAAATAAAATTTACAAAAGAAATGTTGCCGTTTAGATATAAATATTTACATAAGTGACCATGGAGGATATAATCATGCAGTTTATATATTTAACAAGAAATAGATTGCATTTAAAAAAATTCCGAATCTAGAGTTTAAATATGCATTTTGGATTAAAAACTGGACACAATTTGATTTGGGATAACTCAGGAAAATTTTTACCAGATGCTTTGGAAAAGCTGGTTTAATAGCGGTCTGGTAACTAGTATTATAACTCTGGGTTAAAAAAAATACTACCCTTATTGTCACTGCAGCCTATTTAATTGATAAAAAATATTAATAATTAGTTTCTAAAAATGCAAGAATCATTTTTAATGAATCTTGATTCAATTCATGGTTCATTCTTTTATGGGCGTCTTGTCTGCTCCGTAGTTCGTTTAAGTAATTTTTAAAACATAAATTTATTGCACCCAAGTTCTTTACCAAACTAAATTCATGCTAAAGTAGGATAGTTTCTTATATTACTATTCAAGTAAAAATTCTAGAATTTACTATTTTATAATGACTGTATAAAATTTTATGTGTTGCAATTTTCATTTTTGCTGACATATGATTGAGTTATTTAAAGCATTATTAATTTTTTTTATTTATAGCAGATAACTTCTTTTATTATTATTTACTTTTAAGTAGTTTACCGAATATTATTAAAATTTTAATTAAGATACAGCTAATCGGTTTGAAAAAAAAATTATGCCGAATTTAAAACACTTTGTTGCTTATAAACTGAATTTGATTCTATTCTGTTCAATTGAAAGTAAATATGTTTAAAATAATTCAGCGCTTAGTTAAGTGCCTCTATAAATTTTATTTGAAATTTACATAAAAAACACTTAAACATAAGAAATTATTGTTGAATTCTAAAACAAGCAATATGCGAGTTTTTGTTATTGCAAGTTTGTTTCTTAAATTCTTTTTAAATTTATTTGCGACGTGAGTTTTATGTATTTTGCAAAATGATGATTAATAGACAGTAATTATTGTGTGGTTTCATCATTGAAAATGGATGTAGTTAAAATTTGTTTTTGTGTATTTTGCAAACACTGTGGCTTGTTTGGAGAATAAGTGTATTTTGCAAATAAACATATTTAGGCAAGATTAATATTTGATCTGTGGAGTGAGCAATCCTGTTATCAGGGGCCTTTTTTCTTTTCTTTCTTTCTTTTTTTTTTTTTTTTTTTTTTTTTGTCCTTAATTAAAGGACGGGGAAGATGAGAGGGAGGATTTTTGTGATGTCTGTGTGTTGCTAAGTTACAAGCATGAAGGTTGAAGATGATATGCATAAATATGGTCCATCATAGAAAATTGTATGCATGTGAGAATAAAATTCAAATGAATTTTTATTGATTTTATTTGAATTTATGTGTTTTGGAAAGTAGTACACACAGAAGTTCGTATGTACAGTAAAAATTAAAAAATAGAGGAAAATTTTGTAAAAAAAAAAAACCTAATCTAAATATCAGGAGCAAAAAATTTGTAAGTAATGATATTAATAAGAATGATAAGTAAAATTTACAAAAGTGAGCAAAAAATTTGTAAGTAATGATATTAATAAGAATGATAAGTAAAATTTACAAAAGTGAGCAAAAAATTTGTAAATCTTAAAGATCTAAAAATATGGGGCAAAAAATTTGCAAAAATCTTAAGATCTCCAGAGCTGAATATTTGTAAAAGGCTAAAAATCTGAACCAGAAAAATTGTAAACATCTAAAATTAAAAACTCATAAAAATTTAAAAATTGAGAGGGAAAAATTTGTAAAAATGTATGATTCTTGAATGAAAAATTTATAAAAATTTAAAGATCTGGCACAAAAAATTTGAAAAAGATCAAAAAATCTTGAGCAAAAAATTGTAAAAATAAAAAATCTAAAGCAAAAAAGTTTGTGAAAATCGAAAAATCTGGAAAAAAAATTAAACTCGGCATTTGGAATTTCTGACAGACACATGAAATGCTGCGCTTCATGAATTCTGTAGCAGCTGTATCTATCTGTACATATTTTAATGACAGTAATGGCATGAAAAAGTAATTATAGCGATAATATTAATTGATTTTTTTCCTTTTTTTATTTGCATCTTTTTTTTGCATCATTATTGTTATGTAATAATAATGATAATTATAAATATAATATTTGTATATTCATTGATAGAATATACTTATATGTGTTGCATTGTACTTATAATCATTCTGAGGGACATAAAAATCTGTAATTAAAAAAAAAACTCCATATGTATTTTTTATTGCTGTGTATGGTGTTGTATATTCATACAGTAGACTTCCTCAAATCCACACATAATTTATGAATGTAATGTATTTCATGTGAACAATGAATCATTCACTTCAGATATAGGGACAAAATTTGATTTTTTTTGTTCATATCAATTCCATACTTATTTAAATTTGTAACTTTTGTTATCGTTACTGAATTCATGTTTGTTCATAAAAAAAGAATAAATTTATTTTTAAAAAAAATCAAGATATTGCTGATATCTTTAGTAATGATAATCTTCTAATTAAATATATTTGTGTATAAATTAAACCTTTTTCTTATAAAATTAAACCTGAAATAAAACTTTCTTATTTTATAATTTTGATGTGAATTTAGTAATGTACCTTTATGAGGCAAGTTGCATTGAATAATTTAGGAAAAATACTTTTTATCTTTATAATGAATCATAATAATTATACATTATTGATTATATTAACTTAACCTTTGCTTTTAATATTTTAAAAATTACACCTAAATTTTTATTATTTTACATCCTTACTTATTTTAATATTTTATTATATTTTTAACATTCATTATTGTTTCAATTGCATTATTACTAAGAACATTTGAATTATTGCTTAAAAAATGTAAATAAAGCAACGACTAGAAATCTGCAAAATTCTAAAATTTGCAAAACCTCTGGCACCAAGCTGTGCGGATTTGAGGGAGTTAATAATTTTATATTTATAATTATTTTGATTAATAATTTTTCTGTATTTAATAAATGAATTCTAAATAACTGGTTTTATTATTTTAGTTTGCTTTTATATTGTTTGCCATTTTTAATAATATTTTCTATTTATTAAAGGTACGCGATTAGAAATTGATAACAAAATTGGCAAAAGACACTCATTTTTGATAATTTATCATATCTGGATTCATAGTGTAGGTAAGTACAACTAAAAGTTCTTATTATATGAGGTTAGCACAGCATTTCTCAACCCTCCATTATATCATAGTAAAATTATTGTTCCTATGATTTTTAATCTATTAAAAAAAAATTAAAGTATTGTAAACTTTCTCAAATATGCAACCCTGAAATCTTTAAATCATCACAAATACAGTAGACTCCCCCAAATCCCCAACCCTAAAATCCACACATAATTTACAGATGTAAACAATGTTACATTCAGCTAAGTTAAAAAAGAAAAAAATTGACTTTTTTCCATATATATTTTAATTTGTAATTTATGTTAATATGAGTACAATTAAATTTATGTTTTTCCATGAAGGTAGAATAAGTATATAATATAACATCTTTAATCCAGACTTCTATAATCCAGAAACTTCTGTACATTTATTCATTTTTATTTTGAGTTAGAGATAATAGATGGCGCTATAACTCTAATATAAATGAATTTCAAAAAATGGTTAATAAAATGAAAAGATTACATAATAACACAACTTTTTTTTTTCAATTTTAAAACTGTAAGAACTCTCTAAATTACATTTGTAATTAATAGGTGTCTTTTTTGATATTAAGTTATAAAAATTCATCATTAATAGTAATTTAATTTATTTTTCTTTTTCCAAAGATAACAAAATGCCGCAAAAATATCACAAAATCGGATTTTTTTATTGTTATTTCTTTTAAGTATTTAATTTATGACTTACTTTGACATTTATAATTGCTTAATATTTAATTTTTTATACTATTAGCATTATATATCACAGTCTTAAATACGTTACTGTAATTAACAGGTTGCTTTTTAAATTATAATTGTAAGTCTTAAATTTCTGAGTGTAATTTAAATTTCTAAGTGTAATTTTTTTTTTTTTTTTAGTTTTTCAATATATTTCCTGATAAGTCTATTATTCTTGTGATATGCATTATTTATTAAGTATTGCATTTTAGCTACAAAACTTCTGTAATCCTGGAATTTTTTATAATTTGAACTCACTGTAATCGAGACGATTCCAAATTAAATAAGTTATTCTGTAATTGTTTCTAATTTTCCCCCACAAAATATAAAATATTCTTTTGGTGATTGAACTACCTACTGTAAGATTATCTCTAAATCAAAGTTTTTCATGCCATTTTTTTAAAAGAGAAAAAAAAAGATCAGATTTTTCCCTCTGCTTGATTGATTTGCAATATATTTTTATGCAATGTATTTAGTATAACTGCGTGCGTAAAAGTTGTAAATGTCCAACTTTTTCACTGTGCCTAAATGTTCTTTATTTACTCCGTATATTCCAATTTGGTTGTCTACAAAAACATCCAATCGATGAAATTGACACTTACCAAATTTCTGTGACGTAAGCAAATAAATTGTGCTTTTTTATCAGTTTTTTAAATATAATTTTTAAACTATTCGGAACTAAATTTTTGTAGTATAGGTGCATTCAGTAGGTTGTCTTCATAGGTACCTTCTGGTATAAGCAGAGTCAAAATCCAATAGGTATTTTTTGAGATTTGCTTGATGAAAGAATTTTGTTTGACTTTTAATATCATTTTGTAGCTGTTATGCCCAGAAAGTAATACTGCACTGTGTATTAGCCTTTGCTTCGCTCAGACAATAATTTTTTATTTATACCTTGTATCCATGGAATATATGAAAAATCTAATTTTTTAATTTTTTCCCGCCTAACAGAATTTTAAATGTGGCCAAATTTAATCAAATACTCAATCACAAAATGCTCTACAATTCTTTAACAAATTGGGCCAGAGATATGAGTTATATCCTATTTGAGAGTTTTTTATATGGGTTATAATATGCATGCAACAGTAACAATTTTGAGTAAAAAAATCTTTTTGACAAATTAAAAAAAATTTTGAATTAAAGTTTTTTTTAAGCACAATTTATAAATTTTTTCAAAAATAAAATTATTAATCTTTGATTTTTTTGGCTACAAACATGCAAAATTTCAAGAAGGGGAAAATTTGAGATTTCGAGATGTTACTTTTTTAATGAAAAACGTTAATTGAAACTTTTCAAGTAACTGGTTCCTTATATTTGAAATAAGAAGTTGTATATTTCTACTCTTTGGCAATTACATAGAATATAAGTTTAAACTTATGCAAAACAATAAGAACTATCAAATCTTAAAACATCATTAAAAATTTTTTTAATGATGATGACTTGATTTTTTTTAATAAAGACTAAAAAAATAATGGCGTTTTATTAAGATATTTAAGTTTTTATTTACTTGAAATTCTAATTTAAAAAGAAAATAAAAATTGATAACTTGCGATTTTTGCTGAAAATTGTGCTTTCGTCGTACAAGATGAGGTTCAGTTCTATCATTGTACCCAGGGTATTTTCGTCCTTTTATAGCATATTTTAAGTCAGATAGACATTATTGACTATCTCAATTATGTATTCATTTCAGAATGTTTGAAGCACAAGACTGTCGCAATTAATTTATTCCAAACTCATCACAGCATGAGCAAGAAAAACCTCAAAATCAATAAAATGTTTTATTTTTCGGATGGATGTGCTGCTCAGTATAAAAACAGAAAGAACGCCTTAAATGTATGCATGCCCAAAACTGACTTTAATATTGATGCCGTGTGGTACTTTTTTGCCACATCACATGGAAAAAGTTCCTGTGATGGTCTAGAAGGAACTGTGAAAAGCCTTGCTGCAAAAGTGAGCTTACAAAGACCCTGCAAGAACCACATAATCACTCCCTGACAGCTTTATTATTTCACAAATAAAAATTTTCCTGGCATTAATTTAATGTATTTAAATAAAAGGTACCATGAAAAGGATACATAACGCTATATTCTCATTGGACAAAACGGATAGAACCTGCTGTTAAAAGTGTATATACCCAAGGTTGGGGAAATGCATCATTTTATTTGCCACTGGTGAGGAATTTTTAGGTAGTTTTTGAAAACTGCAAAATATAGAGATAGGCTGTATTTTTTTTTATTTGCTAGCCATATATTGCAACGTTCCAAATGATTTTGATGTAAGTTCCATTCAATATGAAACTTTTCTCCCTTGTATCCATTTCTTTATTCTATAGAAAAAAAAATTATGAAAATACACTGAAGTAACAGGAATTTACTATTTTTGTAGTTGCATAAATTTTATCAAAACAATTTTAAAGTGTATTTTGCTGGCTGGCAAGGTTTTATAGTAATTCCAAATGATATTAAATCTATACATTCAAAATATTGAAAAAAAAAATTGCAAATTATGCAAGAATTTGTTTAACAGTTCAGAATTTGTTACTTCAAAAACAATTCTGAAAGTTCCTATCTCAAACCTACAAACTTTAAGAGTTTTTGTGTATTACATCAAAAAATTAGTTGGATCAAAAACGGTTTTGATACCTATTAACAGAAGAATCCCCTCTCCTCTTAGAGATGTCTCGCAATGTCAAGTGCCAGGCACCCCCCTTTCCTTCCTAAAGTGATAATATTGTATATGTACAGCCCCCGTATCTCATAAACATTGGATAAAGAAGTAGGTGGAATAGGACAAACAAGCAAACAAAAAAAACGACAAACAGACAGTCAGGCAGACAGACAAACAAACCTATAACCAGCGTTCGAAATCCTTGGTGGTCCGCTGGTCCGAGACCACCGATAATTCAATCGGACCACTAACCTGAAAAATTTAGTGGTCCGCAGGACCAGTGCCTTTTTTCAGGACCTGAGAAAATCGCAACCGATCGCACATAAGATTTTTTTCAGCGATGCCTCAGACGCGCTATAGCGCGTAAAATACGCAAAAAAACGGCGATGGGACGCAAAAAAAATAGTTCTTACGCGTCCCACGAGACGCGTAGTTTCGTTAAAGGATCACGAAAAAACGGCAAATTTCGTTAAAAATAGCGAAACAACGACTAATTACCGGCAAATTTTGTTAAACAATTCTCGAAAAAATGGCTAATTTCATTCCAAACCCGAAACATAAAGCAGATTTCTTCAAAAAACCGCGAAAAAACGGCAAATTTCGCCCGAAAAAATCGCGAAAAACGGCAGATTTTTCAAAAAATAGCGAAATAAGGGGAGATCCCTTCAAAAAATTGCAAAAAAAGGCAGATTTCTTCAAAAAATCGTGAAAATATGACAAATTTTGCCCAAAAATTGCAATAAAACGGCAAAATTTGTCAAAAAAAATCGCAAAAAACGACAAATTTTGTTAAAAAAGCGCTAAATAACGACTAATTTCCGGCAAATATCGTCTAAATATCTCGAAAAAATGGCTAATTTCTTCCTAAAACTCGAAAAAACGGTAGATTTCTTCAAAAGAACGCGAAAAAACGGTAAATTTTGTCCAAAAATCGAGATAAAACGGGAAATTTTGAAACAAAATATCGCGAAAAACGGTATATTTCGTCAATAAATCCCGAAAAAACAAAAGATTTCGTCAAAATAACGCGAAAAGACGGAAATTTCGACAAAAAAGAACGAAAAAAAATTAAATAAGTGAATGCCGGGAGAGAATTTTTATGTTTTAAAAACTAATTTTCCTGCTTAAAAATTGTTGTTGCTGCTTCAAAAACTGATTTTCCTGCTTCCCAATCGGATTTTTATTGCTCCAAATCTTTCTGAGTGAATGTAACTCCTGAAACCACCATTTCATTAAGCAAAGTACCCATTTACTCAACAAAAATATCCCTTTTTTCAGCAAAAATGTCTTTTCCAATAAACCTGTTTTGCCCGATTTTAAAAGAAATGCAAACAATAGTGATACTTGTTATCTTCTACACTTAAATAAACATTATTTTATAATTAAATTTGTATCTTGTGCATTTATTCTTTAAAAAGTACAGAAAATTTCTCTTTTTAATTTTTAGCAAATTATAATTTTACATTGTATTATGCTGAAAAATTTGGATTAATGCAAAGTAAGATTGGTTTATTTTCCAAGGAGGGGGATGGGGGACGGTAGGAGGCCACTCTAAGTGTTAAAATTATTTAATAGAATTTTATATAGCGGACCAGTGATGTCTGCGGACCAGCAAATTCTCATGCTTACTGGTCCTTAGGACCAGTGACTTTTTTTTAGGAATTCTAACGCTGCCTATAACGTTGTATATATACAACCCCCTATCTCATAAGCTCCGGAGAAAGATGTAGGTAGGGAAAAGGATCAACATTTCTATTTATAGACACACGTATGTATGCACGCTCGAGTCAAGTCAGATGTATAAGAATGGAAAAATTTAATGAATAAATTTTGTGCCATTAAATGAAATGAAGCTTGTAAAATTGGCTACTTAATTCAAAGTTAAAATTGAGTGCAGTTTGTTTAAAAATGTCTTGTTTGTTATATTTTTCTTTATGTTTTCAGATTCAGAGGAAAATAAAAAATTTTTTGCTGATGTTCAATCAATTATTTCCATGCATAAAAATGGCAGCAATCTGATAAATACCGATTCTCTGAAGAAGTTTCTGTTATCCTCCAAAACAAACCTTTTTCACAAAGGAAAATGTCATCGATTATGAAAGGAAATCGTTGCTCCAGTGAACAGCAAATTATTCCTCAAAATGGGGATAAAGAAAAAACTTCCTCCACTGATACAGGAAATAAAGGTTTTATTTGTGAAGTATGTTCCAAAAGATTTTCCAAGAATAGTAATCTAAGAAGACATCTAAAAAACATTCACACACGAAAAAAGCAATTTTTTTGTGAAATATGTTCCAAGGGATTTTCCCAGAAAGGGCATCTAAGATCTCATCTCTTGTCTCATTCAGGAGAAAAGCCTTTTGCTTGTGAAGTATGTTCCAAGGGATTTTCGCGCAATAGTAGTTTAAAAATGCATCTCTTGATTCATGCAGATGAGAAAATTTTTGTTTGTGAAATATGTTCTAGAGGATTTAATGATAACAGTACTCTAAGAACACATCTCTTCACACATACAAGAGAAAAACCTTTTGCTTGTGAAATATGTTACAAGAGATTTTCCCAGAGAAGTAGTCTAAGAAGTCATCTCTTGACTCATACAGTAGGCAAACCTTTTGTTTGTGAAATATGTTCCAAGGAATTTTCTCATAGTAGTACTATAAGAAGCCATCTCTTGACACATACAGGTGAAAAACCTTTTGTTTGTGAAATATGCTCTAAAGGATTTTCTCAGAATAGTTCTCTAAGAAAGCATCTTTTAATTCATACAAGTGAGAAACCTTTTGTTTGCGAAATATGTTCCAAAGGATTTTCTCAGAAGAGTTCTCTAAAAACCCATCTCTTGACTCATACAGGAGAAAAACCCTTTGCTTGTGAAGTATGTTCCAAGAGATTTTATCAGAATGGTAATCTAAGAATCCATTTCTTGACGCATAAAGTAGAAAAACCTTTTATTTGTGAAATATGTTCCAAAGGATTTTGTCAGAATAGTGATCTAAGAAGACATCTCCTGTCACATACAGGAGAAAATCCTTTTGTTTGTGAAATATGTTCCAAAGGTTTTTCTCATAATTCTCATCTAAGAACCCATCTCTTGACACATACAGGAGAAAAATCTTTCATTTGTGAAATATGTTCCAAAGGATTTTCTCAGAATAGTAATCTAAGGACCCATGCCTTTTCTCATACAGGAGAAAAGCCCTTTGTTTGTGAAATATGTTCAAAGGTATTTTCTCATAATGGTAATTTAAGAAGGCATCGCTTGACACATACAGGATGAAATCCTTGTGTTACTAGAATGTGTTCCAAAGAATTTTTTAAACATTATCATCTAGAAGACATCTCGTGATTGATACAGTAGAAAATGTTCTGTGTTTGCAAGATGTTTTCCAAAGGATTATCTTATAATCATTACTAAAAAAAAAAAAAAAAACATTTGTTTCATACTAAACCTCTTCAAAATCTTCTGTATTTCTTTGTGTTTAAATTGAACCCTGGATGTCTCATTGAATTTATTGTTATCTCATCTTTTAGCATTTGAGATGTTTTAGCATTTAGATATAAAATAAAAAATTGTATTTTTTTCCGTAACTGTCACAGTTGTGATTTTGATAAAAAGCAAATAACTCTAGATCTGTTCAATAGTTTTCAGTAAAACTTTTGGATAGTTTTTATTTTTATTATTATACTGCAAAGTAATTTTCCTCTCAAATTCAAAGAATAATCTGACCTGAAAAGGGTAAACTGTACGTCAACTTCTTATGCGATAGGAAAAGCTTTTTTAAAGTAGCACTTTTAAAAATAAAAGAGAAATGTGCCAAAAATATTTTTTGTGCAAAAAATCTTATTTTTTAAATTTTTTTCTCTAAAGATTTTCAAAGGATTCAGATGAAACATGTCTCATTATCATTCTTTCTTTGCATCCATCATGAGCTGAGTATCTTTCTAAAATTATATAAATAATTAATTGAATATTGATTTGGCATGTTTACTCTATTCATAAATAATAGTCTTACAAGCTAATCAGAATGTGCATTTTATTTGATCACATGCACTACATGATCTTGTTTCTTTTGCTTCTTTTTGTGTTCTACATCAACAAATACAAAGACAAATAATACTTCTGAGATTGCAATATTTCCTCTTATCATCTCTAAAATAATAGCCTAATCATATGATTGTCATTAATAGTTCCAGGCTGATCATTTTGCTTAATATATATCAGCCATTTATTAATCAGGCATTTTGGTACTTTAACCAAGTGGAGGGGGGTACATCGCCAAATACTTTTCCATCGCTATCATTTTATTTATATTATGATAGTTAAAATCTTATGACTGTCACGCTCTAAATTTTCATGTGCAAAACTTTCTTTTAATTAAAGATCGAAATTATTTTTTTGAATAAAACTACATAAAAGTTCCCTTAATCATAAAAAATTCTTCGTACTTTTGTGCTAGCCAGACCCAAATCTCAACGATATCATTCTGTAACCCACCAGTTAGCATTTTTTATTTTCTGTGTGGTAAATTAAAAAAAAACAAGGTTTTGGTTTTGAAACTGAATGTCATGATTTTCTGTATTATTATTATTTGCTTTTTTTTAAAGAAATAAGCAAAAGCCATGAATTTGAAATGTTTCAATTTTAAATATAAGTGTTATATTTTAAATGAAAAATGAGTGACTGGATTACATTTTAAAAAATAATGAAATAGGAAAAAATGCGACTGGAATATTGCTCTGATTCACCCCCTACACCCATCTAACAAAGAAAACCCATCAACCATTTTCGCCAAATTATATAAATTGCCAAACTGCTCACCAGGTTACACAAATTGACGCAATTTTTTATCTTAAATAACAGAAGAAGAAACAAATTAGCAAAATAATGATAAAAATAGAAATGAAACACTGACTTCAAAATCCCTCAATAGAGTGTCCCAGAAATGCAAAATTCTAAATATTTGGACTCTCACCTACTAAAAAGTTTTATTTGGAGAACTTAAGATCTCCTCTAGCTTGAAAAGATTATAATTCTTCTCAAGGCAGCCAAATGTTTAAAACACAACTTTAGTTCCACAATATTTTACACTTACTTAGAAAATATTATTCTCCAAATATACAGGGTGTTTCGCTACCAGACCGACAAACTTTGAGGGGTGATAGTAGACATGCAGATACACATTATTAAATAGGAACCATGGGGCGCAAACGTCTTGTTTAGGAGCTAGGGGCCATTAAAGTTTAAGATCCAAAACTTCAAATGATGATAAAAAACGGAAAAAAGGGTCAATTCGTTTGCGGTTTTCGCTAAAATCATTTTTAATATCACGAATTAAAAAAAAAAATTAAAGGTTACGTTCAGAAATTTTCGATAGAGGGCGCTTTAGAGTAACAAACAACCACTTTTTACCGTTATTTTGTGTTTGGAGATAAAATTATTCTAAAGTTTAGACTAACTTAAATTTTAAGCTCAAAATTGGAAACACTGGGATCGGGTAACTAGCGAAAATCAAACTGTGAACATAGGCGGAGATTTTAAACGCTCATAAACAGCGGGCAAACTAATCGATTTTGTTGCGGTTTGCGTGTAGATCATTCCCTCGGTAATCAGCTCATTAAAAATGACGTACAGCTTTGGTGTCCTCATTTTCTGATAGAGGGCGCTTCCAACACATCTCTGGCATTTCAATGGTATTATTCCTGAGTGCTTTCCTTCCACATTAACATACTTCCAGGAAATGTTAGGGATGCAAAGACGACTCGGAATCACATAGGAATTTAACGTTGAAAATACCTTTTTTGCGAGTTACGATTAAAGGAAGCAGAAAAAAGCAACAGAAACAGCAGAGAAACAGCAATACGTTATTTTGACAGAAAAAAAATATTTAAAGGTTTTACTAACAAAAGGTATTCGAAATTACGACCAGTACCGCGAGATTCCTGTACCATCAGTTGAAAGCCACGAAGATCTTATTTCTGTAGCTGCCATAAAGCTATCAGAGATGCCAGGAATCTTTGAAAGCGTGAGGAACTCTATGCGACGCCGCTGTCAAGCACGCCGTACAATTTCTGGTCGTAATTTCGAACACTTTTTGTAGTAAAACCTTTAAATAAACTGTTTTTAGTCACATTAACGTGTTGCTGTTTCTCTACTGTTTCTGTTGCTTTTTTTCTCTGCTTCTTTTAACCGTAACTCGCAAAAGAGGCATTTCTCACGTCAAATTCCTATGTGATTCCGAGTCGTCTTTGCATCCCTAACATTTCCTGGAAGTATGTTAATCTGGAAGAAAAAAACCAAGGAATAATGCCATTGAAATGTCCTAGATGTGTTGGAACCGGCCTCTATTAGAAAATGAGGACACCAAGTTGTATGTCATTTCTAATGAAATGATTACCGAGGGAGTGACCTACACGCAAACCGCAACAAAATCGGTTAGTTTGCCCGATGTTTATGAGCGTTTAACCCCCCCCCCCTCTGTTCACAGTTCGATTTTCGCTAGTTACCCTATCCCAGTCTTTCCAATTTTGAGCTTAAAATTTAATTTAAAGTCTAAACTTTAGACTAATTTTAACCCCATAGACAAAATAACGGTAAAAAGTAGTTGTTTGTTACTCTAAAGTCTAAAGCGCCCTCTATCGTCAATTTCTGAACGTAACCTTTAAATTTTTTTTAGAAAAAAATTCGTGATATAAAGAATGATTTTAGCGAAAACCGCAAACGAATTGACCTTTTTTCCGTTTTTTATCATCGTTTGAAGTTTTGGACCTTAAACTTTAATGGCCCCTAGCTCATACACAAGACAATTGTGCCCCATGGTTTCCTATTTAATAATGTGTGTCTGCATGTCTACTATCACCCCTCAAGGTTTGTCGGTCTAGTAGCGAAACACCCTGTATATATATATGTATACGTATATATATATATATGTATATATATATATATATATATATATATATATATATAGTTAAGTTACATGCATCTTTGTGTCATTTTTTTAAAAAATGTAATCTATCACGAATATATGGAGTAGAAAGTATAAGAAAACGACTAAAAACGAACTTTATTCAAAATTGAAAACTGCAATGTAAAAAGAGTGTTTTACACCCAAATTGACCACACGCACGGGGGGAGCTTGCAATGTTTCCCACAAACATTACGGTATTTGATTGGCTTTTGGTGAACGCTTGTGGGATAAATTGAGAAGCTGATTAGCTAGAATCCATCGTGACGTTCTTTGACGTCAGAAATGCTAGTGGTCCATTCACCTGTTATATTTAACAATATTGTAAAGAGGAGAATATAGTAAACTATTATATAAATAAAGTAATTAATCATTTTTACTTACCTCGAAGATCTTTGCAGTTGAACTTACCAAAGTTCTTTCCATGCATTTCTACTACCTGCAATAAACACTTATTTTGTTCTCCTTTTGTTGCATCCTTAAAACTTTCAATCAATACTATGCCTCATTCAGCACAGTCATTAACGCATATCGCAAATGTTTGACAATTCCTTCAGCTTCTTCAAAAGATTGTGTTTCTCGGCCATTTTACAAAAGGCAGTGCTCAGAAACAATGTTGTCTGTTTTGTGCAGTATGAAAGAAGCTGTGAGAGATGTTTAAGTCATCCAATTTTAAAGGAAATTATTTAATAAGTACAAACTCCTTTTCTTTATTCATTGATTTTACTGACATATATTTAGAAGTATCCTCAAGATTGCAATCATATATATTAAAACAGTAGGCTTCCTCTTTAAGATCAACTCAAATTGGTCTTTACGCATGCGCGAAGTTGAACTTATTAGCCCTTTCAGTTAGAGGTAAGTCGAAGCAAGTCTGGTAAGCTCAGTGGTTTAAGGCATGGATTTATAGCTCTGAGCTTTTCTAGAGAACAAGGGTTCGATCCCAACGCTCGACAATATATATATATATATATATATTTTAAATAATGATACATTTTACTATGAGGGGAAGTTATATGATTTTTATTCTTTTGTTATTAGTATTATTTTCATGCTTTATAATTAAATAAAATTTAACACTCAACAATGATTTTTTAAGTAACAATTTTATTTTTAAAATATTTAAAGTAATTAATACATAGTAATTATTAGATATAAACAGCCAATTTCCAATTCGGGGCTTTAGAGATACATTTGTAAGAATAAAATTATTGAAAATCTTTACAAATTGCATTCTTAAAAAATAATAATAAATAAACAACAATAAATACAACACACATAAATAAAAATTGTAAAAATGTCTAAAAATTTAATTTAACATCTAGCAATATTTAAAAAAAGTATTTTATTTTTCTAAAAAATTTAAATATATAAAAATTATTTTATCGGTAGATAGTAGCAGTAATTTCCCACTTTCCTGTCGTGTGTAGAAGCTTAGAAAAAGTAATCCATTTGTAAACTGTAATATACGTGAATTATACAGAGTGTCCCAAAGGTCGTTTACAAACTTAACATGCTGGTCTGTTATAACATGATGAACAATATTAAATAGGAAACTAAGGGTCCCAAACGTCTTCCAAAGGAGATATGCGCCATTAAAGTTTAGGGTTCAAAAATTCAAATGATTATAAAAAACAGAAAAATTGGTCGATTCATTTCCGGTTTTCACTAAAACTATTCTTTATGTCAGTATTTTCTTGAAAATAAATTATAAAGATAAATTTAAAAAAATGTCGATAGAGGGCGCTTTAGACTTTGGAGTAACGATAAACTAGTTTTTTACCATTATTTTTTGCAACTCATTAAATTTTTTTAGAAGCTTAGACACAAACTTAAATTATGGGATGAAAATCTGAATCGTTGGGAGTGGTGAAGTAGCGCAAACTGAACTGTGTTCAATGGGAGTGGGGAGGTTCAAATTTCAAATGATTATAAAAAACGGAAACTTGGTCGGTTTTCGCTAAAATTATTCTTTATGTCAATATTTCCTTGAAAATAAATTTTAAAGATAAATTTAAAAAAATCCGTTAGAGGAAGCCTTCACTTTTAGAATAACCAACAATTATTTTTAACCGTTTTTTTTAATCTAATTAAATGCTTGCAAAAGTTTAGACTTAAATTTTGTGCTCAAAATCTAAATCGATAGGAGGGGTTAAGAAGCGCAAACTGAACTGTGTTCAGGATTTGAAATGTTACCTTCCCCATCCCTCGAACGTAGTTCAATTTTTGGCCGCTCAATTACTCACAACGATGCAGATTCTAAGCACAAAATTTAACTTTGAACTTTTACAAGCATTTTATTAGATACAAAAAATAACGGTTAAAAATAGTTGTTGGTTACTATAAAGTTTACGGCGCCCTCTGACGGAATTTTTTGAAAGATATCTGAAAATTTATTTTCAAGAAAATATTGATATAAAAAATAGTTTTAGCGAAAATCGACCAATTTTTCCGTTTTTTTTATAATCATTTGAAATTTGAACCTCCCCACCCCATTGAACACAGTTCAGTTTGCGCTACTTAACCACTCCCAACGATTCAGATTTTATCTAAAAATTTAAGTTTATGTCTAAGCTTCTAAAAAAAATTCATGAGATGCAAGAAATAACGAAAAAAATAGTTGTACGTTACTCCAAAGTCTAAAGCGCCCTCTATCGTCATTTTTTGAATTTTATCTTTTTAAGTTATTTTCAAGATAATGCTGACATAAAGAATAATTTTAGTGAAAATCGCAAATCAATTGACCACTTTCTCCGTTTTTTATAATCATTTAAAATTTGAACCTCCCCCCACAGTTCAGTTTGCGCTACTTAACCACTTCCAACGATTTAGATTTTGAGCTCAAAATTTATGTCTAAGCTTAAAAAAAATTAATGAGATGCAAAAAATAATGGTAAAAGCTAGTTTATCGTTACTCCAAAGTCTAAAGCGCCCTCTATCGACATTTTTTTAAATTTATCTTTATAATTTATTTTCAAGAAAATACTGACATAAAGAATAGTTTTAGTGAAAATCACAAATGAATCGACCAATTTTTCTGTTTTTTATAATCATTTGAATTTTTGGACCCTAAACTTTAATGGCGCATATCTCCTTTGGAAGACGTTTGGGACCCTTAGTTTCCTATTTAATATTGTTCATCATGATATGACAGACTAGCATGTTAAGTTTGTAAACGACCTTTTGGGACACCCTGTATAAATAAATAAATGTTATGCATCATTTAGACCATATATTAAATGATTTTTAACTAAATCCCCGAGTGCCGTTATCAAGTAATATCTGAATCTTTAAAATCGTGAAGTACGCTAAAATATTTTAGAAATAGTTTAACAATTTTAACTTAAAATATTTAAGTTAAAATATTTTTAATTTAATTATCTTTTAAATATATTAAACTAATTTTGTTATATTTCGTATGAGTATTACAAGGAACATATATGTTTGTGTGCATCTAAGGAAAAGTACACTGCTCAAAACAATTAAAGGATATTGCAGTTTTAGGTGGATTTTGTATCTGGGAAACTCTTTAGCTGATTGATATATGGTCGACAGACATAGTAGGTTATATGAGAATAAATTACACATGTTTGGCAGAAAAAAATGCATTTTATTGCGCATTTGTGTACAAAAGGAAAAAAACACAATTTGTGCATTTGAGAAAAAAAGAATAAGAAAAGGTGTTTTCTTCAAAGAAAATCATTTTCAGTAGGGGGTATGGTTTCCACGGGCGGCCAGCAACGTTGAACACCTTTGAGGCATGGATTCAATGAGGCTATTAATGACGAGTTGTGGCATTCTGCTCCACTCTTCCAGAAGAGCTCTTTCCAGTTCTTGGAGAGTTAGTGGGGGTTGTTGGCGGCCAGAAACTCGTCTTCCTAGAGCGTCCCAAACGCGCTCGATTGGATTCATGTAAGGAGAACACGCGGCCATTCCATTCGAACGATTCCTTCCTCGAAAAGGAAATCCTCCACCAGATTTGCACGATGTGGCCTGCAATTATCGTCCCTTAAAATGAAGTTATCTCCGATTGCTGCAGCGTAAGAGACTACAATAAGTCTGAGGATCTCATCCCTATCTCGGCGACCAGTCAGAGCTCCATCTCGAATGATGTAGAGGTCAGTGCGCCCGTCAATGGAGATGCCACCATACACCAACACTCCTCCAACCCCAAATCTGACACTTTCGTGCACGAACGCAGGATTATTCCTACTGCCACGGTCCCTCTAGATGAAAATACGCCTATTATCCGGATGCACAGAAAAACGGGACTCGTCAGAAAACAGAATATTGCTCCATTCATTTCTCCTCCAGTTGACATGCTCGGTTGCCTACTCCCTGCGGTCGCGACGATGCCTTGATGTTAATCTAACACATACCATCGGTCGGCGAGCATACAGACCTGCAGCATGGAGCCGGTTTCGGACAGTCTGAGTTGAAATCGTGATGCCTGTAGCCGAGCGAAGGCGTTGTTGGAGAAGAGTAGCGTTTATGTTTCGGTGTCTCTGAGCTGTTAACGCTAAATACCGATCTTCATTGGGCGTTGTTGCCCGTCTACGACCTTGCCCTGGTCTTCGGCCTGCACATCCACTCTCCAAAAAACCAGATCCTGGAAATGACACTTTGTGACACTCCAATGGCTTGCGCTACTTCGGCTGGAGTTTGGCCCCTTTCTAACCTACCAATAATTCTCCAGGCTTCTGAATCTGTCAAATGACTTCGCTGAGACATCGTACTCATCGAAACAAAGCAATCACTGAATGCCGATCATCCTTGTCTTCATTAACTTTTATCCAGTTGAAAGTCAAATTTCATTCGCTGCCGCTGAAGCGACGTTTTTGACGTCGAACTCAAAATTTGCATACTCAACAGTTTGAAAACCAGAAAAATTTGCATTTGTGATTCTCTTCTTCTATTTTCGGCAAAAAAATTTCGTTTATATTTTTATTTTATATAAAACTTCAATTATCCTTTAATTGTTTTGAGCAGTGTATTAATTATTTTCCAGTGAAAAAATTTAAAATTAAGAAGAGAAAACAGGGAGGAAGAAAAATGGTCATGTAAGACTTAAAGTTGAACTACTTTGTGATAATCATGGTTTAATAATTAAATTATGTATGAAAAGTTATGAAAAATTTGGATAATTCAAATATATTATGAATAGTTACTTCGTAGCATGAAGTTTTAAGTTTCGGGATTTAAAATGAGACTGATAAAAATAAAATTAATAAAAACTTTTCAATATGATTTTAAAAATTAGAAATACTAAACACTGTTATTTTTTTAAACACGGAGAAAGTTCACTAAAATAAATATCAGTTCAATTAATTTTAGTTATCCTTCTATTAAAAAGCAAGCGCTGTTAAAATTCTTAAAATTCTGCTTAAATTCTTTTAGATGATTACTTGAGTAGGTTAAACTGACAGAACCATGAAATGCTTTGAATCTGTTGGAATCACATTGATAATATTCAAGTAAATCAAGTTTTCAAAACTTTATTTACAGGTCCTAATTAATCTTTTAACATATTTATCGTCAAATCTTGACGGGTACCATCTAGTGTGTATATAATAGATTAAAGTCGCTCATTGTTTATGTTTAAATTCATTTACACGGATTCTAAAAAATCAAAAGGTTTCAGTTGCATTAAAATCGTTTGCTTTTGGCGGAGAAAAGTGCTGCTCGCCAAATCGTGTGATACTTTCGTCTTTTCACACCAAATATTCGAAAGTATTTAGATAAATTTCCATTAAAGTGAATTTTTAAAAACTGCCCAGTTGAATGATAGCAGTAAAAATAATTTTAATAAACATATACTTTTATAAGAATTCAATGTTTATTTTCAAAAAACTCACCTAAACTTGGTTTCACCTTAACTTGACAATGCTTATTACTCTATATTAGCCGAATTGTATCTATTGCTGCAGAAGCCACGAGTTGCTTGAAGAACGGAAAGTTATTTATAAAAAAAAGCCCCACTTTGGCAGAAAAATAATATGAACTTGTAAAAAATTAGTACATTTTGGTTCCTCTAGAATTAAATTAAGTATATAGTCATTTATTAAAATAACGAACAACATTATTATTCTTTTCACATTTTAAAATTAATTTCAGCGCTATTTTATGTCTTGTAAACTGTCCTGCCCTATGTTACCCTGAAAAAAAAAAAAAAAAAAAAAAAAAAAAAACTATCTAAAAGTCATAGAAATTTTCAAAAACATTGTATGACTTAAAGAAAAGTTTTATTGAAAAGATGGCAAAATTTATCGTATTAAGTTAAAAGTTTCAAATCGCATTGCATACACAAATTAAAAAAAATCACATTGGAACCGCAAAATAAATAAATAAATTTTGAAATAGGAAAATTTCCTATATTTAAGTTTCAAGTTCGAAACCAAATACCTCTTACAAATGTAAAGGAATCGCCGAAAAAAAATTCTAAACATTGCATTAAAAAAATCCGAGAATTTTTTTTAAATTGCTGTACGAATGCGGCATGAATTTTACAGAAACCACGAAAGTATCATCTACATTGGGTTAACCCTCCATCGATCGCAATAGGCCTGACAAACGCAGTATAATTATTTCCGTTCTCTTCTTCGCCACAAAAGCACGCAGTGCTTTGTCCATCCAAACACTCGCGTTTTTTCAGTGGTGTTTGTAAAACACTTAGCCAGTTTAATCGCTATTCGCGCGGAGTAGAGATCTAACCATAGATTTCTCATATAACTGGACTCAGAAGTAGCAACTTTTTCTTGAAGCATTCGACATTCTCCACACGTCACATGTTTGTGGTGAGAATGTGCATCAAACCAATTTCTCCCGTCACTCCCAGAAACCATGAAGACTTATTTCGTCTGCGTTACGTTTCTTTTATTACGAGAATGAAAAAAACAAAAAAATACCAAGAAAGGAATCCCAGCCAAAATCGCACCCTTTTGGTAATAAAATCTCGCAAATGAAGGCTTCAAAGCTCGGCTGATGGAGTAAAGGGGCTCGTTATTTACTAACTTACTTTCTAAGGATCTAACTCTAGAAGCCTCTAAGGCCAATTGCGACCGAGTTCGTCCTTTTTCTTCAAGGCTCTTATTTTATTTACTATCACAATTGTTTATTTCGCTCATTTCACGAATGAAAATTTTAGAAGTTGTGGATATTTTGTGAAAATATATAAGTTAGAATTCATTTTCGTGTACAATAATAGGAATGTTCAGGTTTCCTCCATCCTCCGCGAAAAGTTAAATGTCATTTTGTATTCTCTCTTCATAAAAACGTACCAGAAGTCATTACTTTCAATAATACAACCCAAAATAGGGTTGATAATGCATATCAAATGCGCGTACAATGTAAGCCTAAACATCAAGCATTGGCCAATGATCATTTTCTTTACAATGCTCAATATGTGTGGCATTAACACTCAAATCAATCAATCGCACTACTGCTCAGACGACCATACCTGAAAAGGTTAGTCCATGAATCGATAGTTGGAGAGCTATCTCGGAGAATTTTAGAGAACTGGAGTTCTAAGCAGTCTGCAAGTCCATTTGCAAAAATATCGTCCATCGATGATCGGGAGAAATACTCCTCCCCTACCATTACCCACAGTGTTGAATTCAGGGGGTGGCTCGGGAGGACATATTCCCCCGGAACAATGAAATGCCACCCCCAGAAAATTTGCGTATTCAATGGTTAAAAAGTACGATTTCTCCCCCGGAACTCTGTAATGATCCCCCGGAGCCACTGAAGTTCTTCCCGGAGAAAAATGTCTGAATTCAACACTGATTACCCAAATGATTTAGATGTACTGCAGTAAAAGGCTACAGAAGAATGTCGGACTAGAAATTCTTTAAATGTCACCGAGGCGATCTGCCTGTCCAATGCAGTTCTGATAAGCCAAAGATGCACTTTAACCCTTTCCTGAGTGGTGTCCCTAAAAAAGGGACACCTAAATTTAATTTTGCTGGCACTACAAATATTTAATTAAAATTTTTCTTTTATAACATTGTTGAAAATAAATAACTTCGTACTTTCTAATAAATTCATCGATTAATTCTGATTATTGATTAATTAATTTATAAGCTAATTAATTCAGATTTACTCCGCGCAGGACAGAGTTAACGGATCAATGCACCTCTACTGTTTACTAGTTTTGGCAGTTAACCTAACAAAAGATGACTGTATTATACCTCTGTTTTCAGTTTTGTCTATAACTGTAACGTTTTTGTAAAGAAAACTGAAAGCAATTTGGCGCTGGGTTTGAAATTTCAGTCGTTTTTGTATTACTTACTTTAAGTGTAATAAACAAGATTGTTTTCATTCAAATTTGAAATGTGCTCTCTTTGAACATCCCAATAAATGTCACTTATCACTTGAAGAGCGTTAAAGTTGCATCAATTATTAGCTAACGACGGTTTTAAGTAAGGCATATTGCGGCTGAACTTGGGAGTCTCAGAATAGGGACCGACGGAAGGTTAACTAAAATGTGTAATGTCACACTTCTTCTTAACCCCTCCCTGTCCCTCGTTAAAATGTCCTCATCCCCTCCAAGCGTGGCATCATTTGTAGGCAGCCTCTATGGAAGATTATGATAAAAAGGCTACTTCACTCATGCCACCATCTCACTAATACTAATCCTATGAAAAAAATCTTAAGATATCGCGTTTGTAATTCAATATTTCATATAATTTGTTTTGCTGTAGAAGCTAAAGTTGATCTCTACAAAGTCTTTTTTTTACTAAATATTTAATAGTTGACTATCACATTGCTTGTCACAAGTCGTACAACCAACATAGTGAAAAAAAATGTCGAAGCCGGGGATCGAAGCCCGAACCCTTGGAATGCGCTAAAAGTGCTCTAATATTAAAGCTACGAGAACGATGCCCAGCTTGTCATTTCTCACTTACATGTTGTTGGTAAGGCTGCGACTGCAGCACAAGATCTGCATGATGCAACGTCTACATTGGCACACAAACCTGTGGTATAACATGAGAAACAAATTGGGAACTAAAACGGCCTATAGAGGCGCTGCTCACAGCCTTCGATATAGGATAACTGTCCCTTTAATTTCCCTTTAACTAATGTTAAAGTCCCATTGAAACAATTCTTAATTATAAATGTATTTAAAAGTTTTAGATATTCAAATTCGTATAATATTTACTTCGTCATATAAGACAGAAAACAAATGTCACAGGGAATCTGAAATTGTGCAAAAGAATAATTATTCTAATCAAATTTAAAACGCATGTAATGCAATAAGCTTACACGGCGTTATCCTGAATGGAGAAGTTACATCTTTTCTCCACCAGATGGCGTATTCGAGTACTTGAATCGCCAATAACCCAGCATCGGCGACTATATCATTTAATTATAATTAATTTTTTAATTCATTTTCAGCAGCTTTTTTTACTTTTTGATTTTGTTTGAAGATTGTTTATATTAGGATACTTTCATATTCAGAATTAAGTTCAAAAAGTAAAATCATTCTCATATTTTTTTTTGAAGGTATAAAAAAGAAACCCAGCTGTACAATGAAAAAAAGTATCTTTGGAGTTAAAAAAAGTAGCTCGTAATAAATCTATTCTTTTCGATTCAAAGAAACTGAAGAAAAATGACACGCACTATTTCACTAGATCAGTTTCAACCGCGTGATCACCCGCTCCCCAAGTTTTATCCAATCAGCCATAATCGACAGTTTATAGCCTGTATTTTTAGACAACCAATCATAATCGGCCAAACAGGGGGGGGGGGGGGGGGGTGCAAACAAAAACACGCCTGGTTGCTAAGGCTGTTGCTAGGATGTGACGTCAGTTGAAACTGGTCCATTGATGAACAACAATTTTTATTTTTTAACTGCAACATAATTTCAATCTAACACAATTTAATTTTTTTTAAAATAAAAGAAGATTGTACGTACGATCTACTCAGAAACTGAAAAGAATCCATACATTATTAAAAACAATATTCAAATGTTAGGCTTTGAAACGTTTTTTTTTCTTAATTGATTTTTTTAAGTACTGGTGAAATTGAAAAAAAAAAAGATATTTTTTACAAGAGAATACACTTCAAACATTTCACAACACAATTGGGGTTTTTATTTAATGTATATCATTCTTTTGAATCTTAAAAACAAATTTTACAGCCTAGTAATACTTACAATGGAGAATAACAGGGTGGGAAATAATAAAATATATATATATTCTCTCTTTACAAAATTTCACCTTGTTTACATTGAACAATAATTTCCTAAAAGAAATATACTGAAGTTTAAAGAAATGACAAAAACAATGCATTTTCCACAGGTGTGCACAGGAAAACTTCAAGAGCATTTTTTTTTTCAGAATATGACTTTTGCTAACAACTTGTTACAATTTCTCCGCCCCGTTTAAGTCTTAGTCTTCTAAATAGATACAGTTAATGGATGTAAATGAAAACCGCGCGGAGGCATTGATTTTCTGATGAGTAAGGGAACAGTGGACCTTTATTTGAGCAAAATCGTCGCAAGAAAGGTCTATTTCTGTGATATAAAAGTACTAAAACAGTTTTTTCTTATGAAAATATCACCTATGAAGGTTTTAAGAAGAAAATATTAAAGGTAAATGCATTTATATACTTATCTGTTCCTTTTTATATTACTTTTTATTATTTTTTACTTTTTATTTTACTTACTATTACTTTTTTATAATCTGTTTTTCTCAAAACTAATTTTTCAGCGTTTTTAGATTTTTGGAATGTTCCTTGCGACGTAATTTTTGATCAATATTTATGAAATTGATAAAGAAGTACCATGATATTGTTTTGAAAAAAATTGTGTAAGCTTTCTAGAATTCGTCTTTATTGAGGATAGTCAAATTTGATTTTTTACTTATTAAAAGGAAAAATTTTGATGAAAATCGATATGGAATTTAGAAAAAAATCTGAAAAATATTAACTATTCAAGAGATTTAAAAAATCTTACACAAATTTATTTATAATAGAGTTTTAAATAATAAAAATGAAAAAAAAAAGACAGAAGGAGCAATTTAAAATTTCCTTTAAAAATTTAATAAGATAAGAAATTGTCATGAAGATGTTCTATAGGCTTGAAGTAAAATGTATATATGCATAAAATTTTAAATTCCTACGATGAAAATGAAAAATTTCAACGTCCACCGTCCCCTTAAAGACAAACGAGAATGGCAACAGTCTTCCTTCAAAGTATTCAGCATTAAACATAGATAATTTTATTTTATCAATCGAGATATAATCATTATACAGTTATCAGGATTTTGTTTAAATTGATAAACTTGAAACTATTCAATACCCCTTTTTTTAGTCCGTTACCTCACAAATTATGAAATCATGAAAATTTCATCCTCTAAAGCAGCGGTTCTCAATCTATGGGTCGCGACCGACTGGTGAGCCGCGGCAGTTGTTTTGGTGGGTCGCGGAACAATCGAGGTTTGTCATCAAAATACATCCTTTGTTTCAAATGTTTAAAAAGATATGACAATTTCAACAGAAAATAATATCTCAAGGGAAAATCCTTAATTTTTTTCTAGATTAATGTAGATACGAACAGAATATCCAGAAATATTTAAGTCAGCTTTGATTTCCTTGATGAAATTAAACACTTCGTGTTTATGAGAACATGCTTTCTCTACATTGCTGCTTTTGAAAGACAAATAAGACAAATGGCGAGTTAATATATATTCCACAAATTAAAAAACACCAGTAGCAGAAATCTCATTGATTATAAATTTATGTTTCATAATACGTATTTTTAGCTTTCTTTGTAGTTTGTGCATCATTTTAATTTTAATTGCATTCACTTACACACAGAGAGATTACCAATTTTTGTTTTTGTTGATAATGTAAGAAAATTTGCGTTTTTCCATAGGATAGAATAGTTGAATGTATAGAGATCGTATAATAAATGCTATACTGATAAACAACTTTATCTTGGGCGGTTCGCGAAATTTTGTTTATTGAAAGGTGGGTCGCGAAATTATTTTTCACTGAAAGGTGGGCCGTGTACCGAGAAAGTTTGGGAACCGCTGCTCTAAATCATTCTGCATGAATTTTCATGAATCGTCAACTAAAATTCAGTTTGAATGTATTGGAATTTTGTGGCATATCTATATTTCCTCTCAAATTTTTTATTTAAAACTTTTTTTTTTTTTTGCATTTTATATAATTAAAAAATGTACAAATATAATAGAAATATTTCTTAACTAAAAATTTTCCCTCCCAATATTTCAAAACCAAGAAAGCTACAAAGATGCGAAGGCAGAAGAAATCATCGTGCTAAAAATATTTTTGTTTTGCGCAGCTAATAATGCAATTGGAACAAGATAAAGTAATATTTGTATAAATTATTCTAAAAAATATTTTAATAATCGATGTATTAAATGAATTGGTACTTAAGTATAAACGCCACCGCAGCAGAAGTTATGCTAATGCTTATTCACACGCAGTTAACTTTTGGATTTTTTGTTGCCTTGTTCTTTGCTGATTTTCGACGCCATTTTTTAGTGCTACGAAAATGCGTGTTTGGGATTTGACAGAAACAGAACAAGATGCAATTTTATTTTGAATCTATGTTAAACTCTATATCGGATCATTTTCCACCGAAATCCGATTGACTACTTTGTTTTTAAATAAAGTGTTTTAAATTTTAAAACTGTTTTGATTTTAAATAACATGTTTTATTTTATGATTTGTCGCAAAGATTTTAGGTGTAGATTGGCGATTACAGATTTGGCAGATAAAAACTGCCAAATCTGTAGCTGCGGTGGCGTTCATACGTAAGTACCAATGAATTTTATAACAAGTTATTTTAATGAAACTTCAAAATATCGTCAGGGTATAACAGGTTAAGCTATCACTGACAAAACTTATGTTGCATGTAGGTTTATAAAACATTATGCTTAAAAGTTGTTTTTTGTGTGTGTGTTGTTCCTGTTGTTTATATGATTTAATAATAATTATTCGGCTGTGAGATCCTTCTTAAATTATGTTTTTCAACAGAAACAGTAATGCAACAGGTTCATGAACCCGGACCCAAACCCACCTAACAAAAAAAGGCAAAATTCAAAATAACATCAGAATTTTAACACTCATATCAAATACAATTCACTTTTAAATACCTTTAACATTATAAAAAATATTCAATAACCTAAAATAATATATAATATAAAAATAATGCACAGAAATAATTAAAGACACACAAAAAATCAAATTTGGAGGGGATGGAGAATGATAAAGTTAAAATACCTTCCAGCAAGTTCTATTATCAGTTCACAAAAGCATAAAAACAAGCAGTCATCCCCCTATTTCTTCATGGTATGTTTATGGCTGTTCATTACAATTTTGCAATAAGTAGCTTTAAACAAAAATCTTCAACTACTTAATAACTATTTCAACTTACATTTCCACTGCTTCTTATCACAGTGACGCTTTAATGGCCTTCTCTTCAAATTTCGTCAAAGGTTTGGCCTTTTAATACTCCAAAATGGTATGATACAAAAGTTACTCACAATAATTAGAGTTATTTTTTAGATAAAATTTGCATATACATCTTTTACTCGTATTATAACATAACAACAAAAAAGACCAGGCACAGCCCAGTCAAATTTGAATTTAGTTCAACTTAATGAAACAATACATTCTATTTTTTGCAAAACAACAATTATATATCAGTGCCAAAATTCAACATTTTTTCATCTGACGAAGCAAGATAGCAAGATTTTGGCATTTTGGTAATATTTAAATTAGATTTCCCTGCTAAATCTGCAAAATGTGGTCAGCTTTCCAACAACTGCATAACTGTTTGTACCTTCATTCCCATAAAAATACAATGATAAAGAGTGATACCAAAAATGACTCATTCATTTAAATTTCTCAGTTATGTGGCTTGTCCCAATGGTTTTCTCGTACCTCACTACGGTAGGACACAAAAAAATGAGATCATTAGAGATGTTTTTTAGGGTTAATTTCTAAACACACAAGATTTGCACCAATTATAATGTAGGATGGTTGGATGCAATATTGTTGTGCTGATAAAATTTCTGAATTCGATGGTAAAAGACGCAAATCAGATGCAAAAAAAAAAGAAAAAGAAATCATATTAAGAAAGTGCATGACTGATTATACAACCATTATTTATGAATTGAGTAAACATGCCAAATAAATATTAAATTCATTAATTATATAGTTTAAAAAAATACTTGCTCAAGATTGGTGCAAATAGTACTTGATAGTGAAATATATTTCACATAAATCCTTGGAAATTAAAAAAAAATCAGAAATAAGTTTTATTTTAACTAATACAAATTTTTAACACGCTTCTCATAATTCTTTCAAAAGTATTACTTCAAAAAAGCCTTTACTATTGCATAAGATATTGAGGTACAATTTATATTTTTTATGTCAATTTCATTTTTAGGGGAAAACTATAGTGCAATAAAAAATACTAAGCAATTACCAAAAAGTTTTACATAAAGGTTTCTTAAAAAGTGATAATAGTACAGGCAATCACGTATACAGAGTTCAGGTTACTATTCTAAGAAAATCCTTTAAATCATATTTCACAAACAAAGTGTTTTTTGTTGCAGTATTGTTATGAGTGAACAGATGAGTTCTTAGATAGCTATTCTGAAAAATTCCCCTGAAATACATTTCACAAACATAAGGTTTTTCCATGATCAGTCAAGAAATATCTTTCGAAGCCTAGAAATTCCTTTAGAACAGATTTAACAATCACAAGGATTTTAACTTGACATGCGTCAAGAGATGTGTTCTTAGATTGCTATTCTGAGAAAATCCTTTGGAACATATTTCACAGACAAAGGGTTTCTCTCCAGTATGAGTCAAGAGATGGTTTTTCAGATTACCATTCCGCGAAAATTGTTTGGAACATATTTCACAAGCAAAGGGTTTCTCACTTGTATGTGTCAAGAGATGGGCCCTAAGATTACTATTATCAGAAAATCCTTTGGAACATGTTTCACAAATAAAAGGTTTTTTACCTGTATGTATCAAGAGATGTCTTCTCAGAGCACTCTTACCACTAAATGCTTTGGAACACACTTCACAAACAAAGGATTTTTCACCTGTATGTATGCCTTCTTAGAGCATGATTACTAGAAAATCCGTTGAAACATGTTTCACAAACAAAACGTTTTTCACCTGTATGCATCGAGAGATGCTTTCTTAGATGACCATTCTGAGTAAATCTTTTAAAACATATTTCGCAAACAAAGGGTTTCTCTCCAGTATGAGTCAAGATATGGCTTCTTAGAATACTATTCTTAGAAAATCTTTTGGAACATACTTCACAAATAAATGGTTGTTTTCTTACATCAATGAAGCTATGTTTTTCTTTTTCACCATTTTGAGAAACAAAGTGCTGTTCAGCAGAGGAAGACATTTCTTCTGTAATCGATGACATTTTCTGAAGTAAAAAAGTTTTGTTTTTGATGATAACAAAACGACTTTAAACTACCAGTATAAAAAAATTTGTTGCCATTTCAATCTAAGGATATAACTTCTTAAACTTCAGTAAAAAAGTTTAATCGATCTTTGAATCTAAAAACAGAAAGAAAAAAAGATAAAACAACACATTTTTAATAAACTGTATTAAATTTTAATCACGGAATTATCAGACTGATAAACTTCATTCCCTTAGATAGTACGAAAATTCAGACATACTATCAAATTACATATTCTTAGGCACAATAGAACTTGAGTATTTTTTCATAGATACACATACATATTGTACAGTGTGCATGAAATACTGCATACATTAATATATCCTGCCCTATTCGACAAAATTAGTTTCTGCCAATATATGAGTAACACTGAAAGTTTGGCAACTGATTTTATTTATACAACTGGACTAAAATAAACAGTAACCCCTTGTGATAATAGCAGATCAGGCCCGTAGTTAAAATGAAAAACAGGAAGGGCTCAAGAGAATTTTGGGGGGGCTTATATAAATATTTTTCACTCTCTATGATTCAGAATGATAAATTAGCGCATGTTCGCAACGTAGGTACTATATTTATTATTAAATTGTTGTAATAACTTTATTTTATGCTAAGAAAAGTATATGACGATGAAAAATTTCAGTGTATAACTAGTTCAAAGTTAAACATAATGTTATCTTCATATCTGCAAATAGGATAAGCGAGTGTTGAAACACTTATTTTAGATGCAATTCAGTATTTTTGCAAAACTGTGAAAGGGTTTCCAAATCAAATTAGATTTTTGAACAGAATTTCCTTTGAATTTTCGGAACAGAAGTTCATTGAGTGACCTTGGAATCTTTTCCAGGAAAGGCTCAAAATATTTTAGGGTGGGGCTGAGCTGCCCATAGCGTCCTCTTAGCTAAGGCCATGTAGCAGATCCTTCTAATTTTCAATAAAAATGAAATATCCAAGATGTGAAGTCATTTTAAATTAAAATCGATTTTAATTTAAAATTCGCATATCATTTCTATGTCATATCTACATTATTTCATAGTTAAAATAAGAAGTCCTGAAGTAATAATGCCTCAGTAAGGTTCTAATTATTTAGGCTTAATTATATATATTTTTTGAAAGCAAATGTAGATTTTAAAACAACGACCTGTTAATTATGTATAGAAGAAAGAATATTTTACCAGATATGTATTCATAAAATATGGTGACTAGAGTTTGATTAAGGTGAAGCCGAGCCCAAGACCCAGCACTTTTTTGGGGCCTCTCCCAGTGAAGTAGTTCTTATTTTTATATTTTTTAGGGATACGGGGTGGCAGGAGAAGGGCCGAGTATAGAGACGCATTAATAGATATAATGATACAGTTGCAAAGTCAATCAATATATATTTTGATTTTTAGAAAATAATTGCAGAAAATGTAATTTTAAGGCTTTTTTTTTCTAAATCATTTTATGCGATTTGGGGCCCCCAGCAGCAGTGGGCCCAAGTTTATGGCATAGTTGGCCTGTGCATTAATCAGACCCTAATGGTGGAGTGATTTCTTGACCAATGCTATTTGGCGTTGTTTAGGTTAATTTTTTTTCACCAGTAATTTGAAAAATATCCAACATTTGGAATCGCTGAGGTCTGGAGGGCTTCGGAATCATGTTTTTATATTGTGTAAGCGTGATGGAAGTACAGTAGTTTTTCCTTTAGCAAGCAAGGTGTTTTGCAATATTTTATTTATTTTTTCTTGGGTCTTGTGAATAATTCTATCTCCTTCCCCTTTACAGATTTTTTTGTTTGTCTAAAATTTTGCTATTTACATGCGGATATATATGATAAGCTAATTAAAAGGGTCATTGATAACAAATTCTGATTGTTAGAAAAATATTTTTACATCTGATTTTATGTTGTAAAGATAGATTTAGCTTCACTAAGTGTTTTGTACTTTTTTTTAAATTAAATTTATCACTTTGTTAAGAAAATTAATGAAATAATGCATTCTTTTTTCAATAACAAAAAATAATAAAAATAAGAAGCTTTATCAGAAAATAAAGATGCATTTTTTAAACTTTGAATTTAAAAAATGCTTTTCCCAAATTTTAAGATTATTTCTAACATATTTGAAGGCAGGATTTTTTGATAAATGTATGACATTTTTGTCGCATGAGGACTGTTTTTGAATCGTCACATTTAAAAAAAACTGTTATAAATACCAATTTCAACAGTCTTTTCTCATGGTATTCTATGTTTTATCCAGGAATGAAAAATATAATTCAATTCAGTTTTTAAGAAAATCAGTAGACTCCCTAAAATCTGCACAGCTTGGAACCAAAGATTGTGTCGATTTTATAAATTTGCAGATTTCTGGTCATTGCTTAGTTTACATTTTTAAACAGCAATTTGAATTTAATTAATAATGCAATCAAAACTATGATGAATACTTACAATATAATAAAATATTAAAATAAGTAGTAAACGAAAATAATAAAAATTTAGATAATTGTTAAAATGATTAAAATACTAAAAGCAAAAGTCAAGTTAATAATCAATAATATACAATTAAATATTCATTGTAAAGATGAAACGTGTTTTTCCTAACTTATTCAATGAAACTTGCATCATAAAGTTACATTACTAATTGACATCAGGATCATAAAATAACAAAGCTTTATTTCAGATTTAACCAGACTTAGTAACTAAAAAAGCTTGATTCATACATAAATATATTTGGTAAGATTGCGATTACCAAAAATATCAGCAATATCTTGATTTTTATCAGAAATAAATTATTCTTTCGTCGTGAAAAAACATGAATTCAATAACTTTACAAAAGTTACAAATTAAAAAATGTATGGAATTGACCTAAAACTAAAAAAGACAAATTCTGCATCTACATCTAAACTGAATGTTTCTTTGGTCACATCTGTAAATTATGTGCGGGTTTTAGGAGTGCGGATTTGAGGGAGTTTATTTGGGGAGGATATATATCCTCCTGTATACTATATATATGCCAATCAAATTTATAAGGTTCCAAAGAGTGTAACATTATTAAAATGCACTTGAAACTATTTTTTCCCATTGCTGTAATGTAATGGAATATATTTGATTCTCCCTGTCATTAAACCTATATACATTCGATTTACATAAAATTTGAAATAACTCAACAAACTATGCAACAAATATAAATTTTAAATTTCACACGATTCAGTTGGATAGTTTTTGTGTTGTAATATGTAAACAGACAGACAGATCGATGGAAGGATTGAATGATGACTATGGATGCTACATATTTACATAATTATGAAATCATCTAAAAACAATTTAACAGCCATTTCCTATTAGATTTTCTATATTTAGATTTCCTACATTTTTGTCTAAATTTGTTGACAAAAATTAAAAATCGGTGGCTTCCGATTTTTTTTACATTTGATTAGGCTTTTGACAACACATTTCTATAAAAATAAAACATATCTCTACTCTTCTCATTCAAAAACTGCAATCTAAATCATTTAGCTGAAACAATGAAGAAAGATATAATGTTACCTAAGAGAAAATATGTTATTTAACACAGCAGTATTTAAACTGAAAATTATTTAAAAAGCTGAAGATGACTTTAAAACACCAATTATTACAGAATTTTGTGCACTCACAAGACATTTTATATTTTAGATAGGAGAGAGTGGGGATGAATGGAACAGGTAAAAAAAATAATCCAAACATATTTTATTTGAAAACTGAGCAATATATTTTATTTTACTACATATTGACTGAAGCTAATATCAAATGACAACAGTCCTTTGGTTCCGGTAGTTCCCAGAGGTCTAGGCTTTGGTAATTTCATAACAATATCCTCCAGATTAACAAAATAAATTTCTGGTGGTTCGGTATATTAAAATAAAGAATTATTATCCTTTTTTCTCAAGAATTGTACTTGAAGGTTATCATTATTGTTCTTTAAAACTCTAGCAACGTAATGATAAATATTTTTTCCCACATATCTTTGTTAGGAGAAAGTCGTCTTCTATTATATTACCAAGCTGCAAACTTGGTGGTTCATATCACTTGAAATCATGTTCAAATCACTTTCATCTTCATCATGAAGTGATAAATTGTCAGATTCATCACTACTGTCCGTACCTTTACTAAAAATATTTCTTGAATGCAGATAATTCATTTTTCTCATTAGTTTTTTTTTTTTTTTTTTTTTTTTACAATTTCTTTTTCCAAATATTGTTTTCCTGGTGTATAGGTTAGAACACGACAGTGTTTTTGTTTTCTCCTCTTAACATCTGGTTTCTAGGTAATGACAAAATGTAATTATCTGTTATTTAATATCCCTGAGGATGAATGTGACAGTCTCATTCATCCCCATAAACACTGTCCTATTCATCCTTATAGCCACATTGTTATATAAAACAGTGATTAGGCGTAGCAAGCACTGTCAATATTGTTCATTTGCATCATAAGTATAACAAGAGATTATATCATTTTAACATTAAAAAAATTATAAGGTTTTGAGAAGGTTAACTATCACTTAAATACAGAAACGATTAAACAGATAAATTTACTTTGGTTCTTGAAAATACACTTTGTAAAATAGCTAATCTTCTGTTATGGATATTGCTTAGAAACTATGTTTGTTGAATGACCTCAGTACTACCATCTATCAGGTAAATTATCAAATTATTTAACATATATGAATTTATGTTGTCCCATTCATCCCCACTCTCCCCTACAAGATTCAATGGAAAAAAAAAAGTTTTTTATATTTTTAACTTCTAAATACTTTATAATTTTAATTTAATTTATTTATCTTTTTTGCAAATATTTTATTACAATTATCATTTAAAAAGAGCAACTAAATGAATAAGGAGTATTTTGGAATGTGGAAAATGATGAGTAATCTTTGTATAAATAATCTGCAGTTATCTGCTGGTGAGGATTATTTGTTTAAAAAAAATTGTAAAGGGTGAAAATTGCTGCTGTAGTTTATAAGCTAGAAATTATGGCTTAAAACACACTTTACGAATGCGTTAGGAAATTGCAAGATTAGATTTGAAATTTGTTTTAATAAGAACAGTGACAAGAAGAAATACATCTTAGGTATTTCTAAAATATACATTAGACTATCTTAACCCTTCACTGCACGATTTCTTTTCTTTATGAAAAAAATATTTTGTTTACTTTAGGTACTCGCAAATGAAGGAAAAATAATAAAAAAATTCTGACTTCATATATATATGTAATAAATTCGACGAAGGCTATGTTCCGTAAACTCCTAAGTAAACTTCTAAGAATCAGCAGCAGCACGAGTAGAGTAGTCGCTCCGGCAGTTGGCAAGCAGTGAAAGAGTTGCATTGGGGTATTTCCCCATTATAAAAACAAAATCCACGAGTCTTTCAATTCCTTTATTTATTAACTCATAAACTATGTAAATTCTTCCCCACATTCACCTTGACCTGGTCATCAAATATTCCAAAACTTCTTGATTAAGCTGCATTCCAAGATATTAGAATTTTTCGGGGAAAAAGAAACAGCATCCTAATATTTTAAAAGTCAATCGCATTCTGCGCTCTGAAAAAACCAAATGAGAAATCCACATTTTCACGACAAACTAGCCCCTCCTACTCCGCGTCAATCCTTTTAAAAATCCAACCAGGATTAATCTGAATCTACGTAATAAAAATGATCATCTCTGATTGGCCTAGGAGGCACGAACCTCGGGTAGGAATTACTTCACGTCTCGAAAAGAGACAAGCCTTTTAACATCCTCGCGCATTAACACAGATCCCGAGATCAATAAAAAAATAAAATTGAAAATCTCGAGAATACTCTAAAAAGGAAAGATTACGAAATAATTCCCGCTTTTTTGAGAAACAAGCAATAGATTATTAATAAGTTAAATATAAAAAGAAAAAGGACTTTAGCTGTTAAAAGATTAATATATTACGAAACTAAGATTAAAAATATGTTCGACAATTTTAGAATTAAAAACTCAGAAAGAGCAAAATGGCGCAAAATGTTTTCATTTTATTACATATATGTAACACATATGCGCCATATGTGTCCCAAAGCACACAATGAGATAATTACATTTGTGTACCAAATGTGGCATGGAGCTCACAATACTGGTGTGTTATATATACAAAAAGAGTATAATATGTATTAAAATTTTATTGCAGGTATTTAACCCTTTGAGGGGCAAGTAATTGTTTTTCTTCAATGTTGAATTCGCACCGTAATATTCGAAAAAAAATATTTTAAAATAAAGAAATCAATTTTAATTTTTTTTTCTTTAAAGTTAAAAATATAAAATTTAATTAAAAGCTTCTGTTGCGAATCTTGATTCAAATAAGGTGGTATATAATTTATCCCATTGCCCTGATACACTCAATTCGAGACCTTAATTCAAAATGTTTATCATGGTTCTTCATGCTTTTAGGAATTTCTTTTGTATTATTATTAAAATGTGATAATTGTCAGGTTTTTTTTTCAAATTCTTTGAAAGACATTGTCTCTTTCATTGTTTAGTTACCTAAAATATCACTCCAGTAATATCCACAATGAAAACTTGAAAAATCCTTTTGTATGCTGTATCTACGTGTCTCTTCTGAAATTAGATAAAAAAGTTAAGGATTAAAAAAAAGAAAAAATGATAGGGAGTCTCCAGAGCCATAATATCAGCATTTAAGGAATTACTTTCTCGATATTTTACTTGCGCTTCAGGAATAACTCTTTCATTTGTGACTTTTTTCTATCAACATTGGTCAACAGTGATGTCTGTAACATCTGAAAGAATAAACAATATTTCTCTAAATTGATGCTTCTCATTATATATAACCAGTCTTGGATTCAGAGTGGCCAGGAGGAGGGCATTCGTCAAGAACATTTACATGCACTACACAGATAATTTGAAAATTTCTTTAGTTTAAAGATTCAATTCCCCCCCCCCCCCGCGACAAATACACACAGACTCCCGTAACAGTTCCCTCTTGCAGAAAAAGTCTGGTTTCAATATTGTTGATTTCACTTATTAAGTTTTATATTGTATTTTTAGTGAAATTTTAAATTACTTTAATATTTTATACGAAAATTTATCTTCTGTGATAACTGAATCCATTTCTTGGATCACATTTGTTGTTATCGTGCAGTCTGATTCATATAAAGAAATAGCATTTTCGGTTCTATTTTTAGCTGGAATGTATGCTGAATCTTCCCAGCTATCATCAGAAACTCTAAAAGACTTATTATCATTATCAAAAGCAAATAATATTCCATTAATTTAATATTGCGTTTGCCCTTTGCACTCTATTTTTCATTAGAATGTTTAATGAGCTTTATTAATAGGGTTTGAAATGTCGTAAAATGTGGCTCCAGCTAGATTGACGTGCTAAGTTTGATATTTTTGCTTTATTCTACAGGTTTTGACATGTAGATTCCAAATATCTTAGGTGCCATTTTTTTCTTACATATTTTTAGGTGATTTTCAAGATGGCGTCCATGATGGCTGCTATTTACTGACTTCTTTAATATTTGTGGCATATTATTGAACAGTATGTTAAATTACATGTTTTCGGGGTCAAGAAATACAAATCTGTAATAAAATTAGGTGTAAATTAAGTTTTTCACGAGTTTTAAGAGGTAAGATGCAAATAAAGAACAAAAATATGAAAAACATCAGATATACTAGCGTTTTATTAACCAAATATACCCAACTAAAATATTTAAATGAAATCGCACAAATAACTGAAGATATTTAACTGAATTATTAAAAGACAGCATATATATATACATACAGTACTGGGATGTTACGTGTTCACTCCCGCTTCGCTACTATAGCTGTCATAATATTGTTGCAGTCACTGCATTTGCAAAGTACAATACAAATAAGAAAATTCTTTAACCAAGAGTATTTCCCAGTTGTACGCATTCTCTTACATTCACATTTCCCAAGTTCAATAAATCCTTTGGATGCAGGTAACTCCAAGCATTTGAGTGGAGGTATTGTAAGTCAAGGAATTTTCTAGTTTCCTTTCCACTGATGCAAATTGAGTTCGATTGTAGAATATGTGGCTTCAGTTCTACAATGGTTGGTAGTAACTACTGCCCCTCGATACTTCTAATTCTGTAAAGGTGCCATCTTAACCTTGAAATGATTGAAAAATTACTATTTTTTTAAATAAGCCAAATTGGTGAATTTTTCAAACAATGACCGATTGGATAACGGATGAATATTAGGTTCCTCAAGTTATTCAAAAGCTGTTTGAATACCATCATCACACTGAATATTTATATACCTTTTTATCTACTTCTGTTTTGAAATGCCTAAAAAATTTCCTTCCCAGTCTCCATTAGTATAGAATGTAAACCTTGTAAATCTTTATTTTATGAGCTTCTACTTCTCTACGTCCTTCACTAATTTTCATTTTTCTGTGTTTGTTGCGTCTAGCAGTAACAAAATTGACTTCACCATTTACTAAGTGATTTGAAACCAAGCTAATCAATAACATGAAAATGTTAGTACCTTGAGAAAATACATTAATCTCATAATTTTCATGGTGGTTTACTATATAAAATACATGAAGAGGGATAATGATGTCTGTTTCTTCACGTGTGTGATCACATAATTCTGATTCGAAAGCATTTGCGTGGTTACTGCATACTTTACTGCCAAAGACGACAACAGTTTTCTTCTCACTAGCAAAAACTTGTAGTTATTTATTTCTGATAGCTCTGATACTCCTTTAGCTGTGATTTTGTTTCATTATGCAAAAGAAGCGTCCTTAATGACACGAATGTTATATTGGTAATATTTCTAAGAGTAAATCTAATAGTTTCTGTCATTCCCAATTTTTTCTTTCGAGTTTTCTCCTTCAATGAATGATCAGGCTATTGGTCAAATATTATTCTCACCTCAGACTATCAATTATCATTTTTATAGTGATCTCAGTAAAAGTATTTGCGAAGTCTTCATGGCAGGTATCTTTTTTACTGATTATACAACTACCATTTTAAGTATAATACACATTTTTTCTGTCGGAAAAGTAATCGAAGGCTCTAATGATTAAAGTATGGTAGAACGATTACATTGCTCTATTTCTGCAATAAATGAACTTTTGTGAGATGAAATATAACGATATCCATCATAAGAAAATATAATGATCTTCGTATTACTGAAAACTCATTGCATCTTTTAGGTTGTAGTCATTTGAAGTCTGGATTCCATAACAACAAGAAAACGAGCAAGAAATTGCTTATCCTTTTGAATTTTAACCAACTGATCACTAAATGCAGTCTTCTTGTTACAAGTTCTGAATGCTTTAAGTTTCAGTTTTATCATCAGACACCACTTGACAACTTAGCGTCTTCACTCAGTAAATCTATCGGTTACAAATTTTCTGAATTCCAACTGTCCTTTTTCATCAAGTTTCAGAATATCATTCTTCGCAAATATTGGAATTTTTATAGATGATGCGATATTCATTAGTGTGGTATTATCTTGGAAATGTTATCCTCCACAATGATTCCAAATGCTCTCTGTGACGATGACTACTATGTGAAAAATTCATAGTGTTATGGAGGTCTGAAGTTAATAATGTCTCCTGGGCTGCTTAGAGATTTCATTTGGACTGTACTTTTCAAAGAAACTTGAAACAATGCATAATACTTCTGGTGCACACAAGAAATACCTTTCGAAGATGCTTTCCTTCTGAGTTAAACTAATAACTCCACAAATGTTTTTCAGTTCTTTGATTTCTGTTCCAAGTTGTGATCTGAAAATAGTTTCGTAAACGGCACATTGGATTTTGATACTGCAGAACAACCAGATTCAAGAGAAATTCATACTTCTGGATATGTTTTTTTTAGAATTCTTCATTTGTGCTATGTATACTGGAATGGGTCTAGCATAATGAAATAAATCATGAGTAAAATAATATTTGATTTGTTCCTCTAATGACGCGAGATCCAATGCCCAATCTCCTTGATAAATACAACGGATGAAACATAGCAAACATCCAAATTGGTATATATACTTGTAGTAGGAGCTTTGCCATGTCAAACCTGCATTGTGTAATATGTGGAAGACAATCTTTTTCAACTACTCCTTTGATCTCTTTAAACAAAGGTGTAGCTTGAACTTCACAATTGTGCAATTTCTCTGGTAATAAATTAATTTTTTTTAGGAAGTAATATTTGTAGAATGTGGCAGTGTTTCAAAAAGTAGGTGGTAACATGCCAAAATGATAGTCATATGAAACTCTATCCCTCTAGTGTATTTCTTCCCTCCAAAAATCTGACGAATTGTTTTAGGAGATTAGACAAATTTCAATATATATGAGATCAAGGCCATTATCTTTTATGCATTTTCCTAGTGCATGGAGATATGCAACACAAACATGAAGCTCTCGCACTCGGATTAGTCACTTTTGACTGCCAGTAGACAGTTGAATTTACAGAGTAGACAGAATGGAATTAAATTTGACCCCGAATTTTGCTCGATTTGTAGCATATGCTACAAAGCGAGTTTAGTTTTCAGTTTTTCAAAATTGCCTATTTTATATTTTTGACATAATTATCCACCTTTCAAGCAAATTAAACAATTCATTGTGTATTTGTGCGGCAATCATTCTTATTAGTAAGTATAATCCAGCAAACATTTAGTTTTGACATCTGCAGCAGAAGAGAAAACAAGTAATAGTAGTAATTTTGTTGTAAATTTATAAATAAATAATAAATAACAAGATTTACGCCTATTTTAACTGTAGATTTGTATTTCTTGACCCTAAAAACATGTAGTTTGACATACTGGTAAATAATTATCTACAAATATTAAAGAAGTCAGTAAATGGCAGCCATCTTGGACGCCATCTTGAAAATCTCCCCAAAAATGTGTAAGAAAAAAATGGCACCTAAGATATTTGGAATCTACATGTCAAAAGCTACAAAATAAAACAAAAATATCAAACTTAGCACAAAAATCCAGCTGGAAAACATTTCCGACCCTACTATATGCTCTAAGTTCCATATCTGGCAAAAACACAAAAACAAGATTTCAAGCTGATGTACTGAAATATTTCAGTTTTAAGCAACCTTAATAACAAATATGTGATTTACTTGAATGTCTAAAATTTTATCCTGCGATACTTTCAATATTTTTGGATGAAAAAGTTGAAGCAAATTTTACTGTTGTATAGGGTAACACCCCCAGTAATTGGCATGCACCAGTGATTGGCACATTTTACAAACATGTCCTAAAAAAGATTTATATCCAGTCTTATAAAAATTCAAGACCATATATCAGTTATATGCTCATTTACGTTAAAGATTATAACTTTGATTTATTTTACAAGATGACAATAGAGCTTAGGAAAGAGAAACAAATCTGGCTTGTATCAAATTAGCCATTTTGTTGCAAATTCTTGTTCTTTGGCATAAGGAAGGCATGCTTTCCAATTCATTATTATATGATTTATAATATATTTTAAATTTTAATTGACAACAGTTTTGTTTAGTTAAAAAGGGTTACTTTAATTGTGTAAAAGTATTTTCGACACAAATATTTGGATTTCTGAATTAATGGTAGTTGCCAATTAATGGTGCTTCAATTTTGCTAGTTCCGAGTAATTGGCACCTATTCCAATTACAAGGAATTCGCAAGGAATTTGAGATTAAACCATTTATTTTGGAAGTACTTTTAAAATTATAGACTAATTTTATTTATCATTTGTTTTTATTTGAAAATATAAATTTTATCACTAATTGGAATCCATTAAAGCTACATATGACAATTACTGGGGACAGCATGACAATTACTGGGTATTAATGTAAGTATATTGTATTGTTTTAAAGTGTTCACATTTCAGATTAATATGCTGATTTCTTACTCTCAAAAACCTGAAATATGGCATCTTCATCTACAGTAAATTAATTTAAAGCGATTAAACCCAATGCAAAATGTAAAATTTTTCTTAAATATAAACATATGCCAATTACTGGATCACAAGGTGTCATACATTGGTGCTCTAGGTGCCAATTACTGGTGATTTCAGCAACTTTTTATAAATATATTTTTATAAAAATACTTTTTCAATTTTTTTTTCTTTTAGTGGGCAAAATAGATGCACAGATATGCATTCTTTGATTTAAAAATATTTCCAAGTAAAAAGCTTATTTCTTTGTAATGAAAATTTAAGTAAGTTTAACGACAAATTCTTAATGTGCCAATTACTGGGGATGTTACCCTATGTTGCAGACTGGAAATATTTTTTGAAATAAAAATTTAATATCTTGAAAGATATTGCCATCAAGCGAGTAAAACTGGTATGAAACTCATTGTTTAAATGTTCTCGATATAGCACAAAGCTCAGAAAACATAAATTTAAGATACTTTGAAAAATAAAAGGTTTTTATCGGTATGTTCCATATATGGCACACTGTACAGTGAAGGGTTAAATCTGTGCAGCTTGGGACCAGAGGTTGTGCGGATTTCTGCTCATTGCTTTTTTTACATTTTTAAACAGTAATTTGAATGTAATTAATGATGCAATCAAAACTATAATAAATGCTTACAATATAAAATATTAAAATAAATAACAAACGAAATAATAAATCTCGAGATAATTTTTTAAATGACTAACATATTGAATGGCAAAATTTCAAGTTAATTATCAATGTATAATTAAATAGTCATTACAAAGATGAAATGTATTTTTTCTAAATTATTCAATGAATCTTGCTTCATACAGGTACATTACTAATTCACATCGAAATCATAAAAAAAGAAAAATTTTCAGATTTATCCAGACTTAACAACCAAAAAAGCTTGATCAATACATAAATATATTTTGTAAGAAGATTGTAATTACCAATGATATCAGCAATATTTTGAATTTTTTTCAAAAATGAATTTATTCTTACTTCGTGAAAAAAAACATGAGTTCAAATATATTAAAAAAATTTCAAATTAAAAAATATACATGTTATTGATATTAGGGATGCACTGAATAGTGATTTTGGCCGACTCTGCCAACAACTAAACCGAATGCCGAATATTCAGCTAGCCAAATAGTAATTGTTGAGCCGAATACCAAATATTCGGTATTCCAAATACTTTTTATATTTCAAAGTTTAAAGGCATTAAAATGTTACTTTTTAAAACAACTTTACATAATATTTAATAAGAGAAACTTATATATTGATAAACAAGAGCTTTTTATAAGAACATTCAGTATTGAAAAAAATCTGCCTTTTTTATGAAGCATAATTATGAGACTTTTTCAATTAGTAAAATTTTAAATTTCATTTCTTGTACAAATTGAAACAAACATTTTGAAATCAAAGAGAAATAATGAAAAAATAGTTGAAGAAAAACTGTACAGTCTCTTTTTTTGTTTGTTCTTTTTAAATAACTCAAGGCAGATTTTTTTCAATATAAAGTATAAATACTTCCAACTTAATTCTGAATAAAGGAATGTCTAGCTCATAGTTCTTTTCTTATGAATAGTGGCATTTTCCATCCTTCCCATCATATTATATTTTACAGAAATCGAAGCATGTGAGTGAAAATATAGTTATGGTATATCTTATTTATTGTTAATGCAACAAACGAAAACACAAATTTGACCTAGAGTGAGATGAAATACAATGCATTTATAATTTAATAAGTTGATTGTGATTATTGTTTCATAAACAAAAAAAATTGTCTGCCTTGATAGCTATTACTAATCTCAAATGTTTTCCTTTCTTGTTTAAGGACTTTTGGGAAAAGCAAGAAACAGATTATTTACTTAATAGAATTTAAGAACTTGCATCTGCACTCGCATCATTTATTCCTAAGGAGAATCCTAATAAATCATAATTTTAATCCTTTTCATGGTTAATTTTCCTAAGTTAAACTTTACAATCAGCAAATAAATAATGCAAAACCATTCTATATTATTTAAATATGATTTTATTTCTAATTATTTTAAATATATTAATAAATTGACAGTTAAAAGTAGAAATTGTGAAAAGTTTTTTAAAATGTGTTTTAAAAGTCTTTATTAAGTATTGGATTCGGCCGAATAGTTTGATATTCGATAACATGGCCAAATATCGAATAGATACAGAATATTCGGTACATCTCTAATTGATATAAAACTAAAAAACGAAATTCTGCCCTTATATCTTAACTGAATGTTACATTGTTTACATCCATACAGTAAATGCAAATTTTAGAGAGTTGCAGAGTTTAGGTTTGCATAATTTGAAGGAGTCTACTGTATTTCTAAATTTTTTGGCCAAAATGAGGATTTGCATGTACCATCTGTTTTACATTAAAAATAATGAATTATCTAATTTTTTTGTAATGTCTCACCCTGTTCCCATAAAGAAACAGATCTCAAGGTATGGTAAAGGCAAGGGACAGCAAAGGAGAAATTATCAGCTCTGTTATTTCCTTGTTTTTCCTCTAGCGTAGATTGGTGAATGCAAAATTATAGAGTAGACTCCCTCAAATCTGCACAGCTTGGGACCAGAGGTTGTGCGGATTTTAGAATTTTGTAGATTTCTGGTCAATGCTTTTACATTTTTAAAACAATAGTTTGAATATCATTAATAATGCAGTCGAAACTATAATGGATGCTTACAATATAATAAAATATTAAAATAAGTAATAAACCAAAATAATAAATTTTTAGACAATTTAATGATTAAAATATTAAAAGCAAAGATCAAGTTAATAATCAATAATGTACAGTTAAAATATTCATTTCAAAGGTGAGATGCATTTTTCTGAATCATTTAATGAAACTTGCTTCATAGAAGTACACTAATATCAAAATCATAAATAATGTTGTTTTTATTTTAGGTTTAGGCTAGACTTAATAACCAAAAAAAGCTTGATTAATATATAAATATACTTAGAAAATAGATCGAGATTACCAGTGATATCAGCAAAATCTTGAATTTTTCAGATATAAACTTATTATTCCTTTATTTTAAAAACATGAATTCAGTAATATTAAGAAAATTACTAATTAAAAATAAATAGAGTTGATGTAAAACTAAAAAAAATCAAATTTTGTTTCTATATCTGAACTGAATGTTTCATTGTTTATATCCATAAACTATGTGCAGATTTTAGAGGATTGTGGATTTTAGGGAGTGTACTATATTCATGTAATGAGAGCCAATATACTGATATTTAATGAAGGTGAAAATTGATTGAGACAAAACACAGTAAAAATTGATGTTTGATATATGATCCAACTCTAAGCATGGTGAGAAGTAATGTATATTTCCATCATTTATATGTAAACAACAATGACCTAGACATTCCTTCATTCAAAATGCAGATGATACTAATTATATCGTGTTACCAATAAAATCTCAGTTACTTCCGTTAATATCATTATTTCAAACAAACAAAATAAGTATGATACAAATCTTATTAAAATATTTTCATTATTGATAAAGATGTAAACGAAAATCCAGTTTCATATTGTAGTGACATATTCTGTACTATGATAGAATAATATGATGGAATATGTGGATTTAAATGCTGTTTCTTGTCCAAAAGAGGTTTGTATGGGCCACATTATCAGTTTGTATCAAAATTTTAGAAACAACTTGTACTAATCACAGAAAATGATTCTCCACTCCAGACACTACTATTTGTATCATTTAAAATCTACCATGCTAAAACAAAAAGAAAATGGAACATTATTCTTTGCGAGATGCCTTAAATGAGAAAAATGCATTATATTTTTACTCTAATCTGACAAATAAGTAGTACATGGCTGTCATTTTTTCTTTCCAGATTCATTCAAAATTTTTCTTTGATTTAAAAATATTTCTTTTACTCTAAAGTAAAATTTCATTAATTTGCTTTAACTCAAAGAAGAAACCATGAAATTAAAATATGACAACGTAAAAAAATGTTTTTAAACAACCCTACTTGTGAAATAGCTTAAAGCAAACAATTCTTGTAAAACACATTTTTATTTGTAAAAATTTCACATTTATAAAAAGCAACAAGAACATCATTTGATACTTACACATTATCTGGGCTCTTCAAAACTTCATTTTGATTTTAAAATATTTATTTTAGGATATCAGAAAATTATGCTCACAACTATGAAATTAAAATCTTTATTCATTAAATTTTTCTTAAGTAATAACTGAAAGCATAGTTTTTATAATGTACTTTATTTACAGTGTATGTTAGTTACTTACCTGACAGTTGCTATTCGACTAGCCAAGCATTCAGTTTAAATGTGTGCCGAATATTTTAAATCACTATAAATATTAGAAAAAATGAAAGTTGCGACACATAAAATTTTGTGTCATCCAACGATCAAGTTCTAGAATTTTTAGTAGGAGAATAACTAAAGAAACATATATTATTTATTTTTGTAAAGAAGAACATTCAGAAAAGTGATTTAAAAAATTAGCTACTGTTACAATCAGAGTACACTTTTACACTTTTTTCATCCATTTTTACACAGACGCCAACACGAAGAATGAATCACGAAAAAAAGAATTCATTCGTGGTTATTGAATCAATCAATAAAACTCATTCAATAGACATGTTTCAATAATTTTAAATTAACAAAACAGGATATTTATTAATAATAAAGAAATATTATTAATAACAAAGAAATTTGCAAATTAGCACTTAAACATTTTATCGGTTTAATAAATGGATGAAATTTAATTATGCAATAACTGGAGAAAACTTAACCAAGTTTGAGTGGTGAAGTTTGTTTCTTTTAATGGCTGTCTAGTAACCAGTACTACAACCAGGTATTAAAAAAAATTATTCTAGTCATATCGCCATTGCAGCAATTTAATTAATAAATACTATGCATGAATCATTTTTAATGAATCATGTTGTGATTCACAATTCATTGTTTTATTGGCCTCCCATTTCTTCCGTTGTTTGTAATATGTGGTAAGTTTTAGCCATGGAGATAGAATAGTATCTGCTATATCTATCTTCATGGTTTTAGCACGTAAATGTATTGCACTCAACTGCTTTACTAAAATAAGCCTTAGTTTCTTTACTAAAATAAATTCTTAGTTACTTTCGTTACTCTTCTTCTGAAAACTCTACAAGTTGCTTATTTGATGACTGCATCAAATTTCATATGCATGTCCAGTAAGGGGATTTGCTAGCAAAAGTAATCTTCAGGGGCGTGCGAAGAGAAAACTGGGCAAAGATACAATTTGGCGCCCCCCTCCACCAACTTTTTCTTGTGACAGACCAAAAATGACATTGCTAGTATAAATTTGGCGACCGCCCACTTAGCCCCCCCCCCCCTTTCGCAAGGCGCTGGTAATCTTGCTACCTTTATGAAACTCACAATAAGCAACTTAGAATAATCCGCAATGACAATAGATATCTTAGAAACTCAACCATTCTCAGAGATCGTTGCACTGTTTCACTTAAAAAAAGAATGCATGAACTTACAATGTTAACAATAACCCAAATGAAATTATTGCTGAACTGCTTGATTACGAGGTCTCCAACCCTAGCAATAGAAAAACCCCTAGATTTTCTTTGATGGTTGAGGAAAAAACTTGAGTGGTTTCTATCTCATATTTTATTCTTTATATTTTATTCTGTATATCTCTTAGGAAAAGAAATAATAAAAAATTTAAAAATAAACTGTTAGTCTGTTACGCTTGTAACTTCCCTTTTATATTTAAACTTAACATATGAACACTATACAGTGCCTTCTTTATTATTATTATTTCCTTATTGAGATAATCTTGGATTTATCTTTCGCCTTGCTAGGAACTAATGGAATACTCTCTTTCTTTTTCTTCTCTTTTACTTTTTTTATAAATTATATTTTTACAGATTAAAATTTCAATAGTTTCTTTTATTATTATTTAAACTTTATATTTTTAGTATGGCTCCCTAATGTCTCAGATGCTAACCTATAAATTTGATGAAAAGTTTGATGAAGCCCTGCAACGAGGAAATCACTTGCGACATCCTTACATTTTTCCATTGGGTACTACTCTGTTATTCCGTCGACCAATTTCTCCAAATTATACACATTGACATAATTTTTAATTTAAATTACAAAAAACAAATAATTAGTATAATATTAATAAAAATACCAATAAATAGTTGAAATAAAAATCATTTAATGACACTTTAAACACGTGAATCATATTTAATATCATTGAATATGACATTCATGATCATCCATTTAATCTTATAATTTGGTGATAATTTTTTGGTCGACGGGATAACCTAGTAGTATCTTCCATTCTTTTGCAATAGAAATGTTTAAATATTTTTTTACTAACAAAACAAAGTATTTCTTTATGAAAAATAATAATACAGCATTTATCAAAATTTGCGACTCTAGCACTTTTCTAGTGGCTTTCGAGTTAAAAATTGGATGAAATTTGATCTTGTTATAGCTCAGGTTCATGTAATTTAGTTTCTTTGGGGATTAGGTACAGTTGGTAGGGGGACATCTGTTTCTACTCTCTTGCTGTATCTTCTATCGTTGAAGAATGTTTGTGTAACTCAAACGCATGTAAGAGAATAATGTAATATAATTATAATGCCCATGTGATGCCTACATACTTTGAAATCATTAAATGAAATTTCTCAAAATTGGAGGGTAATAGAAAATTTTTACCAACATATTCTTTTTCAGCAGCTTGTAATCTATAAAAAACACCCAATGTATATAGGGAAACGAAAAATTTGTTAAATTTGTTTATCAATGTTATTAAATTGACATTTATTTTTAATAATTTAATCATTTTTAAAATTATCTTATTTTTTAAGATTTTAGTTTATTACTTTACTTAACTATTTTATTATACAGTAGACTCCCTCAAATCCGCACTCCTAAAATCCGCAACTCTCTAAAATCTGCACATATTTTTCGGATGTAAACAACGAAACATTCAGTTCAGATGTAGGTACAAATTTTGACTTTTTTAATTTTATATCAATGCCATATGTTTTGTAATTTGTAATTTTTGTTAAGGTTATTGAATTCATGTTTTTTCATGAAGAAAGAATAAATTTATTTCTGAAAAAATTAAGATATTGCTGATATCATTGGTAATCACAATCTTACTATACATATTTATGTATTAATCAAGCTTTTTTAGTTATTAAGTCTGGCTAAACCTGAAATAAAGCTTCATTATTTTATGATCTTGATGTGAATTAATATTGTACCTTTAAGAGGCAAGTTTCATTGAATAATTTAAGAAAAATACATTTCATCTTTATAATGAAAATTTAATTGTACATTATTGATTATTAATTTGACCTTTGCTTTTTTATTTTTATCATTTTAAAAACTATCTACATTTTTATTATCTTAGTTTATTACTTATTTTAATATTTTAGCATATTGTAAGCATTCATTAAACTTTTGATTTCATTATTAATTACATTCAAATTACTTTTAAAAAAATGTAAACAAAGCAATGACCAGAAATCCACAAAATTCTAAAATCTGCAAAACCTCTGGTCCCAAGCTGTGCGGATTTGAGGGAGTCTACTGTATTAAAGCACTCATTACAATTTTATTGAATAGGGAGAGTTCCATACCTTGTTCTGGTTGGCACAATTCATGAAAAGATCGAAAATGGTTAAATTACACAAAAGCCATTTTAGTAACTTATCAGATTTCTCAAGACGGTGGAAAAACATGACTTTGACACCAATTTTTTTTCTATCAGTTATATTCAAAAATATAGTCATAGATAGCAGCTTATTCCTAAAAGAATGTTTGATACATTTACACATTTAGGAAAAATTTAGAATGTATATATGTATTATTTAATATGGTAGACTCCCTCAAATCCACAACCCTAAAATCCACACATATTTTATGGATGTAAACAATGAAACATTCAAATCAGATATCGACACAAAATTTGATTTTTTTTTATTTTATATAAATTCCATGTATATTTTAATTTGTAGTTTTTGTTAATGTTACCTAAAATCATGTTTTTTTTTATGAAGGAAACACAAATTTATTTCTGAAAAAAATTAAGATTTGCTGATATCATTTCTAATAGCAATTTTCTTACCAAATATATTTATGTATTAATCAAGTTTTTTTGGTTATTAAGTCTGGCTAAACCTGAAATAAAACTTCCTTATTTTATGATTTTGTTGTGAATTAGTAATGTACTTTTATGAGGGAAATTTCATTGAATAATTTAGAAAAAATACATTTCATTTTTATAATGAATATTTAATGATATAATATTGATTATTAACTTGACCTTTGTTTTTAATCATTTTAAAATTACCAAAATTTTTATTAATTTAATTTATTACTAATTTTAGTATTTTATTATACTGTAATCATTGGTTATAGTTTCGATTGTATTATTAATTGCATTCAAATTACTGTTAAAGAAATATAAAAAAAGCAATAACCAGAAATCTGCAAAATTCTAAAATCCGCTATAGGATGGGTCCCAATCTGTGTGTATTTAAGGGAGTCTATTATAGTTTCTGTAGCATATAATAGAATTTCTTTTTTTTTTCAGCAATGACAAAAAATATTTTATTTTAGAATACATTGAAAAAAAAGCAGATACAATAACGGGTTAAAAATCGATTTTTCAATGTTTCATGCCAAATTTATATTTCTTCTGATTTTTGTTTCATAATTCACCAAATTGATATTGTTGGTCAAAAGCCAGCGAGAACCCTGAATTTATAGATCATTCTCTATTGAAGATACTTTTAATAATTTAGTCTTTTTAAAATTTATCTTATATTTTAACAATTTAGTTCATTATTTTACTAAACTATTTTATTATATTGCAAGCATTCATTATAATTTTGATTGAATAGGGAGAGTTCCATATCCTGTTCTGGTTGGCACAATTCATGAAATTGCACAAAAACCTTATATTTTTCAAGACGGTGGAAAAATATGACTTTGATGTAAAATGTTTTCTGTCAGTTATTATTTACATTTTTTATCAGTTACACATTTAGGAAAAATTTAGAATGTACTTATTTTTAGTAGTTTCTGTAGCTTATAGTAGAATTTCTATTTTCTCAGCAATGACAAAAAATATGTTATTTTAGAACACATTGATAAAAAGCAGATACAATAAGGGTTTTAAAGATCAATTTTTCAATGTTTCACGCTAAATTAATTTTCCAATTTTTTTTTTTTTTTTGTTTCGTAATTCGCCAAATTACTAATGTCAATTGCTGGTCAAAAGCCAGCGAAAACCTTAAATTTATAGATCATTCTCTAATGAAGACTTTTCCCTGACATATAAAAGTTTAGTTAAGGCGTCATTTTCTAAAAGATCCCAAACATTTACAGGAAATACTGAAGGGATGTATATATTTTTTTAGTATCTCAATAACTGCAGGCTTGCCAAGTTTCTGGCTTTTTGCACACCACTATTATTTTGCAGAAAATATTGTTCTATTAAATCACCCAAATGATCAAATTAAATAGCAAAGCATTTTTTTCTTTGTGTTGAAAAAGGCGGAGACTCGGGAGCTCTTTAACTGTATATTTTGTGGAAGTAAGAATCAACATGACTTCATGAATGTGTCAGTTTCGATTAAAGAAAAAAATGCAAAAAAACAACAACAATTTTTTAAAATTTATTTAGCAAGATATCTTGAAATGTTAACGTGAAGGATATCAATGAAAAAGCCTACAGTATTTGGCCAACCAAATATCATCCAAAAGGGCCGAATAGGCCGAGTACTGAATAGCTGCTGAATATTGATCTCATCCCTAATTTAAATGAAGAGAAAATTTAATTAAATAACACTATTATTAAATAAAACTCATAGTTAGTAATTAAAATTATTTATTATTAACTTTTTGTTACATAATGGATTAAACTAAAATTTGATCTTCTTGCATTGGGTCCTTACCCGAGGACGTAAGCAGGACTTCTTATAAACAAAAAAAAGGTGGAGTTATTTTTTATTTTTTGGCTAGTAAACGTAACGAGTATCACTTGGAATCTGGTTTCTCTAACAACGAATTATTATATGTATTAGAAAAATAAGAATGGGAAACAACAAATAAGATATACCGTATTTTAAAATGAAATGATCTTATAATCATTTAATGGTGTTTAAAATAACTTTGTACTCACATAAAAAAAATAATAGACAAAAAAAAATAATACAGACTTTTTTAAAAAAATGCTATACTGATGGAAAAAAAGAATAATTGGTACTTACGTATTAACGCCACTGCAGTAGAAGTTGCGCTAATGCACCAATATAGATCAATCTTGTTGTTTGCAATCGCACACAGTTATCTTTTGGATTCCTTGTTGCCTTGTTGTTTGTTGATTTTTGACGCCATTTTTTACTGCTACGAAAATGCATATTTCGGATTTGCCAAAAACAGAACAAGATGTAATTTTATTTTGAATCTATGTTAAAGACTATATCAGCTCATTTTCCGACTGAAATCTGATTGACTACTTTGTTTTTTATTAAAGTGTTTCGAATTTTTAAAATGAAAGCTCAGTAGTGAGTTCTACTTGTAATTTATCACTCCATCAATTTAAAACTGAATAAATAATGAAGAAAAGGTTTCCTACCTTTGAAGTTTTCTTTCAAACTGGGAACTGTTTCATCTTCTGACTGACATCTGCGTCTGTAAAAAACTAGATAGATTAATCATTAATTGATATGCTCAATGTTGATCCACACAATATATCGTTGTAGGATGAAACTGCACTTTATTTAATTCTTGACTAATATTATAAGATTCTTGAATATATATCCACAGCAGTGATGGTACATGATAATTACTATAACTATACTCTTCCAGCACTAAGGCTTGGAAGTACAATATTAAAATATTAATTACAGAGAAGAAAAGCTACGTTACATTGTCTTAAAGTCAGAAAACACAATGCAAAGTTGCATATATCAGCAGTTCTTTAATTTCTGTTTATTCCTGTGACGACAACATTCCGACGCAATGTGCCTTGTATGGTGCCGCCACCTAGCGCTGGAGTAATATACTAACTTCGCAGTAAGAAGGAGCGTTTCCCTTGGTGTTTCACCACAGATGTTTTTTTTTCTTGATTATTAATAGTTCTGTTATAAGCATACCTCACAGAAAAGTCACACATTTCAAAAACTATCACGCTGCACATTTCACAAACAAATAATTGTTCGGTCTGATTGGACACAAAACATCCACACGCGATTCGTTATTTCCGACACTCCTCCTTTTTGTGTCCAACTGAGGACTGCTTAACTTGTAGTTTTTCACGCAGATACTCCAGGTGTGCTTTTGGTAAGGCTTTGGTGAGGATATCGGCTAGCATTCTTTTCGTGGGACAGTAGACTAGCTTAATGGTGCCTGTTTCACTTAAGTGGCGTATGTGGTGGTATTTCACATGTATGTGCTTTGTCTTCATCTGTGCCTTCTCATTTTCGGTAAGTTTTATGGCGGATAAATTGTCCTCATATAGTGTAACGGGGGTTTGCTGGCGTAATTCTAGGTCGTTTAATAACTCAAGCAACCATATGATTTCTTGACTGGCGATTGACGCAGCCACGTACTCCGCTTCTGTGGAAGACAGTGCTATACAGCTTTGCTTTCTCGATGCCCATGCCAGGACATTGTTTCCTAGTTTGAATAGATTTCCGGTGGTTGATTTTCTGTCTATTCTGTCGTTCCCCCAATCTGCATCACTATATGCAGTTAATACTGGGGGTTCTGTTCTATCTATTACAAATTTAAGGTTTTTTGTGGTTAGGAGGTATCTGATTACTTTTTCTATTGCCTCCCAATCGACCTCTCTTGGCGATTCATTCCTTCTTCCCAGGATATTTACAACTGATGCTATATCAGGTCTAGTTAAGGTCGCGATGTATAAAAGCGCCCCCACAGCCTGCCTGTATTTTGTGTTGTCTTCCATTAATTTTCCGTTAGGGTCTAAACTGAAATAGTTAGTGCTCATCGGCGTGTAGGTTGGTTTCGCGTTTAATAGATCGAACTTTTCTGCGATCTGTATGATTTTGTGTTCCTGATCTAATTCTAGGTTTCCGTTCTCCGATTGTCTTATGTTTATCCCTAGATATTGTGTTACCTTTCCTAGATTTTTAATTTCGTATTGTTTTGACAGTTGTGTGTAAATTTCATCGGTGTCCTGTTTGTCACCTGCTACTAGGATGTCGTCCACGTAAACTATTATGTATGCAACCTTTCCGTTTTTAACCCTTTTGTACAGACATTTGTCCGATACACATTCTTCGAAATTTAGATTTCTAAGTGATTTATTAATTTTTAGGTTCCATGCCCTAGCCGCTTGCTTAAGGCCATAAATCGCTTTGTTAAGACTACACACTTTATGTTCTTCCCCTTTCTTTATGTATCCTTCCGGCTGATACATATAGACCTCCTCCTCAAGGTCGCCATGTAGGAAGGCAGTTTTGACGTCTAGGTGAGTAACATTCAGATTTTTGTACACTGCTGCGTTCAGAAATGCTCGCAGTGTCGTGTGAGACACGACTGGCGCGTACGTTTCGTCGAAGTCACAACCGTATTTTTGAGCGTATCCCTTGGCAACTAGTCTAGCCTTATACCGTTCTACGGATCCATTCGCTCCCCTTTTCGCTTTGAATGTCCATTTGCATCCAATTACTCGTTTTCCCGGAATTGGTTTAATTAATTTCCATGTATTATTTTGTTTCAGCGAATTTATCTCTTCATTTGTTGCTTCTAACCATTTGTCCCTAACTTCATCATCTTCAATGTTTTGTATATCCGTCCACGTTTTCGGTTCCTGAATTTGGCATAGATTTGCGCTTATGCCGAAACGATTAGGAGGTACTCCGCGATTTTGTCTTTCCGACCTTCTAGGCTCGGGCGGTTTTTGCGCTGGGGCTTGAATTGAATTTTCATCGTCATTTTCTAACTCAATTTCCACGCTATCCGCTGTCCTTTTCTGATCGTCTGGTTTTTGTTCGGTAGTAGTAATTTCTTCGCTCATAACGCCCTCTTCGATAAATTTCACGGTTCTAGAAATTATTATTTTATTTTGCCCCGTGTAGATCCGATAACCCTTGCTTCTAGGATCGTAGCCCAACATGATTCCCTCGATTGCTTTTTCATCTAATTTCCCTCTCTTAGGTTTGTCGACATAGGCAAATGCCTTACATCCAAATGTTTTAATGTTTGAAAGGTTCGGTTTTCTTTTATTCCATAGTTCGTAGGGCGTCGCGTTGTTTTCATTGGCTTTTGTTGGCAATCGATTGATTAGATACGTAGCGGTCATTACTGCTTCCCCCCAAAAATGTTTAGGTAATTTTGCATCTGATAACATGGTTCTAGCCATTTCTACTATTGTTCTATTCTTTCTTTCAGAGACGCCATTCTGGGGGGGAGAATAGGGAACACTTAGCTGTCGTTCTATTCCGTTTTCGGCTAAGTAGTTTTCGAAATCATCGCTTATGTATTCCTGTGCGTTGTCAGATCTGATTGATCTTATTGGTCTACCGAATTTATTTTTTACTAATGCTACGTATTCTTTTAGTTTAGCAAGGGCTTCCGATTTATGCGCGAGCAGATATGTCCTTGTGAATCTGCTGCAGTCATCTGTGAACGTTATGAAATATTTCTTTCTCCCCAAAGTTTCCGTCTGCATAGGCCCGCATATATCGGAGTGCGCCAGAGAACCGACTTCTCTGCTTCTATTTGAGGCGACCTTGGGGTAAGGTTTTGCCGAGAGTTTTCCTTCGACACATTTAGTGCAATATGTGTCGTGCTTGCAGTTGTTAATTTTTATACCTTCTGCTAAATTGTGATTAACTATATATTTTATATCGTCGAAATTTTTGTGTCCCAATCTCCTGTGCCAAATCGATATGCAATTTGTATTGTTGCAGTGTGTTTGTGTACTTAATGAATATCCGTATTCGTCTTGGGGATTTATTTCATAAAGATTGTCGTTGAGTTTTCCTGTCATAAATATGTTATTATCCTTGACGAATAAGCATGCATCTTTTTCGAAAATCACTTTTATGTTATTTTCGGTGGCCTTTTTAACCGACAATAAATTGCTCTTTAGTTCTGGGCAGTACAGCACATCTTTCAGTGTAATGTAGTGTTGTTTGTCTGTTTTTAACTTTACGTCCCCCATACCTAGTGAAATAAGTCTTTTACCGTTAGCGATTGTGATGTTTCCGAAGTTACCAGCGGTGAATGTCGCAAAGTTTTCTTTTGTGGAGGTGACGTGTCTGGTGCAACCGGAGTCAACTATGTATTTGTGTGTGTCTTTTGTTTGTGTATGGTTAACCTCTGCTGACTCGCTCTCATAATTATTTTCCTCTGGGAAGAGAGGAATGATCGTCTCTTTCAGGTCATCTTCTATCTTTGAGTTGCTGTTGAAACAATAGTTTGAGGATTCCCCTTTTATTTGCCCTGAGTTTCTAGGGTGTGTTTTCGGGTTGTTATTATTATTATTGTATTGTCTGAATCTGTTGAATTCACCCCTCTGGGGCATATTTCTCTGTTTGTTTTTTAAATAATAGCAATCTTCTCTTGAGTGGTTGCTGCGACAACAGTGATCACAATATTTTTTACTTTTATTAAATTTATTTGTTAATTTATATGCCGTTTCTCGGCTACGTATATTCGAGTTTTTGTCTTCATTGCGATGAGAGAATTCATCTAACAGTTTATTTTTTACAGTTTCGATATCTAGCTGCTGACTTTCTCTCGCTTCCAGAGTGGTAATCAGCGGCGCGTAAGAGTTAGGAAGGGAGCACAACATTAACGCCACGATGTGTGAGTCGTTCACGACTTCGTCAATGGCCGCCAAATCATCTCTTATACTCAAGATGTTATTTATGTGCTTATTGAGGTCCCCCCCTTCTTGCAGCCTCTGCGAATATAGTTTCCTCAGCAGATATAGCTTTGAAGCTAAATTGGAACGCTGGTGGAGGTTCTTTAGTTTAGTCCATATCTCTTTGGGCGTTTTTAAGCTTCGGATATGGACTATTTGTGCATCTTCGATGCAGAGACATAGTACCGCTTTGGCTTTAGCCGAGTTTTTGTTATAAGTTTCGTTTGGTGTAACGGGTGGATCGTCGGTTATATATTTCCAGAGGTCGTCTTTTATTAATAAATTTTCCATCTTAAATGACCATATTGAATAATTTTGGTCATTTAATTTTTCTACGGCGGTTATCTCTTTTGTAGTCATGATGCGTCGTATGAAAGTAATTTTTTTTTTGTTGTTGTTGTTAGTTTATATCTTAAATAGCTCGACGTTATATGGCACTTAAATGTTCATTCAATATTCAGTATAAAATGAAAAACATAAAATATGTACTTTCAATATTCATTAATATGTATACATAAGACATGAATTATTAATATTAGATATTGTTATTCATTCATTTGTTCACCACTTATTTTTTTTCATGCATTTTTTTTTTTCGTAAATGGAGTGATTTATTTTATTTTTAATCCTCTTTTTCAGGCTCTATAATCTTTTAAAATGAAGGCTTAGTAGTGAGTTCTACTTGTAATTTATCACTCCATCAATTTAAAACTGAATAAATAATGAAGAAAAGGTTTCCTACCTTTGAAGTTTTCTTTCAAACTGGGAACTGTTTCATCTTCTGACTGACATCTGCGTCTGTAAAAAACTAGATAGATTAATCATTAATTGATATGCTCAATGTTGATCCACACAATATATCGTTGTAGGATGAAACTGCACTTTATTTAATTCTTGACTAATATTATAAGATTCTTGAATATATATCCACAGCAGTGATGGTACATGATAATTACTATAACTATACTCTTGCAGCACTAAGGCTTGGAAGTACAATATTAAAATATTAATTACAGAGAAGAAAAGCTACGTTACATTGTCTTAAAGTCAGAAAACACAATGCAAAGTTGCATATATCAGCAGTTCTTTAATTTCTGTTTATTCCTGTGACGACAACATTCCGACGCAATGTGCCTTGTATGGTGCCGCCACCTAGCGCTGGAGTAATATACTAACTTCGCAGTAAGAAGGAGCGTTTCCCTTGGTGTTTCACCACAGATGTTTTTTTTTTCTTGATTATTAATAGTTCTGTTATAAGCATACCTCACAGAAAAGTCACACATTTCAAAAACTATCACGCTGCACATTTCACAAACAAATAATTGTTCGGTCTGATTGGACACAAAACATCCACACGCGATTCGTTATTTCCGACACGAATTTCAAAGTGTTTTGATTTTAAATAAAGTGTTTTATTTTAAGATTTGTTGCAAAAAATTTTAAGTGTAGATTGGCTTACTTAAAAACTGACAAATCTGTAGCTGCAGTGGCATTAATACGTAAGTACCAAATAATTTTGGTTGGATCAAAAATGATAAGGTATCAAAAGAATATTCCCTCAGCCACCTGTTAGAGATATCTTGCAATATCAAGTGTGAGAATCACCCCTCCTCCCGACTCCAATTTCCTAAAATTAAGATGGCCTCACCAGTGGCTTGGTTCAAACACAACCGTGGCTGTCGGCTTATCTTCAAACTACGAATTTTCTTGCGTAAATACGGTTTAGGTTCCCTTTGAAAGATTACCACCGAGTACATTCCCTGCTTTAGGTCCTATATCTCTTGTCTAGATAATTGGTCATCATAATCACAGCCACAAACAACCTAAAGTAATAATGTTGAAAATAAACAGCTCCTGTCTCATAAAATCCAGAGAAAAATGTAAATGGAACAGAGTCAACATTTCGACTTATAGATAAAACACTTATATGTATCCAAGGACCGAAATGAAAAAAATTCACGAACTGGAATGCAGTTTCAAGATAATTATAGACTATTTTTTTTTCAATTATAAAAAAATTATATCTAAACTTACAAATACAATTTAATTAGTTGAATGTGCCAATACCAAAACTTTTTTATCTCGTATATCTTAATTTTTCAAAGAGTAGTTACATATGTTAGCACTTCTATAGTACTTGTTCAGTATTTAGACAGCATTAGTTAAATACTAAATCAACTTATTTTTCATCTTAAATTTCTTCTACAGTCAATTCATCTTGATAAAAATGAGTTAATCTCGATAACAATATTTATTAAAAAGAATAATTTTTTGTTATTCTATTGTACATTAACAGAGAGTACAGTAAATTACATACATAAAACATTAATAATATGTTTTAGCATTTTCACAAGCCAGAACATTGTTCTGGTACATTTCGAATCCTGTATATATTAGTATTTACACATGAATTGAGTCACAAGTCTGTCTGTATATAATGTGGTAATTTCATGCATGAATTTTGTACTGTTTAAGGAAATGAAACTTATCAAAATGGCTACCTAATGGACAGTTATAATTTAGTGCAGTTTGTTTAAAATAGTTTTATTTTTTTTTTCTTTCTATTTTTAGATTCAATGGAAGAAAAACTGTTTTTGCTAAAATTCTGTAAGTCATTTCTTTGGTTGAAAATGGCAACAACCTGAACAATCTTATGCACCAAAGAAGCTTCTGTTCTTATCCGAAATTATACTTATTCATTTGAGAAAATGTCCTCGATTACAGGGGAAAATTCTTGCTCCAGTGAAAAGCACTTTGTTCTTCAAAATGGGGATAAAGAAAAATATTCCCCCACTGATACAGTGAAAAAATTTTATATTTGTGATGTATGTTCCAAAAAATTTTCTAACAATAGTTCGCTAAGAAGGCATCTCTTGATACATACAGGAAAAAAGCCTTTTGTTTGTGAAATATGTTCCAAAGGATTTTCTGATAATCGTAATCTAAGAACACATTATATGACACATACAGGAGAAAAACCTTTTGTTTGTGAATTATGCTCCAAAGGATTTTCTCAAAATTCTAATCTAAAAACCCATCTCTTGAAGCATACAGGCGAAAAACTCTTTTTTTTGTGAAATATGTTTCAAAAGATTTTCTAAAAATGGTCATTTAAAAAGGCATCTCTTGATACATACAGGAGAAAAATCTTTTGCTTGTGAAGTATGTTCCAAGAGATTTTCCCTGAGTAGTAGTCTAAGCAGGCATCGCTTGATTCATACAGGTGAAAAGCCTTTTGCATGTGAAATATGTTCCAAAGGATTTTCTCAGAATAGTGATTTAAGAACCCATCTTTTGATACATACAGGTGAAAAACCTTTTGTTTGTAATATATGCTTTAAAGGATTTTCTAATAAAAGTTCTTTGAGAAAACATACCTTGACTCATACAGGAGAAAAACCCTTTGCTTGTGATCTATGTTCCAAGAGATTTTCTCTTAGTGGTAATTTAAGAAAACATCTCTTGAGTCATACAGGTGAAAAACCTTTTGTTTGTGAAATATGTTCCAAAGGATTTTCTCAAAATGGTGATCTAAGAAGGCATCTCTTGACACATACAAGACAAAATCCTTGTGTTTCTGGAATGGGTTCCAAAGGATTTTCTAGACATTGTCAACTAGAAAGACATCTTGGGATTGATACACGATAAAACTTGTTGTTTGTGCAACATGTTTTCGAAAGGATTATTTGTTAAACATTATTTTTAAAACATTTGTCTCATATCAAATAGATACCTCTAAAAAAATCTCTTGTTTGTTTTTTCGTTAAAGTTGAGTATGAACCCTGTATGTGTCATTGCATTTGCTGTTATATCAACTGCTTTGTTTTAGCATGTAGTAATAAAATAAAAAAAAATGTAAAAAATTTCCATAATTGTCATTTTGGTAGAAAAGCAAATAATTCGATCCTTCCTTTTCGGAACTTTTTAATTGTTTTAGTTTAAATTTTTGTTATTCTTTTGTAAAATACCTTTGTACCTCAATATGTTAGGCAATACGAAACGGCTTTATTAAAATAACCTTTTTAAAATAGATGAGAAATATGTTAAAAATATTTTTTGTGCAAAATAAATCTTATTTGTTAAATTTTCTTCGTAAAAAACTTTCAAAGGATTTTAGATGAAGCATGTCTCATTTTTCGCGTGTTCTTTGCACCCATCATGAGCTGAGTATTTTTCTAAAATTATGTATTTAATTAATTGAATATTGATTCAGTATCTTTAGTCAATTCATAAACGATAATTTTATGAGCTAATCAGACATGCACTTTGTTTCTAAGGTCTTGTTTCTTTTGCTTCTTTTTGTGTCCTAGACTATCAAACACAAAACAATTTATGACATGGCAATTTTGCCTGCTGTATAATGATAGCCTAATCATGGGACTGTCATCAACAATTCTGGGCAGACCTCTTCGTTCTTTTCTATGTCAGTTGGACATTTTTGTATGTATGCCCAGCGCAGGGTAGTAAACAAACAAAACTCGCCAAATACTGTTCCATCGCTATATATGCATTTATGTTATAGTAGTCCAAATCACATGACTGTCCTATGCATCTTTGAATTTCATATGCAAAGCTTCTCTTTGATTAAAAAATCAAAATTATTTTTTTAATAAAATTTCATAAAAGTTCCCATGATCGTAAAGAATTCTTGGTATTTTTATGTTAGGCAAGTATAATTCTTGCTAATACTATTTTTTAACTTACCAGTTAATATTTTTAACACTTTCCAACCGTGTTGAAAGGAGTTTACTATGAAGTGTTTGTAGTATATACATAAAATGTTGTACAGGGTCATGCAAAGAACTGGATACAGGTTCGCTTATGGATAATTTTAAGAAATGTTATTTAAGTAGTTTAAAGAGCATTTTTGTTTGAACTAAATTTTAGCAAAATACTTTCGAGTAATAAAGGTACTAGGTAAACTACGGGGCTGAACAGAAGTATAGAAGTATGTTTCCATCTATTAGTATAAATTGCTAAAAGAAAAGTTTCAACCAGCTAGGCGTTTTCTTGCTTAACTAAATTTCGCCATTATATAGTATCTCTATCAAGCGACAAATCAAATACAGGGCTGTTTAAAAGAACTGAAATGCATATTTTATTATGGACAGTAACACCTTATTACCATGGATAACGAAGTTTTGTTAAAGATTTCAGAAAATGTTGGAAAGTGTTATATAATCTATGCTTAACACATGATTTTTCTTACTTGTTTATAATCCACGGATTATACACATGAAAATACGGTGAGCCAAAATATAACTTAGTTTTATTTGAATATAGATTATAAAACTAAATCAAAACTTTTTGAGTTGATAATGGAAGCTACTCCAAAAATAAACATTTTTTAAAGGAAATAAAATTATAATTGTAAGAAAAATAAAGTAATATTGTAAAAGTATATATTTTTTAAACAATAGACGATTTGAGTACTGATATTCATAACGATGACTAAACTGCAATAATTTGTTTCTTTAAACTAATATCATTTACTTAGAAACAATACTTATGTAAATGAGATGTATAATTCATTTCATTCCAAACTGCAGAGATATTGGCTCAGGCTTTTACATTAGGTCAACTGATAATTAAATATGTAACTGAAACATCATTTCAACACAGACACGATATAACAAAAAATAGCGTTAAATAAAGCGTAAATGTTACTATGAAAATATTGAGACTTGGGGGAAAATTTTTTTAAAAGCAAGCTTTACTTTTTTTATTTTGTAATATAGGCAAATAAAGGGAAGATAAAATTCTTTTAATACAAATAAATGAAAAAAATGTTTATTATTTAATATTATCTAAAAAAATATTATTTATTTGGGAGAAACAATTATGTAAAATCAATTTTCATTTTACCGAAAAAAACGGGCTTTTTCCACCACTTTAATTTTTCTAGAAAATATGCATTTCTATAATTGACAACGTCGTAAGATGACAACACTGATTGTTTAAGTTATGTTGAATACAGAGGTCCCCAAGAATGACTATACGTAATTCTTTCATTATCTAAATAAACAGACTGTAATTTGGTAATGAAAATTTAACAGTTTGTGTAAATAAAAAATCTTTAGTTTTACTTGTTTCTTAGGTAATTTTCTTTACATGTACTCATAATTTTTGAAAAATAAAAAATTTCAACTTTTTTATTCATGTATATTTTTTCTATTATGCTTATTTTTATACTTTGTAGCAAACATAGTTAAAACAGAAATAAAGATTTAAAAAAAGTAAATGAAACCGAAATTTTGACAGAATAAACATCAATACGATAAAAAATATGCAAAAAAAAAAAAAAAAAAAAAAAAAAAAAAAAAAACGACAATGATGGAAAGTTTGCTGACTGATATAACGGCAACAAACACAGAGGAAAGGGAAACACCTCATGAGACAGTGCCTCGAGGCGTAGGCACCGCTCCCTGCATAGGATCATTTTTTAAGGGTGTTCTCAACTGCTCTGCTCAGCAAGCACAAAACGTTTTGGCACATTTACAGATTCATTTTTTTAACAGAAAGATATAAAATTGGAACTCCTAACTATGGAAGCGATTTCGAATAGAACTTAGTTTTCCCTTTTATGATGATTAGATTACCTGTTTAGTTCTACGCTATTTTGATCACGCGATCACCCGTTTTTCATCTGCTTTTCGACCGGTTTTTCTGCTTTCGTCGGGAAGTGTGCTCAAAAACGTCAACTTTGAAGGTTTGTTACAAAAGATCTATTGCATGTTTTTTAAAACAGAAATTTGAGTATAATTAAACAGCTTTTGAGTAACAACACCTGCTATTTTCATGCATTTCCGAACAAAAATAAATTAAAGCATATGTCACAAAGTTGCCCTCTTTGACTTAAGAACACCCTTAAGGCAGGAAGCCCCGAGCTATTTGTAACATGATCTACTCTGTCACAGATTTCAGTCCTCTCAGTGGTGGGCATTCCCTGTGATTTTACTGAAAATCATTTGGCTAAGCATCTAAGAAATGTCTCCCAGATTAGAAAGGAAAAAGATAGGAGCAAGTTCAGATTTGGAACAGTATAAAATTCCTGTACTTGTTTCATCTCAATCAGGGCCCCTGGAGATTTGCTCTCCTTGCTTCTCACTTGCACTGCTTGTGTTGTGTATGTATGTGTAAATAAAATAAAATAGAATAATATCTGCGTGAATAAATGTATGCAGGTCATTTAGCTGCATCTACTGGAACCTTCAAAGGCATGCTATAATATTAACTTACTTTGATAACAATGCATCTAATACTCGAATTTTAGGTACTACTTGATTAACCTGTCGACTCCAAAACTATCGCCAAACTAACCTACTCCCCAGTATTAAACGGCATGCCGGAAAAAACTGAGGTACACAAACATGCCGGAAAAACTCGTACTCACCGGCATCCTTAAAAGGAGGTTTCGCTACTGTTTTATTTCGGTTTTTCGAAAAACCTTTTCCATTTTATTGGAAAAAACATCAATACTTATTGTTCTCTCTGTCTCTTATTCATTTTTATTTAAGTGAATATTAGATTTTTATTTAAGTGAATATTAGATTTTTTAAAATCATATTATTAAACAATATTTTCATGTATGTTTCTTCTAAGTTAATTAAATTATCATGGAAAATACATATAAGGTATCCTGGGGTAATAACGCCACATTAAGGTTCTACCAATTTTCACGGCTTAGTTTTAGATTGTATTTTTCAAACAAATATAGGATTTGATACAACTCATTGACTAGCTATACAAAAAAATAATTTAACAGATATGCATTCATAAAATGTGATGGCATGATTTCTTGACCAATGCTATTTGGCGTTATTACCCACGTATGCGGGTAATAACGCCATACAAGCAAAAGTATAAAATAAGATGGAATAATCCCAATATAGATTTTGCAATTCTAAAAGTACAAACTCTACAGTCCTAGAAATTGACAGTTGCATTCTCAGAGATAGAAAATGTTCAATTTTTTTAAAGTGTAAGAAAAAGAAGGAGGGTGGGGGGGGGGGATAAAAGAATATCAGACCCTGAGTTTCTTTTTACTTAAATTAGATTATTCAAAAAAAAAAAAAAAATGAAACATTGCTCGGTTTTAATTGTGTTTATCTAAATCAATATTTATGTTTCCATATATCCATTCTACGCGATAGAAAATATTCAATTTTTTTCTTAAAGTGAAAGAAAAAGGAGAGAGGGGGAGCTTCAACAGAATAAAACTCCCTGAGCTTCTTTTTTACTTAAAAAATCCTGCTTAAATATATGAAACATTGGTCGGTTTTAACCATTTTTAATGCAATATTTTTATTACGTGAAATTTTATAACTAGAGTTATGTGTAATAAATATTTTTGTTAACTTCACACTAATGCGGATTCGCGAACTTAAAATGTTGGCGTTATATAAAGCATGCTTTATTAGATTTGTATTTTAAATAAATTAAATAAAAATTTTGAAAAAAAAATCAATACCCTTGTGAAATTCTTTATTAAACCTTAGAGCTCAGCACGTTTTTGAACTTTATGATGGCAGCTTTGACGGCAGCGGAGCCAACGGAGCGCTAATTGATAAATTTTATGCATGATTCGTGTAGTTATATTTCATTATCTCGATAGAAGAAACAAAAATAACATTTAACATTTCAATGATCTCACTAAACCTTTTTTTTAAATTTAAGACTTTAACTTGTAATTTCCAGTTTAACTATAGCTACAATTAAAATTCTCTTTCGTTTGTAGTCATTGTACTATTCATAGTAATATTTGAATATAATAAATTTAATTAGAATTAACCGTGCATAAAAAGTTTAGTGCAGAAACAGTGCTCTGTGAGTTTTAATCATTGATAGCCTTTTAATCTTAATCTAATGCTACCAGTCTCACAGACCACTGATTTTTTTCAATTTTTATAGTTTAACTTGTAATTTTCAAATTAACTATAAAAACTACCGAAATTTTGTTTCATTTGGAACTGTAGTACTACCACCAGAGACTTTAAAATAGATGAATATTAATTATAATAGTCTTGTGCAAAAAGTTTAGTACAAAAACACCATCCTATGAGTTATTCATGTCTTTTATTCATCTTTCAATCTTGCGGTCTCATGGACCGCTTCACACTAGTTACATTTACAATTTTTGTCATACCAATTGAAAGTTAAATTAACAGAACACTAAGAAAGCAGACAGTAAAAATTTAGAACTCAATTGAACATTCAAGTAAGAATTTAATAGAAACTTGATTTCGAAATTTTTGGAATCCGAGTATTGAAAATATTTTGATTTTGTTTTATTTATAAGAGTTTAAATATGTTCTTATTTTAGTATTTTTTTTTTAAAGATCAGTTTCGGGCTTCGAAAACCATTAATCTAAACCAGCGGTTCCCAAACTTTCTTGGTATGCGACCCACCTCTCATTAAAAATAAATTTCGCGACCCATCCAAGATAAAGTTTGTATATCAGTATAGCAATTTTAGTACGATCTCAAGATCTCTATACGCTCGGATCCCTACTTACGAAAAACGGAAATTTCCATACGGAAGATACATTATCTAGAAAAAAAAGGATTAATAATCTCAATGCGTGTACGTGAATAGGAATCAAAACAATGCACAAAGATAGTTAAAAATAGTTTAACTATTAGGAAAACATAATTTTATAATCAATAAGATTTCTGGTACTGGCATTTATTAATGAGGAAAGATATATTAACAAGGATTTTGTCTCTGTACTTGTCTTTCTAAAACAACAAAGTGGAAAAAACATGTTCTCATAAGCGTGAAGTGTTGATTTTCATCAAGGACCTCAAAGCTGATTTAAATATTTCTGGATATTCTATTAGTATATTAATCTAGAAGGAAATTAAGGATTTTCCGATCATTATTATTATCTATTGAAATCACTATATCTGTTTATATGAAATAAAAGATACATTTTGATGAAAAAACCTCGATTGTTCCGCGATCCACTAAAACAACCGCCGCGACCCACCAGTCGGTCGAGACCCATAGATTGGGAACCGCTGATCTAAACATTTCAACAATGCTGTCTCAGACATAAAGTAAAAAATAAACCCCTTTCAGATGTAGTTCCGCCAATGTAAGGAATCAACCGTGGTAGTAACGCTAAGGAATGGCGTTATTACCCCATTATATTTATTGCGCCGTTTATTTTAGAATACAAACTATCTCGCGAACATATCCAAAATCTTCTACAATATTTTGAAAGTACATAAAATTCACTGCAAATTTATGTAATAAACAAAGTATTTCCTGATAAATATATAGTGTTTATATCAAAAAATTTACCTCACAAAATTTAGATAAAGTATTAATTTTTGTTCCTTTTAAAAGCGAGAAGGCCTACAAATGAAACAAATTAACTTTAAGCTGTTTGTGTTTTATATGGTTTAAAGCCCTTCTGCGCAGAGCCTATAGGTGTCATTTACCGGATTATTTCATAATTATGCGTAATATTGGCACTTGGTGGTATTACCCAACCTGGCCTTATTACACCGGAACATCTTATATATTTTTTTAAATAGAGTAAACACATATTCCTCTCTTTACGTGTTTAAATAACTATTATATTTTTTCATTATTCAGGAGATAATGTATGAGATAATTTATTTCTAAATTGTAAATATCGGATGAGTACTGGGGAGAAAGCTTTGTATTAAATGGTATGAGACACATGAAACACGTTTTTATTCTCTTGAATATATAAAAAAGATTTTTTGATAAAATAGAAAATTGGAGACGAACTCTATATTGCACCCCTTCTCTACAACAGAAATTTCTGCTACTGAATACAACTAATGAACCTCACTCCTTCCTGTTTCTCAAAATCCTCGCTTTTTTCGGCATGCCAGGAAAGACCAGACTAATATTCAAAAATCTAGTCTCCCTCGAATTTTGCAGCATGCCGGCTAATGCGGGGGTATACAGTATAAGATTAAATGCTAATAATAAACTATCGTAAATCTCACAGTCACTGACATGTTAAAACACAACACTCAATTCTGATAAAAACATTCCCGAACTTTTCCCTGACCTTTTCTCTATAAATATTCGGCTTATATATTTTTGCAAAACTCTCCACAGTGGACATTTTTAATCTAGACAAATGCTAATAAAAATATGTGCTGCTTTTAAACTTTTCTATCGTTATATATGTTACAGGCCAAACCCGATTTTAGGCCAAACTAGATTGGCTTAGTCCAAACTAGTCTATCCTAACGCCCATCGGATAAACTAGTTTTTCCTAGGCCAAACTAGTCTATACTAACGCCTATCGGATAAACTAGTTTTTCCTAGGCCAAACTAGTTTATCCGAATGCCCATCGGATAAACTAGTTTTTCCTAGGCCAAATTAGTCTATCCGAACGCCCATCGGATAAACTAGATTTTCCTAGGCCAAACTAGTTTGGCCGAACGGTCATTAGGATAAACTAGTTTAGCCTGCTATTCATTGGTTTGAATTAGTTTATCCTAGGCCGAACTAGATTGTCCTAGGCCAATTCAATTTGGCGTGATTTTTTTTAATCCAAAGACCGCCACGGCGCCAACTTTCTTGTTTTGATCTAATTTAGCCTAGGCCAATGCAGTTTGACGCGATTTTAGCTCACAGACTATCAAAGTATGAGAGCTGATGTGCTCGCAGATTCTGTGTGTGTGTATGTAACCATGTACGTATGTACCCCTTTAGCAAAAAATGGCATAGGATTTTTTATGGAAATATATGGTTTTATATGGAAAATCATAAAAAATTTATGTCATTCTATGTAAGCACATTGTATTCATATGGTAAACATTCATCGCTCTATGGTATTCCATAGCAAAGTGTATGGTAAAGTTATAGGGTAATAAAAGTTACCATATAGTTAAGGGTGTTACATAGCAAGATGTATGGTAAAATCATATGATAATTATATGTACCATAAACTGTATGGTATGCAACAGTATGATGTATGGAAAAATCATATGGCAACTGCTTGTGCCATAAATTGCATGGTGTTCCATAGCATGATGTATAGTAAAATCATATGACAATAATTTGTACCATAAATTGTATGGCATTCCAAAGCAATATGAATGGTTAAATCTTAAATTACACAATATCTTTTGTAGTATTGACTCTAGAAAGAATAGAGCCACCAGGCGAGAATTTTTCAAAGCAGGAGTACTGTTATAAAAAAGGGAACACTGTTCTCAGGATACATTTTTCAAAATGGGGACTTTATTTTGAAAACAGTACATAGTTATATGCATTGTTCAAAGAGGGCACACTTGTACCTTGTTCACCAAAATATTTTGAACTGGTTTGTTTACAGTCCCCTAGAATTTGCGTTATTTTCTCAGGATCAATTGAATTGCCACAGGGCAATAGCAAATATTAGGGCTTCTGAGTGCATCACAAGGGTTTAAAAGAGCCACCAGGAGATGCGTGCTGCTAAAACAGTTTAGAGTCAACACTACTGTGTAATTATAGTATAAAAAATGATTATATTAAAAAGATCCTTGGTATCACACTGTAAAGAAAATCTATTATTATCCCTTTTTTTATAGAGATAGTCATGCAACAAATATTTATGCATTTTTTATAGATCCACAGACTACCTTAAATTCAATTGTTTCAGCTCTTTTGAAGAACATACATGCTAGCTCATAAAATATTGCCACAATATTAAACTTTCATTAAGATTTTAGAATATAGTCATATTTTTAACACAATTAAAATTGGTCGATAATTAAAATATAATGTAAAAATATGTTTCTTATTCTAATTACAAAAATTATTTACTATATATGACATCAGTTTTTTACCCAATTAATTTTAAGTTTAATAATTTTAATCTGGTTTTTAAATATTCAAAGGCAAAGCATGAAATTTACTAACAAATGAATGAGAATTGCTTAAGGAATCCAGGTTATCTGAAAATCAGTTTAACCTAAAAACCTTAAAAATCATGAAAGTCTTTTTTAAATTTGAAAAAATACTGTCAACACTACTTTTACAGATATCAAATGGCACCTTTCAACATATTTTGATTTATGATTATTATTCTATTTGCAAATTTTAGATCAAAACAATTACAAATCATTTGTAATAATACATTGAAGAGTTGTTTTGACTCTTATAAGATATAAAAAATTAGAAACAAAATAAGTAAAAATCAAAACTTTGAAAAGGTGTTACTGATTTCTATCAGATACTGGTAGAAATAGTGTTAAAAAGCATATTCATTATGAAATAAATAAGCAGTCAACTTTCTTGTTTTTTAAAGCCAGTAATTTTTATATGTTATAGCTTAAAATGAAATAATACCGATCTTAAAGGATCAGTATTATTTTATCTCAGTTTGCAATATTATTTTACTGGTGCACGAATCTTTCCATTCATTACTTATAAAATTTATCATTTGTATTTGCTTTCTGCAGCTTTGTGTTGTGCACACATTTCTGTAGTCAGAACAGAAATTTCTCTCTTAGCACATTTAAAAAGCAAACTCCTGCTGTGTCACTATCGGCAATGGCCTTCCATTTTAACCAATAATTTATCACCTTGCTTTTGAAGCAACTTGCAATTTTGGTTTGTCATTTAGGATACTTTGTATATGGTATTACAACATTTTTATTAGAATGATGTTCTAAATACAATCGCAGCTTTTCATCAAATTTTCACCAATAACCCTCTCATTTATTCAAAAATTCTTATGTAATCCTGGTTATTCAAAAATACCTATGGAATCATGGTTCCGAAAATGTTTTGGTCCCATGTTTTTTGGATAACTGAGATTTTACTGTAAATGTAAATGCACATGTACAATCCAAAAAATTCATTGATACTGTAAACATGTTCATACGAAGGTAGCAGATACCTTTTATTCAAAATATTTATTTTAAGCTTTTAACAAAAGAAACTTTTACTAGCTGTGTGTTTGACATTCACAAAACATGTATATTTGATCTAAAAAATAGAAAAGAGCATAAGTAAAACTAATTCTTTACATCACAAAATTCCTAATAAATTTAAAATTCGTCATTTGCATTGATGTTTTTTCAAAGCTAGAAAAACTTTCACATTTTAGCTTATACAAATTTTCCTAAAAGATAGAAATTTAAATTATTATTTGTTTATTTTTTTTTTAATTTAAGTACAAAGATTTCTTTGAAGATGTTTAACCAAGACCTATAATGTGGTAAATTTTCCATTTGAAATGTCAGTTTCCAGTGCATGATCATAGCTATAAACAGGGTTCAAATCAAGTGTGCCTTAATATCCTGTAGTACTAATAACCGCAGCATACACCAATATCTAAATATAACTAAAAACAGAGAAATACCAGAGCCGGGCTTCAGAACATTTTAAGTTGTGACTGTAAAGTTAAAAATAATAGAAAGCAATGCATTAAAAATCAGTAATATGAAAGTTCATTTTAGAATAAATCAAAGTTTTAAAGTGTCTAAAAATTGTAGATGCAGATACAATGAATAGCAACATATTGGATAAGAAAGCAAATCCTTGTGTAGTAAAAAAGAGAAATAAAATACAATTTCAATATAAAATATTTTATTTTTATACACTAAAAAACAAACAGCAAAATAAAAGTACAATTCACAGATTGAAGTATTAATCAGGTAATATATAACAATATATGGAGCGAGATTATTTATACAGGGTGTTTATAAAGTCCCAGACCCGTTTTGATGTTTAATAACTCAAAAAATAATAAAGATAGATTAAAATTAATAACATAAATGGCTAGATAGACTAAAAAAGGTGTGCCCTTTTCGTCGCATGGAGAATATCAAGTGGATAGTCAATTTTATGCCACGTAGCTTCAAGCATGTCGCATCCACAGAGGCTGTTGCAGTTGTAATTCTGGCTTTTAAATCATCAATGTTCGACACTTTCTTCCTGTAAACACTGTCCTTTACAAATCCCCAAAGGAAAAACTCGAGCGGCGTTATATCAGGTGATCTGGGTGGCCAAGGAATTGGACCTCCTCCCCCAATCCATCTTCCTGGAAAAAGATCATTCAAAGAAGTACGAATGATGGTACCCCAATGAGTTGGTGCACCATCTTGTTCCAAAAAGACAAGTGGCTGAAGCTCTTATATTACTGATGAAACTATCTTTTCTGTAAAAAAAAAAGGCCCAATGACTGGAAAATGAAATTATCTGAAATTAACCATACACACAGACAATATTTACAAAAGTAAGGATATTCAAACCTGAAAAGGAAAATACATAAGTTATTCCATCAATAAATGCCGTAAATTTGTTCATATCTTCATTATTTTATGAGTTATTAAACAGCAAAATGGGTCCAGGACTTTATAAACACCCTGTATATTATTTTATTAAAAATTCATACAAATTTTATAATAAATCATCAAAGATTATGAATAAAATAACATAAAAAAAGCATTTTATTTTAAATTGTAGACAGTCCTTGGAAAACAGGGACAAATGATCTCTTTAATTTAAACATTTTTAAATATTTTACAAATAGATAATTTTTTTTTTTCAAATTTACAGTAGAAAATATATTATAAATAAAACCGTGATCAATAAGCCACAAAATTCTACAATCTTCAAAACCTTACAACCTTTGTGAACATTTCAGAGTTGATTGCAGTAGATAAAACCCATGGGCAATAATAATGTTATTATTATTATTCTATTTTTTCTCTTATTCAATCCTGTAAAACATCTGTGAAAGCTCTTACACCATTTTCAGTAGGAAACATTGCAGCAGTTTAATTTAATTACATACATCTTTTTTGTCTAGTGAAGCATGAATGACCAGATAAATTGAAGTAATAGATGCTTCAAAAATGATAAACAATGAAAATTAAAAAACAAGTTGGAAATTGCATGTGAAGCGTAGACAATGAGGTGCGTTCATACCATAATAAAGTTTAAAATATATTCAGATCTTGCTGTTATAATAGATAATATTTTAAATAGAGTATAGTAGTCGATTTTTTTTTTTTTTTTTTTTTTTTTTTTTTTTTTTTTTTTTTTTTTTTTGCATTACTGTAAATATACAGGAAATAACTTTTACTATACCTCAGCAACGTATATCATATGTTATACTATATGCTTTCTTTTATTACAGGAAATAATTTGTAGTATTCCTCAGCAACATATATCAATCTCATAAAATGTTAAATAGTTAATTACAATTAAAATATGCAACAGAAAATGTTCTCCCTATACCATTATGTAATGGAATACTTCTGCATGACCTTGTAAATCAATAACAAAAGTTTTTTGCCCCACAGATTGTGCAAAATGTATATTATAACATGTACTTCACAGATGCATAAAAAGTTTATTGTGTTCGAATAAGTGTAACACCATTAAAATGCATTTGAAACTTTTTTTTCTCATTGACCGTAATGTAACGGAATACTTTTGATTGTCCCTGTAATTGATCTACGCACCTGATTTACATAAAATTTGAAATGACTCAACAAAAGTATATAATAATCATATATTTTAAATTTCAAATAACGATAAAAATGCATTTGAAACTTTTTTCCCCATTGACCGTAATGTAAAGGAATACTTTTGATTGTCCCTGTAATTGATCTATTCATCCAATTTTCATAAAATTTGAAATGATTCAACAAAATTATATAATAATAATATATTTTAAATTTAAAATGATTCGGTTGGGTAGTTTTTGCATTGTTATATGCGAAATGACGGACGGACTGAGCGACAACAATAGGTGCTATGTATTTACATAATTACGAACTCACCTAATAAGTATAAAATAGATGTTATTCTGTGAATTGTTTTATAAAGTCAAAATATGAATAGTTGCGTAGTGCTATAAACACAGTGTTTGGAAAAGCATTTTTATAAAAAAAAGTTATCAAATGGTAAAACTTGAACTGAATGTTATTCGAACTTCATTTTTAAAGACCAATGAATAATATACACAAAATTAGTAGTTTAAACTACACTATAGTTTACTTAATATTAAACATAACATTAAAGTAGTTGTAAACATAACTACATAATTTAAACAGCAAGCAATATAAAAGTACAAAAAAAAGTAGTTATTATTAAATATTATTTTCTTCTAAAAAATGATGAACTGTTAAATAGTTTTAAGGCTTAATACTTGAGTTTTCCATGTTTTAATTAAATTAAACCACATTTATGCACTATATTAATTTCAGAACAACTTCTTTCTGCTTGTTCTTTAAATTTTATTTTATTCAAACAGGTCTGAAAATTTAAATTTAGTCTCTTATTTGTACATATGTGTCATAATAAAATCCTAATCAATAACTAAATTATATATAAATGGCACAATGTACAGAATTCTGTAACAAAAAATCTTATTATAGGGTCATTCGGGGTAATTGTTGGTGAAAAATCATCAACACCCAATTATTATAAAAACTATTAAAGATATTGCTCTTATTTATTTTTCTTTTTTTGTGGAATAAGCCCCAAATGATGGCTATATAATATGCTTAATTAAATATATATGCACTTATAATTAAAAAAATAATAACTTTTAAGTGACCAAGAATTACCCCGAAGATAATGCATTTCTTGGTCACTTCTGGGGTATATCGGCCAGTATACCCCAGTATATATTATCGGCCAGTATTTTTTTTATGTAAACAATGTAGTATAATTAAATTTTTTTAAGACCGAATATCAAAGTAAGTAAAATCAATCTTGTAAAAGTTTTATTCATCCCATAATTGTGGACTAGCTATAGACTTTGTTTTTGGCCTACATACAAAGTTATTTGATGTGCAAAAGACATGTACATTTTGCAAAACATTAATTAGCCAAAGAATTTGTAGGGCATTTATAAATAGTATTTGTTATTTTTTTATTCACTGTAAATGGATTAAATAATAGCTTGCAAATTTATTATTATTTATTAATATAAAACTGAATGTTTATGTTTTCAATTTTATAACTGAAGTCTCTGACTCCTTTTTGCAAGAAATGTTACACAAACTTAACCACTTAACCGGCGACGGGTATGGGGAAGCAGTGCTTTAACCCCCGACTTATCTCGGGGCAGCCGTTGAAGTGGAAATACACATCTTTATTATAATACACTGCATAATTAAGTTCCTCTATTGCATTATGTATATTTTTATGCACCATTTTGGCATTTTGTGAAACTCTGTAACTGGGAATTATCCCGTATGACTTTATAGTATAAAGAACTACAATAAACTAAAATGTGGTGAACAATGTTATTACAGTTAACTTTATAATTGCTGCTCAAAGGGTTTGCTGACAATAAATAGAGATTAAAGGATGAGAAAAAGAATGACCAGGAATTACCCCAAGAGACCAAGATTTACCTCCAGATACATGGGGTAATATTTCAACAACTCCTGCAAATTATTTAAAATAGTATAAAAAAAATTCAAGATTATTTTTAACCCTTTGGTGGTTATAAGCGCGCACACGCGCCCGAAGTATTGTAGTTGTAAATGGTTAAGAGCGTCTGTGAACGCCCAGACTCATATGCTCCTAAATGGTTATAAGCGCTTGTAGACGGTTGAGTTTTTCTACCTGGAAAAGGTTAAGAGCGCGTGAGCGCGGTTGTGCTTTTCCCCCCATTGCCCCATTGTTCCTGCCGGGGAGTAGAGTAGGCGTGTAGCTGCTCCTCCTTCTTTTCACTGCACAATAGCTGTTCTTAGGTAAATTACCTGTCAAGTAGTTTATTGTAGTTGAAAGAATTTGTGCTTTGGAAATTTTGTTAAAAAATGCTTAGAGTATGATGTTTTCTGTGTATGGTTAAAAATGGCATTGTACCTCAAAACAAATATTAAGGTGAATCTAAAGATTATATGTAGATGAGGTGTTATAAATTCGTTCTAAGCAAATTCATGAAATATTATTTTAATGTTTGCTTATTTTATTTTATCATTCTTTTCCAGAACATTATATTTCATTATAATAAGTATCATTATTTTAAGACATTTGCACGTTTCATTTCTTTACTATATTGTTTCAAAGAATAAATATTTATTTTCTTTTAATTTTTTTTCTTAAAATTTTTCAGTGTTTTTCACTTAATTATATTACTAAATACTTAAAACTTTTTTTCTTACATCACTTTTGCTGTATCACTTTTGTTAGTATCAGGAGTGCCATTTCAGAACTTTCTTTGGGGCGAAGGGGGGGGGGGAGATTTTATAAGGATAGGTTCTGGGGTATAACTCCCTCTCCCCTTCTGAACAGAAAACGTTTACTGAATCATATTTACAAAAAAAAAGTCAAAACTACAAGAAACAAATACAAGAAACAGAAGAACCGTTAAAATATTTCATTTTAAACAGGATTCCGTCTTAGCACGTGAAATTTAACATATTGAATATTAAAAAAAAATTCCTTTTTTAGGCAATTTCCATTTTTACAGGTATCTTCAGATGTTGTTAAACCGTTCACTTTGTAGTATAGCACTGTATTACTGTAAAACTTGTGTAAACGAAACTTGCCTATAACAGAATTTTTCAATAAAAGTAAAAAAAATCAAATTTCGACAACAAAATATATACAGTGAAACTTCTGAATAAGGGACACCCATGGGACCGGAGCTTTTGTCTCTTAAATAGAGATGTCTCTTATTCAGAGTTTTGGTTGTTGTTTATAATTAACCGTTCAGAAGGATATAAAAATAACAAGTCATTAAAGGTGAAGCTTAAATGTGTAAATTACGTTAATAAGACACACAAGGAATAGAGAATAGAATTGGAGGCACAAAAGGAACAGAAATTAAAATTTTCAATTGATTACTAAATCTTTAAATTATTTGTACAATTATTGTTTTTTAATTTATATGCAAATATATATGCAAAAAATATTAAAACATTTAAAAATTTGTTTAAGTAATTCATCAAAAGTAATCGTTTTGCAAATTTCAATTTTTCGTTCAAACCTTTCAAGTGTTCATTTACCATACTTATAAATATTAGTTCTTCATTATTAGCAGTATTTACGAAAAAGTATTCAACTACTGTGCTCAGCTAGCATATTGGCTAGCTAGCATATATAAATATTTTGACACATTTAAAAATTCATTTTTTAACAGAAAGGTATATAACTGGAATGCTTGATTGTGGAAACAATTTGGAATCGAGCTGTGTTTTCACTTATTTAGTAAATAAATTACCAATTGAATTACAAGTGATTTTGATCATGTGACAAATAGGTTTTTTACACTTATGAGTAGTTATTCTACTTTCAAGTAGAAATTCGGTTTAAAACGTCCACTTTGACAATATTTTCTGCATGATCTATTGCGTTTGCCCTCCCTCCTTAAAAAATAATAATAAATAAAACAATTCGATTACATAGTTTCTGAACAATAGCTAGTTTCAGGCATTTCCGAATAAAAAATAAATTAAAACTTATGTCTTAATAGTTGAAGTGACCACAAGCACTAATTTTCCTTTGAGACTTGGAGTTAAAGCAAATTACAACTTTGATATAGCTTTTTCGTGACTGTTTATAAAATAACATCCCCCCCCCCCCCCGTCAAAAAAAAAAAAAAGCTTGCAATACAACATGAAATTTTCGGGACAAACGTAACGACATAAAACCACGGTACTTGGAAATATAACTGCTGTTTTTTTTTTTTGGTTAACTTATTGATAGATGAATTGCATCTTTAATAATAAACGATTGTTTTCTCAAGGTGGATATTTTTTTCTTTTTTAGTCCTGTTTCAAAGGATTAACTTCGACAGAGTTCACTGAAAAAATATTCTACTTACACCTAAAAAATGAAAAAAAATGTTCGACTTCATTTTTATTAAAAGCATCTACGCACTTTCCATCAGTTGCTCTTTTTCGTCCTGGATTTTACTCATTTAAACACAAACAAGATAATGACTGAATATAATATCTTCTGATCTATTTATCTGTGACCGGAAAAAAGTGAAAAAAAAAGAGAAAAAAGGTGGCAAGGAATTGATTTTTTTTTTTTTTTTTTTTTTTTTGTATTTAAGTACTAAGAAGTGACGAAACACCAAATATTTGGTTTGTATAATTTTCGTAGATGAATATTTCTTTAAAATCGCTTGAATAATCACATACGAGAACGCTCGTTTTTATCAATACTCAATTTCTGGCATTAATAAATTAATTCTTAGGCATCATTTTTTGTACCATGTCAGAAATAAATAAATTAATTTTTAAGTATGATCTTTATGTCATTAAAAAATAGGATAAAACTTTACTATCCCTGTTACATATTCTAAATTCCACAAGCAAAACTTTATCTTTTCTGTTATGTATACTATTAAATAAATGCGATATTTCTCTTTTTTGGGAGTATATGTGTGTGTGTGTGTAAGAGGGGGGGGGGGTGCTCGCTTTTATCCATTATTCTAGTATCTTATAGGAGCGTTTATTTTATTTCATATTTTAATATTTAGAATAATATATCTGGAAATTTCATAATCTATAACCAAAAAAAAAAAAATAATAATAATAATAATAATAAATTGCTTTTATAACGCGTCAAAAAAAGGGGGGGGGATAACAAACTTTGCAAATTTCCTTATTTTAGGTGTAATCTCAACAAAGGCCTTGTTCAAGACCATACATAAGGCGATTCTGAAGGTGACTCATCCCCCCCGCCCCCCCGCCCTAGCATCACTGATATTTTGAGCCTTTCCTGGAAAAAATTCCAAAGTTACCCAATAAATTTCTGTTCCGAAAATCCAAATGAAATTCTGTTCAAAAACCAACTTAGTTTTGAGGCCCTTTCACAATTTTGCAGAAATACTAAATTGTAACTAAAATACGCGTTTCAAAACTAGCTCATCCTATTGCACTAATATGATGTTTAATATTGCACTAGTTATACACTCTATTTTTTAATCATCCTATTATTTTCTTTGCATGAAATTAAGTTATTACAACAGTTGAATAGGAAACATAGTATCTAGAGAATGAATATGCATTAATTTATCTTTCTGCTTCGGAGAGAGAGAAAAAAAGAAAATATGAGCCGCCCCCCCCCCCTATTATTCCCTTCTAATTACGGCCTCTAATCTTGTCCCTAGCTTATTATCATTTTTTTTTTTTTTTTTTTTGTCTGTTTGTTCAATTAGCAATTAAAAATACTAATGCTATTGATCAAAAAATTTTATTATTTTTAAAAATACAATTTTAAGCTAATAAACAAGCATTTCAAATAATTTAAGTTTTTAAAAACCCTCATTTTTATTTTAATTAATTTCTTTAAAATTATATATGTAAATAAATAAAAAATAAACAGAAAATAAATAAATAAGTGAATTTATGCACGCACAAGCTTAAAATGAAGTAGTTATGTAAAGAGCATTCTTGTATGCAAACATTCGCACATTTTCCAGTTTTTGCATTAGTAGACATTGACTTAAAATAAACATTTCTACATATAAAATACATATAAAATATATGACGGAATAAAATTTCGCCTTGCTTTTAATATAAAATGAATAATGCTTACTTAAAAGGCGATTAAATAAACAATTATAGATGTTAATAATTATAGTATTAATCTTGTATAGTTATAGACGATTTTTAAATAAAATAAAATAAATAAAATAAAATTTTAACACCTATTATTGTTTATTTAATCGCCTTTTAAGTAAGCATTATTCATTTTATGTTAAACATTTCTATTCACATAACTGTGTTATAATGCCTTTAATATGTGTTATAATGCTGAATTAAATATAAGCATAGCATTTTTTTTCTTTCGTGTCCTGTTTTTTCCTTGTCCCCTCTTTTTCGGTCACATTTTTTCTTTCTATTTTTCTCCGCCCTTCTTTTTTTCTGTCTTTTTTCCCTTTAAATAACACGTTTTTTTCAGATACACTTTTCAGATGTGTGTTCTCCCCCCCCCCCCCCTGTCCAATTTATTTAGAATTGAGAATTATATACTCTAGAGGTCTGCACAGGCCCGGACTTGGCCCGCGGGCCGGCCGGGCTGATAAAAAAAAAAAAAAAATTCGGGCCTGCTGGTCCGTTCTGAAGATTTCAGCAAAAACAATAAAATATGAGGTATTTTCAACGAAAATGGTTTTAACGAGAATAAGTGTAAATGTGCGTCACGAGCTATACTAGTTCGACTACATCAATATAAAAATGTAGAGTGTAGACATCGGTATCAGAGAGTTACATTGTGTGTAACCCGTTTTAATATTTTTTTAGCTGACTCATGCCGGGCCGAGATCAAGCTTGTATTACTTTTCTACACATAGACTGGTCGGACCGGAACTACACTTAATTGTCCTCAAGATCTGTAGGGCAGAAAACATGATTTGTAAAATTATTAACAGTGATAAAGAACTTATGTTAGCTTAATCTTTGGATATATACCTCTTGATGGTTTCTAAATTAATTTCTCAATAATGTGAAAGTTTGACACATTTTCTGATTAATTTTAAATTGTAAAAGTATGAAAGTGATAAGCCTAACTATTGAAGGGATTTGGAATCGAATAGCGTTTTTCATTTTTAAAGTAAATAAAATACTTGTATAACCTTGTTGAGATATAATAGTTACTCAATGATTGCAGGTTTTTCTCCCTTTCCATGCTATCGCTTCCAGAAACTCTATTCAAAACGCTAATTATGACAGTATTTTATTTGCTTACAGTATTTTTAAAATGCTTGTATCAAAAAATGGATAACACCATTTGATTATATCGTTTCTCAATATAGATACCTGCTAATCTTATGCGTTTCTGAGAAAAAATGAATTCATAAATGTGTCAGAAAGGAGCTTCTTTGAATTTAAGAATGGATTTGGATTTAAAATCTTTAATAAAATTACATAGAAATATTTTTATAAATTTTCTTTTATTAAAGAGCTTCAAACGTAACGATGTTTTTAGATTTATTTCCTTTTTCTTTTATTGTAAGCCTTATTAATTTTTTAATGAATCTTCATTCGAATGTTGAAAACCTAAGAATCTAAGTAATCATTAATGTTGTTAATGTGTATTTCCTGTAAAATATACTGTAAAATCCTTCCATAGATATGTATGCAGTAATCCTTAAAGGAATCTTAATTTTATGATAAAAATATCAATTTTTTAGAAATCGTAGAAATTGTAACAGGCCAAAACGGACCGGACCGGGCCTAAAATATAAACATTTAAACGGGCCGGGCCCGGAAATTCCGGCCCGTGCAGATCTCTAATATACTCATGTGTACATATTATCTTGATGTGATGGAAAAAAAATAAAGTTTTAGATCACTCATTTTATTGTAAAATTTCCATTCTTGAAATTTAAAATTCAAGATATAATTTCAAACTTATGGGGTTTTTTGTGTGTGTTTTACTTTATATCAGAATTATTTAATTTCAAAGCTTTGTATGAATTCAAATTTTTAAATTTTACTCCAGGGAAATGCATGAGAAAGTGTGTTCATTATGTCTCGAATTTGACACCATCGCCCCACCCCTTCTTAAAACAAAATCATGTCTGTGCTGCTGTATGCAAAATTCAGTAATAATAATAAAAAAAAAACTGTTAAAATTAGTTCAAAGAACACTCCCAGTTGAGTTTCCTTTTCTATAAATACAGAAATATAAATTCTGTCTTTGTCATTTATTAAATACTTAATAGAAATATTAGTATGATTAATTAGATTTAATATTAGTAAATTTAAACGAAAAAAAAAAAAATCATAGTAGAAAATAAAATAACCGTTAACTTAAAACTATTTTAAATTTGAGAATTCCTTTATTAAGGCATTTTTTTTATAAATGTAATTATTTGTAACGTATTGCAATAAGAGAAATATTCTACATTCGAAGTATTCCTATAATCCAAGCTTTCTTATAGAACATTTCAAGCAAATATTTGTGTAAAAATATCACACCTTGTTACTTTAAAGAAAATGGCTAGTAAAAAATCCTGAATATCATTTTAATAGCAGTTAAAATATTCTTCTGCATCAGATAGTTTGCATTCGCTTATATTCCTTTATTTTTTGTTTCGGTGAACACAACCCCGATTTTTTCACCTGATGAAAGGAGCTGTTTTAACTATCCTGGAAACTACATACATGTATATATATTTTATTTTTTTCTGAAGTATCACGAAGTTCTTTTACATAGTTTATAAGATCTTAAGGTTTATATTTAATGAAGTTTTGTGTACATTGGTACCGCTAAAGATAATTTTTATCCCGACAAAAAAAAAAAAAAAAAAAAAAAAAAAAAAAAAAAAAAAATACTTTGTTCTAAAATGTTTTTTCAAATCACATTTGAAAAAATTATTCCTATATTTTGCGATAAAAAAATTAAAAAAAACAAATTTATCATCATTTTAGTATCGATTTCCAAACTTCTGCAAGAGAATAACATTACATCCTTTTGTAATCTTAACTAAATCCGATATTATGTTGTAAATTGTAATTAAAAACATTAGTTAATGATTTTTAGTTGGTTATTAGTTCAAACATTTTTCATTTTATAAATTTTGAAATCTAAAAATACATTCTAAAATCATATTTAATTATTATCTAATATTGTTACATTCTTTGTCTGATATTTTAATCGACAAAACAGTATAGGGTTTTCTTTCGTTGTTTTGTTATTTTCTATTTTTCATAGAATTTTTTAAAGCATGAGTTTCTTTGATAAATTTATCTATGGCGCCTCATCTAGTTCAAAAATCTATTCTTTAGAGGCTTGATTTAGTAAAGAAGTGAAACCATATATGAATTTAAATATGAAGTTAAAAATTCATTTTATCTTATACGTTTATAATAGATCTGAATCAATATTTAAAAATCTTAAATTAATTTTGCTACATTCTTGGGTTTTGATAAAATATTCTTGAAATCCTGCTTTTCCTTTTTAATTAATTATATATTTTTTAACCTTCTAAAATTATACTTTGCAGAAAGTCTTTAATCTAAGGTATCTTGTATGAAGAATAATTCCTAATAATTTTGTGTAATTAAAAATATTAATAAGTTATATCTGAATTTAACTGCATGTTATATCAAATTAAAAAAATCTGCTTGGTTAGGTTATTAAAAGTGATGTTTTTAGCTAATTAAATTAAATTTACTTATACTTGTAAAAAGCATAGCAATGTTTAATTATATCTTTTTGTACTGCAGTAAAAATAAATAAAACTATATTAAGACATGTATATTAGCTACAACTAATTTATATCAAGAGAGTTTTTTACAAAATAGTTCATAAGCTATAACTCTTAAAATCAGTGTGAAAATATCACGTTTTCTATTTGTCTTTTTTTTTTTTTTTTTTTTTTCTTTACTTCAATGCGATTTACCTGTTTTCAAGAATGCTTGCAATCAACACATGTTCCCTATTACAAAAAGATTCCCCAATTTCTTCTAGAGGAGATTATACAGGGATTAGTTTCTTCAGGTGTCCAAGGGTGGGAGACCGGTTGTCAGGGGAAGTAGAAATTGAGTGTCCTTGCTAGACACACACACAATGGTCTTGAATAGATTATTGATTACCCGCAAATATTGCAGGGGGAAAAGCAGTTTTTTGAGAAACACATATAATGACTTAGCTTTCTCAAAGAATGAACATTTACAGAAACACAAAATATATTTTCAGTAAACCTTTCTGAAAGGTTTTGAATGCAGAGAGCTTGACTGCCAATGGGTTAAAAGAGCTTTTAGTTGAAAATTAAAAAAAAATTTGTAAAAGTTTGCTTCGAAAATATCTTATGCCAGTTTTACATCATAAGTAAAAAATTAAAATGCGCCAAAACATAAAAACTCGTTTTTGTTTAATAAAGATGCAAAAATAATAATAAAAAAAATATTGTTACTTTCAAATATCTGTTTTATAAAATAATGCTTTGCGAATCCAAACAAAGCATGGCTTTTGCTAGTTAAATATAATTTGAAAATAGTCCTAATTACCATTATTAAATAATTTATATTAAACTACTCTCAAATCCAAACTGTTATTTATTTTTTTTTACACGTTCATAAAGTTATTTGAAATACAGTGCAGCGTTCCTGATTAAAAGAGAAATAATAACATTTTCCTTATACAGACAAAGGCTTTTCCGGACAGAAATCGTGTTTTAAGTCGACTTTTGATATGCTACATTAAAATAATAATAATAATAATAATAATAATCATTATGCAGTAAATTCCAAGATGTAACGAATTTGCAGTAATATGAAAAGCATCGTTCACTTCATAAATATATAAATGATAATGTATGCAAACTTCATTATTTTTTTCTGTCAAAAATGATTTTCCTAATTGTAAAAAAGTTTCGCATTGTTGAATATAAGTTCAGATTCACGGTCGCCAGTCGCCACGCGGCGATTAAATTTTTTGACTTGACGACTAATTTTTGGCTTCTAAGTCGCGATGCCAATCATTAACGGGTTTTTTTTACTTGCTCATCATACGTAGTATAGGGTAAGTCTTGCAATCGTTTTGAAAGTCAAAAGAAAAAAAATCAAACTTTACTTATTTATTTTGTAAAAGAAAATACTCTCAAAGTTTTCTTTTTAAATAAATTCTTCAATGCGAAAGCGCTTAAAATAACCGTCATGGGACAATAATCGCTAGGAAATAAAGATGCAATTAATTCATCGATAAAGAAAAAGAAAACAGTTCACTTGTAATTAGTTGGTTGCTAGTGTAATGTTTTTTCTTTCAAAAATAAGTATGTAAATATGACAACAAAATATTCCGTTGTTGAACTTTATTTATTTTTTAGGACCGCGCTCAATTTAAATGTGCCTGTGATATTAAAAATATTCGCGATCACTATTGAATTTAGATGTTATATTTCCTTTGCGGAATTTTGAAAATCGGGTGGGATAGGGCGTGAGGGCAAATTTTTACTGTAGAAAATGTTCAATTTCCATTTTGCTTCTTTAACTTTGAATTATTTTAATTTTCTAAATATCTATCATATGATCCAAATAACATTGCATATATTTCTTATTGTTTTTCTCTTTTACCTGACTTTTCGTCATTTTGAATTAAGTATAATTAAATAACTTAATAACAGCCCTGATACTTAATAATAAAACAAAAGTACTGATATCATACCCTTTTGAAATAAAAAGCTTTAGAAGAAAAAATAATAATAACATCCCCTCAATAGAATCCTTTTAACTGCAAAAAGAAGTAAATATAAGCCACATGTGAATATTCCATCACTGTAAGCCAAACAAAGTAATCGGCAAAGATAGAGAAACACCCATCAAGATAGGGTGAAACACATCTCTTTCACTTCCTTACACCCCTAAATTCTCCGTACCCGCCCGGATGCGCCTGTGATCGGCATTCAATGACAGGGCCGTATCGGGGCGGCTTAGGTGTTAAAGGGTTAAACTATACTAAGAGAATGATGATTTCTTTATGCATTCAACTATTAATGTATAAATGTATAATAAATGTATTTGCTCTTCAAAAATGAAATTGAAATAGATTCCTTTTTTGCGCAATTTTCAACAGATTTTGATTGGAAGGAGTGAAATTTGTTCATTAGAAAAATATAATAGGGAAACTAGACCAATTGACCTTTGCAAGGCTTTTGCAGTGTAATCTCAGTTTATTTTCTGATGTATTTTCCCTAAATTTATGGTTAAATGCAATTTTTTATAAACCAAAACTTGTTTTAACTAAATAGAAATGTACTGTATGTAAAGCCTTTCATATAAAATCCCATTCATCATGGTACGTTTTGTATTTGCAAAGAAAAACTGATTTTGAAATCCGAAATGTGTATGATATTAAACAAAAAAGTATAAAGTAAATTCAGTATTTTATATCATAAATGGACAAAGAATCCCATCCAGTTATACTTCATTCACCGTATGAATGACAGTAGTTCCAAAACAGGGATGTTGACAGCAGAAGTAATATTTAATTTTTCATTTCAAATAAACTACTATTTTTCTAGCATACATTTTTAATGCTTATTTTTAATTTAATATTTTTATTGTAGTTTATTCATAAGGGAAATTTTTACATCAAATCTCGTTAACATGAACACGTTTAACTTGAATTACTTTTAACATGAATTGCTTTCACAGTCCCCTATAAAGACGAATATAAAGATTTGATATTGATAACATGAATTACTGCTAACATGAACAAAATTTTGATTCACCTTGAGGCTCATGTTAACGAGGTTCGACTGTATATAAAAAGAAATCTAATAAAAAAATGTTTTAATAATAATTTAAAAAATAATGATTTAAAAAAAGAGAAGTGCAGTTGCCCCACCTGTCCATTCTAAATGATTTTTTTTTTTATTTCTTAATCTGATTTTTATTAATTGTATCTTGCACAGTTGGTCTACCCGCCCCCCTTCCCACTTCTATTAAATAACCCCAATCTAAATAATTGTTGATTAGGCTACAAGAATTTTATAATAGAAATGTTGAAGCGTAACCTCCTGTGCAAAATAAAATTTATAAAAATTATAGCATCATATAGTAAAGAAAAAATTGCAACTTCTTCATTTTCTGATGTTTCTTTTTTTAAATCCATATTTTTTGAATCCTTATTATTATTTTTTAATTATTAGATTCCTTTTTATATGATTATATTTACCATTGTTTTTCGCAAACATAATAATGATTCTTAATGAATAAATTACGATAAAAATATTTATTTAAAAGTAAGCATTAAAAATAAATGATAAAAAATACTAGTTTTTTTTTCAATGTTTTGCATCATTTTATTTATATATATATGGAGTTCGCTACTGATCCGAATAAATTCCGTATGCCAGAAAAGCAGAGAATGCACAATTCTATTCATTTTACCAGGGCTGTAACTATAAACTTGGGGGCCCCGGGGCAAAACCTCCGGGGTGGCCCCCCAGGAAGGGCAAATTGAAACTTTGTCCCGGGCATAGTTTCTTTTCTCGCACACCGTTGTTTAAAAGTACATAGTATGATAAGCCCAAAAATGACTAAAAACTGTAGAATTTGACAGCTCTACTCGGCAGGCACTTGGCGGCGACGCCATTTTTGCCGATCCCACTGAAGTTAGCATAGGGAAGAAAATACGGACTTCTGATTGGTTGAATACTTTAAAGAGCATTTCATTTAGGTTCATTTTTGAGTACATGTAACTTAATCATGCGTTTCTGTTTAAAAACCTTTTGAAAGATGGATTGTGATAATTTTTTTTTCGATTTTATGTATTTATTAATAGACTAGTTGACTCATCTGGCATTGCCCGGGACACGTTATGATAACCTTAAGCAAACAATTAATACTTTAGATCTACAATTAGTCAAAATTAAGCATAGGATCTGAATTATTCGTTAAATAATATTTTAAAGAAATGCATAAAAAAATGAGTAAATGCTTTAAAAGGCCTTTGGACTTCAATAAAAACATCACGGTGTAGGTCCTGAAATAAGAGTCCAAAATTCAACTTTAAATTTATGCATTGAGAAGGTTTGATAATAAGTGGATGAAATATGCATGGAGAACAAAAATTTCAAGGTGCCTGAGCCGAGACCATAGGGTGTCTCAGGCTTTTAAATGGAATGTAAGAACATGGGAATAACTAAGTGAAAAAATAGTTCCAAAAATGAAGATTGGATTAAGAGCGGGCAGTTTAATAGCAATTTATGGTACAAAATCTTCAAGGGGCCAGGAACTTATTTCGCATGCAGTTGGGTATAAAATATTTTTTGTAGTTATTAAAGTAATGGGAGGACGCTAAAGCAATGTGAAAGAAAATTGCAAGAAATCCGAATCATTTTTAAAGAAATTGCATCAACGGCCCCAAGAACGCGATTAATATTCAAAATTGGTGGTAGCTAGACTATGGCGGTTTCTTAGTAGCTGATGGATTTAAGAAAACATCGACCCAGGATAATTTTTTCTAGTTTTTATCTCATTGATAGAGTTTTCCTTCCTGAACGTTCACCATCTCCTAGTCTCTATTTTGTAAATTGTACTATGTAAATACTTTTGAAAATATTGTTAATGTTCTTATTTCTCTTATTTATACTCTCATCTATTTTATGTATTTTGTATGGTGCCCTTAAAGGGCCTTTGTTTTTTTGGGACCCGGCTTCCCCCCTCAATTGTTTCTGGCGTTCTGTGTGTCAGACTTTGGCTATGACTTGAATGTTCCATGTATCATTTCTCTACTAGAGGTAAGGAGTCGATCTCTCCAGGCACTCTGAAAACTATCTCATCCAAGTCCAAGTCCAAGATGGATTTAAGAAGTTGTTTAAAAAAAGGAGTTAATTGAACCATTTTAAAGGGATTTATAATAAGGGCCCAAAAAGGACAACTGACAGTTAAAAAGAGGGCCCTAACAGGAAAACATGTTAAAATATCTTAGTACTTAGCTCTTTAGATCTACAATTAGTCAAAATTAATCATAGGGTATGAATTATTCATTCTAATAATATTTTATCGAAATGCACAAATTGATTCGGAAAATGTTTAAAAAAAGGGTCCTAGCCGCGGATGACAATATGAGAGTCTTGTCCCTGAAAGAAGTCCAAGACTCAAATTTAAAAATTTTGCACTGAGAAGGGGATAAATTTAAAGAGTGAACTATGTTTGCCGCAGAAAATGTTCAGGGGCCCTAGACTGAGCCCTATGGTTCCACAGGAGGCCATAGTGTCTTATATGGAATATCAAAACATTAAACTATCTAAATGAATAAAGAATCCTAAAAATGAAGATCGGATTAAAAGGAAACAATTTATTAATAATTTATTATTACAAAAACTTCGACGGGGCCCAAGGGGCCAGGAATTTATTTTGCATGTAGTTGGGTATAAAGATAATTTTTTTTAGTTATTAAAATGATGAAAAGACACTATAACTATGTTAAATAAAATTGAAAGCAATTTGGTTCATGTTTAAAGAAGCTGCATCAAGGGCCTCAAGAAAGCAATTGACAAACAAAATTAATGGTAGCTGAAGTCTGAGAAATTCTTTTGTCGTTCATGTAATAGGTAGAGAGAGGACATAAAAAATTGATAGAAAAAAAGGCTAGTGAAATGGACCATTTTTAAGGGAGCTATAATATGGGGCCCTGTAGGGACCAACTGACAGTTAAAACCAGGGCCCTAATATGAAAAGATGTTAAAATATTTTAGTACATAGCGCTTTAGAACTTTAATTAGTCAAAATTAAGCATATAGTAGGAACTATTCTTCGGAATGATATAATTTTTAAATGCACCAATTGATTGGGCAAATGTTTAAAAAGGGGCCCTAGGGTCCGAATAAAAACATCAGGTTTTCTGGATTGGACCTGAAAGAAGAGTCCCAGGCAACTTTAAAATTTTGCACTAAGAAGATCAGAAATACAGGAAGCGAAATTAATTTAGTTTATTTCACAAAATGTTGAGGGGCCCTGGGCTTCACCCAATGATTCCACAGGGGAACACAGTGTCTTGTATAGAATGTCAAAACATTAAAATACCTAAATGAATAAAGAATCCTAAAAATGAAGATCAGATTAAAAGGAAGCAATTTATTGACAATTTTTTATTACAAAAACTTCAAGGGGGCCTGTACCGGGCCCCAAAGGGCCAGAAAATTATTTCGCATATAGTTGGGTATAAAAATATTTGTGTAGTTATTAAAATAATGGGAAGACGCTAAAACCATGTTGAATAAAATTGAAAGCAATTTGGATCGTTTTTAAAGAAGCTGCACCAAGGGCTCCAAGAAAGCGATTAATATTCATAAATAGTGGTAGCTGAAGTCTAAAAATTTTTTTTGTTGTTCATGTCGTAGTTGGAGGACCTAAAAAGTTGTTAAAAAAAAGCTAGTGAATCCGACCATTTTTAAGGGAGCTATGATAGAGGGCCCCATAGGGGCCAACTGAGAAATACAATCAGAGCCCTAACATGAAAACATGTTAAAATGTTTTAGTACATAATGCTTTAGACCTTTAATTAGTCAAAATTAAGCATAGAATATGAATTATTTGCAAAAATAATGTATTTTTAAAATGCACCAATTGTTTGGGTAAGCGTTAAAAAAGGGCCCCAGGGCCCGAATAAAAATATCAGGGTGCTGGTCCTGACATAAGAGTAAAAGAATCAGCTTTAAAAATTTGCACTAAGAAGGTGAGAAATTTAGGGAGTGAAAAATGTTTAGCGCACAAAAAGATCAAGGGGCCCTGGGTCGGCCCTATGATTATCTAGGAGGCCCCAGTGTCTTATATGGAATGTAAAAATTTGAAAATATCTAAATGGAACAGGTATCCCCAAAATGAAGATCGAATAGTTTTTTTAATCATCAGTTTGGGGCCCCTCAGGCTTGGGGGCCCCGGGGCAATGCCCCGGCTGCCCCGGCGGTAGTTATGGCCCTGCATTTTACCTCGTCTTAGGAGCGTCCTGCTGCCATTTTGCCGTCTAAAAATGACGTTGGGTGGACATGAGTAGGTGCCGCTTTTTGCTCTCATCCGAAAGTCCGGAAGATAACGATCGGATACTGTAGAATGTCTGACGCACCAGGCAATATATTGCTCAAGGCGTTTATCGTATGTCTTCAGGACATATTTGTGTCATAGTGTTTCTGTTTTCAGAGTTTTTCACCTCATAATATAATTTGAGTTCACTCGTCAGGAGTACAGGCACAAAAATTGGAGGCCATGAAAAAATAGCCTATGCATATGCATATGTCCTATATGCATATACATTATACAAGTCGGTTTCTTCCATAATTTGCATACATTTAGTGAAACTTCAAAGAGCATATCATAATTAAAAATGCATTTCAAAGATCGAACAGTCATCATCCATAATATGCAGTATTTCGGATAGAATATACTATTTGAAATTTTTTGTGTGTCACTGTAAATTATATGCACTTCATATTATGCGTGAAATAACTCATATTAAGTCTCAGCGTTGTATATCTGTTTACCATAACTAAAATATGCCGCAAACAATCTCCTCCTTTAGTATTATGTATTAGAATTTTTTTGTGTGATCCTGTAAATGAATAATAACTATTCTTTTAATTGCATATTTTACAAAATGCACATTTCAGTGCACTTCGTAGAGACATAAATTTGAATATGTTTTACCGGGTGTAATATCTTTAAAATTCTTTTGAAACGAATTTTCTCTATAGGCTCTAATGTAATGGAAAACTTCTGACTGTCCCTGTAATTAAACTAATCCTGATAGAAACTTCATTATTAATAAGGTTCGTGCTAATGTAAACATCAATAATGTCCAAAAAATTCATGATAATCCGAGTATATTTACGAGAATTAGAGCGCGGACAGACTGCCAGACAAACCGAGTGCAAGCACACTTTCTAACTGTTGAAAGTAATCACACTTACTCCCTGGTGTATGTTAAAATGTTTGTATGTTATATGTAACCGTAACCTTATAATTATATTTATGTATACTGTTTGGCAACGCTAAGTCAGTGTTGTTGAAATATGAATGTCATGTTGCAGTAACTCCATGTGCGTGATTTAGTTAATTTTAATCTTAATTAAAACTTTACTTATGTTTAGTATCAGCCTCAGATTCAGTTATTATCTTAAACTAACGTTATAGGAAATCGTTAAAAAAGACCAAGTTTCTTTTTTTTTATAGAACTCTTCCGTAAGAGTAAAGATCAATATTCTGTAGAAATTCACTCGGACCGGGCCGAAATTTTAACTATTTTCTGGGTCAGGCCTTGTTTTTGCCTATTATATCGGGCCGGTAAATTTTCTCTGCGGATTCGGGCTTAAATTTTAACGTTAATAATAGGCCGGGCCGATTTTTTTTCTATAGATCGGACCGGGGTAGGGCTTGAAAATTTCGGCCCGTGAAGACCTTTACTCTGTATTGCATTTCTCCTCCTTAACAGATATCGCTGCTACTGAATACAACTAATGAACCTTATTCCTTTCCCTTTTTGAAGATCCTTGCTTTTTCCAGCATTTCAGAATAGAGAAGAGATTCATACTCAAAAATATTGTATCTGTCGAATTTTGCGGCATATCAGCTGATGCGGGGGAATACGGTATAAGATTAAATGCCAATAATGAATGATCGCAAATATCACATTCATTGACATTAAACGCATTACACGTGTCTGTGACATCATCAAGTGATTTTTATTTTGGTTTTTATTTTATCAAACAATAGTAATTTTAAAAGTCAAATTTGATTTTTTAATTTATTCGTCATTTCATTATTTAAAATAAAAATTATGGCAGTTTGTAAAATTTGGGAATTCATATAATTTGGCGAAATAGTTCCGACGGTTAGTAGCACCGAAGTTCGTTGTAGCAAGGAATGAAAATAAAAAAATTCCCATCTTGTACATTTTTTCCTTTTTAAGCATTATTCATAAATAGATTACTTAAAAATTTTCCTTTATTATAACAAAATAATAAACTGCAATAGTTGTATATATTATTTTAGAAAGAAAAAAATAATTAAAAATATCGTATGCAAGCCACTCTTTATTTCCTCTTGCTAGAATTATTATTTAGACCTACAAACCTTTGTAACAAAACAAGAACTTTTTACTATTTATAGATTTCAAGATAAAATTCAAACAATATAAACAAAAAGTCTTAAAACAAACCATTGATGCCATATTCAAATAATTTTTTATAATTTTAAATTTTAACTTTATTTATACATTAAAACGTGCAAATTATTTATTTGAAAAAATTAACAATCTAAATTTGTTCAATATATGAATTTTTAAAAATGGAAACAAAGATTAAATGGACATAACCTGCAATTTGCAAAAAAGTCTCTCGCTTGCACAACCCCTGGAACAAAGTTTTATAGATAAAAGGCATTCTACTGTGTAACTGTTTTTATGAATATTCAGAAATTATTGCAATAACTGTTGCATACAAAAATGCATGAATATAAAATTTTGGTACTTGCGTATTAACGCCACCGCAACAGAAGTTGCACTAATGCGTCAATAAAGAGCAATCTTGTTGTTCGCACGCGCACAAAAAAGACGTCGAAATGAGCAAAAGAAAAAAAAGCCCTAAAAAGCACTAAAAATGGCGTTAAAAATGAGCAAAAGAAAAAAAGCACTAAAAAGCACTAAAATGGCGTTAAAAATGAGCAAAAGAAAAAAAAGCACTAAAAATGGCGTTAAAAAAGAGCAAAAATTAAAAAAAAAGCATTAGAAATGCACAAACAACAAGATTGCTTTTTATTGGTACATCAGCGCAACTTCTGCTGCGTTGGCGTTAATACATGAGTACCAAAAATTTTTAGTAATATGTATGTTAAATTGATTACTATGAAAATAATAATACAACATCTTAAATTCGATGCAATCACCATGGCAACTTAGAATCATGACCTATCATGGAATATAATAGAATTAATGATGTATGATAGGATTAAACAGAAAGACGAAAATATGACGAATATCTTTTTGAGTTTTGATGCGATTTTCTTAAAATTTAAAATAAACTAAAAAAATTTCGCTATGATTATATACATTAAATTTCAAACCATTAAGCTAGATAGTTCTTGCGCTATTATGTTTGGACGGATGAACAGACCAGTCAATGAGTATGGGTGCTGTGTATTTATAAAATAACAGAATTTCCTCATAGAACATAATACAATATAACAATTATTGGCTGTCACTGTAAATTAATTATGAACATTACATACTTTATTTTTCATACCGAAGATGGCGCAATATATCTTAAACCACATTAAAAGGTTGAAATTTGACTTTAGGGAATTTATACCAATAGACGGAAGCATACTTGAATATTTTTGTACAGCCCTGTATTTTATCTATTATTTTTATAGAAATGCTATTATTTAGCTAAAATTTAATTACTACTGAAACGCTCTTAAAAATTATTTAAGTTAACGACCAAGACTTTTGATAACTAGCAAAACTCAAAGGATTAAAGTGAAATTAAAAACCACCAGTATTAACTATAGTTAATCTTTACCACAAAAAATTATAATAATATGATGAATAAGTGTGCAGTTATTTACTTATGAACAAAATCACAAAATATCATGGAACACTTTTTGAGGATTTAGGAAAAAAGTACATTTTTATTTTATTACTACATGCTAAAACAAAAGAGATGTAATAATAGTAAATGCAACGACATATGCATGGTTCATACTCAAATTCGACAAAAAAAACATAAGAGATCTTCCCGAGGTATCTATTTCATATGAGTCAAACGATGTCTCCTCAGATTACTCCTATCAGAAAAAGCTTTGGAACAAATTTCACAAACAAAAGGTTTTTCACCTGTATGAATTACGAAATGGGTTCTTAGATTCCTCTTATCAGAAAATCTTTTGAAACATACTTCACAAACAAAGGGTTTTTCACCTGTGTGAATCAAGCGATGTTTTGTTAGAGTACTATTCTGAGAAAATCCTTTAGAGCATATTTCACAAACGAAGGGTTTTTCACCTGTATGAATAAAAATATGTTTTCTTAGTTCTTATTCTGGGAAAAACCTTTGCAACATATTTCACAAACAAAAGGTTTTTCACCTGCATGCATCAAAAGATGGGTTTTTAGATAACTACTAACAGAAAATCCTTTGGAACAAATTTCACAAACAAAAGATTTTTTCCCAGTGTGAGTTAAAAGATGATTTGTTAGATGGCTACTCTTAGTAAATGCTTTGGAACATACTTCACAAGCAAAGGGTTTTTCTCCTGTATGAGTCAAATAATGCTTTCTTAGACTACTATTTACAGTAAATGTTTTGAAGCATACTTCACAAAGAAAAGGCTTCTCTCCGGTGTGAGTCAAGAGATGGCTTTTTAAAGTACCCTTCTTAGGAAATCTTCTGGAACATATTTCACAAACAAATGGTTTTTCTCCCGTATGAATGTTCTTTAGATGGCTTTTTAGACTACTATTCTGAGAAAACGTTTTGGAGCATAGTTCACAAACAAAAAGTTTTTCACCTTTATGAGCCAAGAGATGTTTTCTTAAATTACTATTCTGAGAAAATCTTTTGGAACATATTTCACAAACGAAAGGTTTTTCTCCAGTGTGAGTCAAGAGATGACTTTGTAAAGTATTCCTCTTAGAAAATCTTCTAGAGTATTTTTCACAAACAAAAGGTTTTGTATGTGTTAACCGATGACTTTTTAGATTACGATTCTGAGAAAATGTTTTGCAACATACTTCACAAGCAAAAGGTTTTTGACCTTTATGAGTCAAAAGATGTCTTCTTAGATTACTATTTTGAGAAAAACTTCTAGAACACACTTCACAAATAAAAAGTTTTTCTCCTGTATAAATGGAGAAATGTTTTTCTTTATCCTCATTATGTGGAACTAAGTGTTGTTCAGTGGAGAATGAATTTTCATCCGTAATCTATGACATTTTCTTAATTAAAGAAGTTTTGTCTTGGGCAATAACAAAAACTTCTTTGAGACATCAGGTTTATCAGTGTTGCAATTTTCAACCAAGAACAATGACTTACTCAGCTTCAGCAAAAACAGTTTTATCTACCATTGAATCTAAAAACAGAAAGAAAAATAATAAACAAGACATATTTAAATAAACTGCACTAAATTTTTAACTGTGAATAAGGTACGATTTTGACAAGTTTCATTTCTTTAAACAGAACAAAATTCACATACGAAATTATCACATTATATATTCTTAGATACATTACTTAACTTGTGTGTAAATACCGATACATACAAGGCGCAAAATGTACCATAGCAAACCAGAACGATGTTTTGGTTTACGAAAATTTTAAAAGATATTATTACAGTTTTACGTACATAACTTATTGTACTCTCTGTTAATGTTCAATAGAATAAGGAAAAAATATTGTTTTTAATATCGCGATCGAGATTAAATCGTTTTTTATTTTCCGATTTATTGACTGAAGCAGATATTCAAGATAAAAATTATAACTTATATAGTATTGAAATAGTATGTAAATATTGAACTAACAATATTGAAGTAACCCTTTGCACTGGAGAGGGATTCTCGCTGATCTCTAGTGTCCTGTGTGAATGGATGATCCAAATGCTCTGAATACCAGTATTTTAAAATAATTTTAAAATACTGGTACTGTGAAATAAACTAAAATATTAGTGGTGTCCAAAGCATTTGGTATCTTGATTTACGAGAGACACCTAACAACACAAGTAGTGAGCGAGAGTCTCATTCGTCCCTATTGTTTGAGATATAAAGACATATGTAATAGAAGAAACTGTTCTTATTGTCACATCTAACGAGCTAAATTGTTTTTGTATGGTTAAATATAAATTTTCTAGAATTCGAAAAAGGTTTAGTCAAAAATAATTTTGAAATAGCTTTTCGTTTCACAGGTTATTTTCATCTCAAGCCCTTGATACATCTATAAGTAGAAATATTGATCCTGATCCACCAACATTTTTCTCTGGAATTTATGTATTAGGGCCCGTATATAAACAATGCTATCACTTTAGGAAATCGGGGGAGGGGGAGTCTTACACACACTTGATATAGTAAGACATCTCTTAGGTGGAGAGAGGATTTTACTTTTGATATTAATATTTTCAATCAACCAAAATTTTGTTTCTTTGGTACTTTTCTTTACATCAGTATAGTCTGTTGTTTTTTATATGTCTGTATTTTCTTTTCTCTGTTACTTATTTTCATGGCAATACAAAGTTATTATTAAAACTATTAAATGATTATAAAATCATTTCATTTCAAAGTGAGGCATATATCATTTGTTGTTTCCCATTTCTGTTCTTCTACCACTTTATATAATTTGTTGTTAGAGAAAACAGATTTGAAGTGATATTCATTAAGCTTACTGGCAAAAAATGGGGACTAATATTTTCCATCTTTTTTGTTAATAAAAAGTACTGCTTAGGGGTCAATGCATGTAGACCATATTACTGTTTTATCCATTATGCAACAAAAATCTATTAATAAATCCTTTTAAATAATAATTATTAGTTTTATTTGATATATATAACAGTGATATTTTATTGACTTTTCTCTTCATTTAAATTAGGCATGGAATGAATATTTGGCCACTATATAGTATCTAGCTTATTTGGCCCTTTTGGTGTACATTTGGTGGTCCAAATTAATTAATTCATCAGTTTTGATATTGACTTTAAATTTTCGTACACTCTTTCAAATTATGGATAAGAATTAGGATGAATGGTTGCTTAGCTTTTTGGCTTGATACCTGTACTTAAATATTTCAAGATATCTTACCAAATAAATTTAAAAAAACTGTATTATTTTTTGCATTTTTTAAAAATTCAAACCGACTGCTTCTGGCATATTCTTCAACAAATCCCATGCACATATGAAAAGGTTCTTATGAAATTCGTGTTAACTTACTTTCTATTTTTGTTAAAGTACGAAATGTAAAAATGCATTCAATAGGGCAGCGCTTCCCAAACTTTTTTATTTCATATACACCCTTTCTTACAATTTTCGTTTTGGACTACAACCCCCCATTTCTCATACATGTTTACCTTTTTCACTCAACTAGATAACGCAAATATAAATATACTTTTTTTTCTTTCTGTTATACTCCTTTTAAATAACAGAGGCAACTGACCTTGTCAAGAATTCTCCCTCACCTTAGCCAGTCAACATGAAAATCACATGTAGTTCTACCACACGTTTTGCGGAAGCACAATTTCAGCTTGTCAAGGAAAGTCTCAGTCATTTAAAAGGAGTATACAGTAGAATCTTTAAAATACACTAATAATTTAGGGTGTAAACAATGAAACATTCAGTTCAAATAAATGTACGAAATTTGACTTTTTTAGTTTTATATTAATTCCATACATATTTTAATTTGTAAATTTTGTTAATATTACTAAATTCGTGCTTTTTTTTTTTTTTTTTTGAAGAATAAATTTATTTCTGAAAAAACAAGATATTGCTGATATCATTGGTAATCATAATCTTACAAATTATATTTATCTATCAGACTTTTTTAGTTATTAAGTCTGGTTAAACCTGAATAAAACTTCCTTATTTTATGATTTTGATGTGAATCAGTGATGACCTTTATGAAACAAGTTTCATTGCATAATTCAGGAAAAATATATTTCATATTTATAATGAATAAATTAATCATGAATTACTGATTATTAAATATATTTTAGCTTTTAATAATTTAATCATTTAAAAAATTATCTTAATTTTCATTGCTTTAGTTTATTACATATTTTAATATTTTATTGTATTACAATCGTTATAATTTCGAGTGCATTCAAATGACTGTTTAAAAAATGTAAACAAAGCAATGACCAAAAATCTGCAAAATTCTAAAATTCATACAACCTCTGGTTCCAAGCTGTGCAGATTTAAGAAAGTCTACTGTAGTAACCTTATCACAATGCTATAGTTAATCGACACAAATTACACTGACATCCCCCATATTTTTGTGACTTTTCTAGCTATTATTGTGATTTACTTGTACCCCCAGCAGGCATGCCACATATCTCAGGTTGAGAACCTCTGCAATAAATGCATTAGCTAAAATTCCTTTTCACGATGGACTATCAAATATTACTATTTTAAATACAACAGTACATCTGAAAAGAGAACTGGTGTCGAACTACATATGCCCTAAATGGCATAATCTGCTTTATGAAGATGATTTTATAAATATTTTAAGATGAATTTTAAATACTGAGCATATTATTTTTTTTAATTCTATAGTTTTCACTTTTAACTGATTGTTTGCACAATTATTGGGTTTAATATGCAGCATTATGTTTATTTTTTTTTTAAATTTACATCATCTTTCCATCATGCTATTATCACTTTCTGTGTATGCTTTTGATGCTTGCTGAATAAGCAGAACAATCATTTAAAAATATTGAAATGCACCCAAGCTATTTTTATAAATTTCTTTTATAGGATTATCTTTAATGAGTGGGTCCTTTCGCGTGAGAATGTGCCAGACACAGTAATGAATTTAATTTTGAAAAACAAAACAATTTTTTAAACACAGGTATTTTACTTTATCAATAACTTTTGTTTCAACGTAAATTAAAGCTTGGAGACTGATTTCAGATCAGATCCATTCTTACTAGGTTTGGGCCATGGCAGAATTTTAATATCATAATGTATAGCTGACCAAATATTGATATTTTCGATATATTCATATGTCTCCCTATTATAGGGTCATAAATGTAATTATTATCTGTATAAAATAATAAAATACTACTACAAATGCACACAGATGCATATATGTGTGTTTGAGTTGACTATCTAGAAAAAAACATCAATATCTTAATTTAATATATTAAAAGAATACCTAAATTAAAATTTTTATATATTGCTTGAAAAAATGCAAGTCTTTTTCTGCATATCTGATATAAAAGCATATTATTGAAAATTTTCGTTGAAAGTTAAACATTGTCAATTATTCATATATACTTAAGACAATAATAGGTGTCAAATAAAAATACTACCTCTGACAATAAAGTTCGGTGAATGAATTCAGAACGACCGATCTGGCAACACTGGGGAAACGGAATGCAGCACCTGCATAGAGGCAAGTGTTGACCCTCTTCCCCCGCCGTTGTTCCGTAGAGCGTCGTTTATATTCTGAGTAATAAGACGTGCTTTACTAAGTGTTTGTTTAGTGTATTGGTTCTTAACTGAGCTTAGGAAAATAAACGAACAAAAGATTTAAAGTTTGGTTTTAAGCTTTGCAAGACAACGAAAAAAATTCATGAGGGATGGTGCAAATTGAACATCCACCACACTCGCCAGATCTCAATCTTCTAGACTTCTTCCCATTTTCACGACTCAAACTCTCTTTGAAAGAGATTTGACCATATTGCTGACATCCAACGAAAGGTGACGGAATTTTTGAACTCCATCCCAAAAGAAGACCTCTTGCGAATTTCCCAGGGCATGTATATCAAATCTCAGCGGTGCATATTTTGAAGGATGATACGCTAACTTTTGTTAATATTTCATCTACATTAATGTTACAGAACTATTCACCGAACTTTATTGTCAGAGGTAGTAATTTAATTACTTTAAAATTATTTTTTTTATTACAATGCAAAAAAAAAAAATGAATTTCTGCATTTTGGGGCAGTAGCTGCAAGAAACATCTATAAATTTTGCTTTCTTCTTGAAAATCTGTCAATTAAATTGATGAAATTAATTGACAAATGTGGAGTCCATGAGGGATTGCATTGGAAATGCCCTATCTACAAAAGAATTTTTGAATTTCGATTATTGACAAACTCTGGTGAACAAAGTGGTACATCAGAACAGTAGACTGTTCATTCATATTCAGGTGTGTACACGACACCTGTGTAAAACCGCAAGTATCACACATGTGTCAGTATTTACAAAAGTAACCAACTTTCATAACTACCAGTATTCAGTAGATCCAAATTTCCATAATTCTGAAACTCTGGAAGTAGAATAAAATACCATTCGAAACTATATATCAGAAGGATTGAAATCTTAATATTATAATCACAATTTTAAAGAAATATCAATAATTAATGATATTATGGTATAACACCCCGCTCTAATTCTTACAAGTTCGTTTTTATTCAGGACACAAACTAACCACAATAAAATTTACATGATTAAAGTTTATTTCAGAAAATATTTCCCAGTGAACTACAAGAGAGAGAGTTTGTAAGAATATTATTCATTTTGAATGCAAGAAAGGTTAAAGTATCTTTTGATAGTAAAAGTGAAGTAAATTCTTTATATTTTAATAGAAAAACTTACCATCCTAACTTACAGAAGAACAATTAGATCTATCTTACAGTAAAAGAATAAAATACAATTTTGTGCTAAATTAAGTTTTTCAAATGTAAAAATTAATTTAAAAAAGAAGGGGAACCCCATACCTCCCATCTAACAAGGAGGTATTGGACGACTATAAAATAATGCATTATAAGACACAAATAATCTAGTGTCGCATATATATACAATTTAACACACATTGTAGGTTGATAATGTTTGTGCCACAGTATCAAATACCAGTATCTTCATCACTGGAGCAAAAAATCAGGATGGTTAGTCAGGAATGACATTAAAAAATCATTTGTTCAATTAATTTATATTTTGATAAATATTTTGAAGTAAATGAATACATTTTCAGTGTTGTAATTAATATATTACACTCTAAAGATATTTGCAATTTATATTCATCTTATTAAAAAGTTAGACTTGAAAACAAATGAAAATGAAAGAAATATTGAAATTTACAATAACTGAGCTTTGATTTTACCAAATCTATCAATAAAATTTAGAAAATCAGATCATACAATACAGGTGATTAAAAAAATAATATGAAATATTCCATATATATTATGTAAACAAATTTTTATTTTCCTCTATCTTCAGTAGAAGAAAATATTATAATCGAAATTTTTTTCAATGGATTTACATGTTTTAGAGGTCAGATATTCTAAAAAACATGCTTTTCCAAAATGTCTGTCTGTCCATCTGTATATTTGTATATCATCATTGTACAATCAAAAAGTGTGTGAAGATAAGCATAGAATTGAACCAATTTTTGTGTATGTTTTTGGCTGTGGTAAGCAAGTCCTCCTTTAATTTTGTAACATTCTGCCAAAACGGGTCGCTGTAATAGCAATTTTTATGCCATTTTCGATGTTGTATCATAGAAAAGTGTATGAAATTATTCGTAGAATTTAACCAATTTTCAGTGTAAGTATTTGGCTGTGGCTAGTAGGTTCTCCCTGAATTTGGAAAAAAAAATCTGCCAGAAAGAGTGCTGTAATAATGTTTTTTGTGCCATTTTCAATACTGTACAACCGAAAAGTGTATGAAGTTATGCATAGTATTGGACCAAATTTTTTGTGTAAGTATTTAGCTAAAGTCCTTATGCCCTCCCATAATTTGAAAAAAATCAACCCGAAGAGGGCACTATTATCCCAATGCAAATGTCATTGGTGAACCCAACAAAGAGTGACTGAGTTTTAACCCAAGAAGTGGGTTAAAACTCAGTTTACCCATGTCATTTTTATTATCGTACCATCAAAGGTATATGAAATTATTCGTAAAACTGAACTAAATTTTTTGTGTATCATTATTTTTGGCTATGTTAAGCAGCGTCTTTAAAAAAAAAAATAACTGCAGGAAGGGGGTGCTGTAAAAGCTATTTCTGTATTTTTTCTTAAATGTACCATCGGAAGGTTTATAAATTTATGAATAGAATTGAATCAAATTTTATGTGTATGATTTTGGCTATGGCCAGCAGATTTTCTTTGAATATGGAAATATTCCATGGAAAAGAAGTACAGTATAACATAATTAGTTCGGACATCTATAATCCGGAAACTTCTGTAATCCGGTCACATCGGTACGTTTATTCATTTTTATTTAGGATTAGAAATAATAGATGGCGCCATAGGTCTTATGTAAAGGAATTTCAGAAAATAGTTAAGAAAATGAAAAATTACATAGTAACAGAATTTTTTTTTCAATATTAAAACTGTAAGAACTCTCTATATTACATTTGTAATTAATATAGGTGTCTTTATAGTTACAAAGTTGTAAAAATTTATGATTGATCATGAATTGAATCATGATACTGAATCATGAACATGAATTGAATCATGATTTCAGTTATTTTTTGTTTTCAAAAGATAAAATGTCGCTAAAATATCACAAAATCAGATTTATTATTATTATTATTTCTTTTAAGTATTTAACTTATGACTTACTTTGATATTTATAGTTGATATATATTTAAATATGGTACTGTAATTATAAGATAGATTTTTAATTTATAATTGTAAGTCTTAAATTTCTCACTGTAATTTTTTTGGTTTAAGAATTTAGTTTTTCAATATTTTTCATAATGAGTTTATTATTCTTGTGATATACATTATTTATTAAGTATTCATTAAGCAAAAATCTCAATTCTTTATAAAATCATACGTTTGTTATTTTTAAAATTTTTGATAGACAGCGACACTGCCTGAAATATACATAATTAAAAAACAAAAAAAAAACTTTCATTTTTGAGCATTTTGAATTGATTTTTCTCACTGTTTTCAATTATCCTGTTCCTTGTTATCCCATCCGCTATTTTGTATTGCCATATTAATAAGAGATATTAGTATTATCAGTAATGTTCATGCATCTTAGCTATACAACTTCTGTAATCCGGAATTTTCTATAATTTGGACTCGCTATAATCGCGACGATTCCGAATTAAAAAAGTTATACTGTATTGTGATAGCACCTTTTGTATCATTTTCTCGATTCTTCACTGTTCCATAGTATATTGGCCCTTGCAGAGATGGGAACTCATGTCCTGCTAAGCCGGCTATTTGCAAACAGTTTATGATAACAGAATAAGGGAAAACTATTAATTTTAATAGATATCATAATCCTCATTAACTCATTTTACTCTGATTAACTGACTGAAGCAGAAATTTAAGATGAAAATTAAAGTTGATATAATATGGTATTAATAATATTAAAATATTAACATGTTGAACTAATTTTTGAAAAATTAAAATGCACATATCAGATAGACAAAAGTTTTGAGATTGGCACATTCAACCAGTTTAAGTAAATTAATATGATTGCATGTTCTACAGTAATAGCAAAAACAAATATAGCAACACATAACATTTTGTGCCATCATTTTAATACAAAAGCTACAAAGAAACTTACCATTAATTTATTTTAGCAAACAGGATGAGATAAACAAATTAATATTTTAAAGCTAAAATTTATCTTTATTTCTCATATATATATATATTTTAAAGGTACTACTCTGTTATACCATCGACGAATTTTGCCAAACTAATTGCCAAATTATACATATTGACATAAGTTTTATTTTAAATAAGGAAAAAACAAATAATTAGTAGAATATTAATAAAAATACAAATAAAAAGTCGAAATAAATATCACTTAATGACATTTTAAACACATGAATCGTATTTAATGTCATTGGATGTGACATTCACGATCATCCATTATTGGCATTTAATCTTATAGTTTGGCGATAATTTTTTGGGGTAATTTTAACTAGGGATAACCTAGTAGTACCATTTTAAATTATGGACCAGATTTATGCATATCATCTTCATCCCGCACTGCTTGTTTTCCTGCCAATTTTTCCAAACTTTACAAATTAATATAATTTTTATGGTAAATAATGAGAGAACAAATAAATGAATAAAACAACAATAAAACTGTAAGTAAAAAGTCAAATTAAAAATCTCTTGATGACATTATAAATATGTGTATCGTGTTTAACATTAGATAAGTATGAGATATGCTATATGATGATCCATTATTACCATTTAATGTTATAATTTGACAATAACATTTAGATTGAATTGATAATCAAGTAGTACTCTTCATTCTTATAACTCAGCCACACACAAACATTACAAAAATCTTTTCTTTTATTCTCTCCATCGATTAATTAATTAAAAATAGTCTGAATAATTAGAACTGCTCACGTTGCATGACAAAAGTTAAACTTACCCCTACTGTGTGACTGAGATAAGAAATCTCTGAGTAGGTTCCCTGATTTCGAAAGTTCTAAAACTTTTAAGAAGGAAGTTTCATCCATACAACAAAAAATGGCTGAGCTAATTTTTGGAATAATCAGGAAGAAAGAAAATGTCTCACTACTCTAAGATAAAGTTGACCAGTGTTGTAGTTGTAAGAAGAGCAAAGAGTGTTCACTTACATCATGAACATTCATAGATTGGGTATACAATAGGGCTTTATTTAATAAACAGAGGATATATGGAGCTTCTTAAAAAAAATTCAGATGGTGATCATACACGGCATATACCCTCATATACTCTCCACTACATCCATGAACTTGACAGACTTGTTACCTTGGCAACAGGACCGAGCTGAGACCAGCTTCAGAATCTTTCTTATCCCAACTAAACAGTAAACATACTTATTCGCAAAAAAGGTTTGATATGTATTAAACAAATTTCAATAACATCCATTGTCATTGATGAAACCGCACAATCTTCTGATAACTGCTGTGTATCAAACCATCCTTTCACAAAATACAGTGTCTCACAAAAGTGATGGGACACTTGTGCTTTATAAAAAGAAACTGCAATAAAATAAATAAACAAACATGTGCAAAAATTTTTTGGGTGTGTTTCATATTTAAAGTTAGTAACAATTATTACATAACATACATTTTGTCAAAATATTAAAATATTAATTTAGTAAAAATACAATTGTTCAGAACGGAGCAAAAAATGGCTCACATAAGTGATGGGACACTTACTTTTCCATCAAATATTTATCCAAAAATTTTACTTTTTAAAATGTTTTAATATTTTGTTGGATTTCCTTTTACTTTTAAAACATGATTTAATCTTTTTGGGATGGATTCAACTAATTTTTTTGTGATTTCTGGAGTGATTTTACCCCATTCTTCTTGAAGCACCGATTTTAGTTGTTGTTTTGAAGAAATGGTGTGTTTGCTAATTCTTGATTCCAAATCTTGCCAAATATTCTCTATGGGATTTAAGTCTGGAGATTGTGGTGGTGTTTTTATTATTTCAGGACAGTTATATAGCAGCCAGAGTCTAATGTTCAGAGCAGTGTGCTTGGGGTCATTGTCCTGATAGAATTTAAAATCGTTATGAAGGTTCAGTTTTCGTGCTGAAGATTTCAAATTTTGCTTTAAAATATCAATATACTTGTACTGATAAATTATACTGTCAATAAAAACAAGATTACCAACTCCAGCAGACAACATACACACCCATACCATAATTCCTCCTCCACCATGTTTTACTGTTGGTACCAAGTTCTGTTTGCGAAATTCTTCCCTGGGTTTTCTCCACACCAAGATTCTACCGTCAGAACCAAATATATTAAATTTACTCTCATCAGCAAATATAACTTTATTCCAGTAATCAGAATTCTTATTTATGTTGGATTTTGCGAAAGCTAGTCTGAGTTTTCTATTCTTTTCACTTACGAAGAATTTTTTCCTGGCTACTCTACCGTGATATCCAGCAGACCGAATTACCCTTCTAATAGTCTCAGGATTAACAATTATTCCATATAATGCTTGTAAATCAGCAGCAACTTTTGAAGCACTATTTCTTGGATTTTTTTTAATATTTTGAACGATAATTCGTTTTATTCCATTAGATAGCTTTGATGATCGGCCAGGTCTTCTTTTATCCTGAATCATATGATTCTTTTTATATCGTTTAATGATATTGAAAACTCTTGAACGACTCAAGTTAACTGTTTCAGCAGTTTTTCTAATAGATTTTCCACGTTCAATATGCAAATTAATAACTAATTTTCGAATTTCAGGCGAAGTTTCTTTTCATTTAGCATTCATGGCTACACAGAGCTAAAAAACACAAAAATTCCAAAACAAACTGGAGAAAAATACTGCAGACGATTTTATAAATTATTGCCAATTGCTTTTAAGTAAAAATAAAACCCCAAAAAATATTTTTATTGCTTATTTCAGACGATTTTTGTTGCATATATAATGGTGTCCCATCACTTATTTGAGCTATTTTTTGCTCCGTTCTAAACATTTGCATTTTTATTAAGTTAATATTTTAATATTTTGACAAAATGTATCTTATGTTATAATCTTTACTAAATTTAAGTATGAAACACACCCACAAAAAAATGTGTACATGTTTTTTTAATTTATTTGATTAGTTTCCTTTTGTAAAGCACAAGTGTCCCATCACTTATGTGAGACACTGTACATCAACTAAAAACAAAGCTTATGACACAAATATATTTTTTAAAAATCCAGCCATTCAAAAGGCAATAAACCAACCAATCTGATCAAACTTATCATCATTCCAGATCAAGACACAGTAGGTGTAGAAAAGAATTTAGGAAATAAACTGGTAACAACAAAAATTCATTTATTGCCTTTCCAACATGTTCTAGAATTCAGCCATAGTTTCTTAAGTGTGTGTGTTTTTAAATGTAAATTTCGATAAACGTTTTAGAGATATTTCATCATGCGATCAATTATATAAAAAATGTTTATTTTCAATTGAAAAGAATACAATCAAATTCAGTTTACAAGCAACATAATGTTTTTAAATTAGACGAAATTTTTTTGTAAATTTTTCCTTTAAACCAACCTGGTGTTATTAAATTGAAATTTCAAATTAAACTGCTTAAAAATAAATAACAATAAAATAAATTAACGACTTTAAATAGAACATGTTAATAATGCTTTAAATGACTCAAGAATAAATCAGTTAAATCTGAAAATTCAAAAACGATACATGATAATTCGTGCGGCCATTGTCAAATAGCAAATTGCAGAGTTTTTACTTGAGGAGTAACTAAAGAAACTACCGTACCTTGACATTAACTGATTTTAGTAAAATGATTTGGTACAATAAATGTATATATTAAAACTTACCAGATGCTACATATCACATATTATTTTAATATGTGAACTAAATATCGATTTAATATCATTAGCAAGTGATATGTACTTTGGAAGAATAATACTTTCATCTTACTAAAGTAACTTATTTAATACGGACACATTATTTACAGCAGACGATCACAGATACACACAATCGGCATAGAACACAATTGCCGCTTACATAAAAACATTCTATTTACATTTTTACTTAAGTTGCGGTTACAGTTAAATACACCACATCTCCTCCCTTCCTAAACTTCTACTACAAGTCCAATCGCTGAGGAGGTCTCCGGATTCTAGTAGATCGGCGAACTGGTTGTGGTGTTGGAGTTGAACTGTGGACACTGAGTGGAGCATGCTCTTGTGTAGTAACTGAGACTGGCGTTGGATCAGTCGTCTCCGCCTCCACACTAGCGGGTGATTGTGGTAACTCAGCACTAGTTGTCGGAACATCAGCATCTTGCACAGGAATGGCAGGTTTTGAAAATGATCGTCGGAGCTCGCATTCTTTTTCCTCTATGTCTCCTCCATCCCGTATTAGATCGACATGTCTACGCCACAATTGACCATTTACATCGACAGTGTAATGTAGCTGTCCATCTTTTCTAACGACTTTTCCAAACCTCCATCTCTTGTCGCCTTGTCGGTAATTTCGTACAGCGACATTGTCGCCAATTTGGAATCCTCTATCCGAGAATTCATAAGTTCCTTTACGAACTTTTTCTTCCACTCTGCGTTTAAGATCAGGACGCAGCAGATCGATTATCGTCCGAATCTCTCTCTTCAACATAAGCATGGCTGGACTATGAAGTGTCGTGAGGTTCGGAGCTTTTCTGTATTGCATAAGGAACGTACTTAATTTTTGTTGTATTGTGCCACTATAATTTTGCATTGCTCTTAGAGATTGTTTGACTGTAAAGACGTATCTTTCGGCCTGCCCATTGCTAGATGGTTTAAATGGCGCAGTGGTCTTGTGTTTGATACCGTTATTACGCATAAACATCTCAAATTCCAATGATGTAAATTGTGGACCGTTGTCACTTACCAGCATGAGTGGCAATCCAAATCGGGCGAAACAATCTCTTAAGCATTCAATGGTTTTGGTTGCTGTGGTGGATTTCATTGGATAAGCTTCCAACCACTTGGAATGAGCATCTACTATAATCAGGAACATATATTCAAAGATAGGCCCAGCAAAATCTATGTGAATACGTTGCCACGGTGTACTAGGATACTCCCAGCAATGCACCTTTACTCTCTGTGGGTCGGTTTTGTACCGAGCACAGTTTACACAATTCTTTGAGCAATTTTCTATATCCTTATCGATGTTCTTCCAGTAAACATACGATCTAGCGATAGCTTTCATCTTAACAGCACCCAGATGACCATGATGTAACTCTTCAAGCACCTGAGCCTGATACTTTTTGGGAACGCACACACGCTGGCCTAACATGATACAACCATCTTGTAGACTATATTCTGCTTCTCTCCCTCTTAAAATTCCTCCATTCTGTAAAATATTAAGCAATGGGGCGAGGTCTGCATCCAACAGAGTTTCTTTGGCTAAGTCTCTAGCTGTGATAGGAAGAGTTTCGATTTGTGCTAACTGAAATAGATCAATTTCATCTTTAACGTCTAGCTGTTCAGAGGTGGACGGCAGCCTAGACAGAAAGTCAGCGTTACCATATTGTTTTGTATTACGATACTTAATGTCAAACTGGAAAGATTGTAATACTAAAGAATAATGTAACAATCTTGTGGCTGCCAGAACTGGAAGACCTTTCTTCGATCCGAAGATGGCTACTAAAGGTTGGTGGTCAGTTAATAATGTGAATCGTCTCCCTTTTAGGTAAAGATAAAATTTCTTGACAGCCCACACAATTGCTAGTGCTTCTTTATCAATCTGGGCGTATTTTTGCTCAGTTCTTGTGAGGGTTCTGGATGCGAAAGCTATTGGTCTTTCCGTTCCGTCAGGTAAAGAGTGGGAAAGAACCGCCCCTACTCCTACAGGAGATGCGTCAGTTGCCAATATCAATGGCAGTGATGGATCATAATGCATTAGGACACGCGGAGAACAAATTTCATTTTTAATTTTTTCAAAAGCTTCCTGACAGTCCTTTGACCAAACCCATTTTACACCTTTCTGTGTTAATTTATACAAAGGATTCGCTATTGTAGCCAAATTAGGACAAAATTTTCCATAAAAGTTAACAAGCCCTAAAAAACTTTGTACTTCCTGTACGTTAGTGGGTCTAGGAGCTTTTGAAATCGCAGAAATTTTCTCATCAGTCTTATGTATACCGTTTGCATCAATTTTGTGCCCTAAAAATTGAATTTCTTTTTGAAAAAATTTACTCTTATCTAAATTTAATTTTAGCCCATGATCTTTACATTTCTGAAAAAATCTTCTTAAGGCCTCTAAATGTGATTTATCATCTGATCCGGTCACTCTAACATCATCCATAAAAACTTTGATTCCTTCCATTCCCTGGAAAAGACCATCAATATACCTTTGCCAAATCGCTGGAGCAGAATTTAAACCATACATAAGTCTTTTACATACATATAATCCCTTATGTGTATTTATCGTTAAGATCTTTTGACTATCCGGATGTACTTTCATTTGTAAATATGCATGTTTAAAATCGATTTTTGAAAAATGTTTACCTCCATTTAAGCTTGAAAAAATTTCCTCTAATTTTGGTAAAGGATGTTGTTGTACCATAATATTTTGGTTTACGGTAACAGAATAATCTGCGCATAGACGTATAGACCCATCTGTTTTTACAACCGGGACAGCTGGTGTTGCCCAATCAGAGGTCTCTACTCTCTCTATGATGCCTTCCTTTTCAAGCCTATCAATTTCTTGTTCAATCCTATCTTTTAAAGAAAAGGGTACAGGTCTAGCTCTACAAAATTTTGGCACTGCGTCAGATTTAAGTTCCAACTTTACTTCATAATTATTAATTTCCCCTAACTTATCGTCAAAAAGCTCTTTATACTCTTCTAACAATTTACTCAAATTATAGTCATAGGATGTTCTTACAGCTTTTATAGAATTCCAGTCCAAATTTATACTATATAGCCATTCACGGCCAAAAATTGTATCCAAATTTTCCTTAACAATATACAAATTTAATTTAAATTTTTGATTTTTGTATTCAACATCAACAGTGACAAAACCCAAAGGTACAATTATTTCACCTTTATATGTTTTAAAAACTACTTTTGTGGGTTGAATTCTTTTTTTCGAAATCTCACGAAATTTTTTTATGCTCATTACCGAGACGGCCCCTCCAGTATCAAGTTCTATACTCACAGGTTTATTTTCAATATTTACTGTTAACATAATTGGAGGTTTTCTTTGCTCCTCCTCTTTCAGCGAATTCACATCAAAAGAATACATTGGGATAACATTTTCACTAGAATACAGGGTATCTACCTGCTTTTGTTTTACCGTGTTCCCTTTTAACCCTTTTTTCGCTGCAAAACAAGCTTTTCGAATGTGCCCGATTTTTTGACAAAAATGACACTTAGCTAATTTAAATCTGCAGGAATGTTTACCGTGATCCGTTGCTGTACACCGTGTACAGCTCGTTTTTACTTTCTTTCCCGAAAGATTTTGTCTTCCAAAGTTTTTCTTTTGCGAAACAAATTTTGACTGCTCATTATTTTTCCTCACGCTAAATTCTTTAATTTCTAAAGATTTACCCATTATCTCATTTGCCCCTTTCATAGCTTTCTCCATAGCTAAAGCAATTTTCAAGGTATTCTCAATATCTATATCATCTTCCTCAAAAAGTCTATCTAATATTGCTCTGTCCCTCAACCCGCTTACGAAAACATCCCGTAACATCGTGTTCAACATTTCTTGTTTATATTGACAAGGAATTGCCAAGGAGCGAAGTTCAGCCATAAAAGCACTGACACTTTCCCCCTCCCGTTGCTTACGATTTAAAAACACATGCCTACTAGGAATTATAAGCGGCGTCGGAGTGAGATGAGCTTTTAATGTATTTTTTAGAATAAGGTAATCTTTATCGGAAGGATTGTCAGGAGCTAGCAGGTTTTTCAACAAATTATATAATTTTGCTGACAAACTAGAAATAAAAACTTTCCCACGTTTGCCATCCGGAACATTTTGAATATCCATGAAAGCTTCGAAGCGTTCTAAAAAAGAATCAAAAGCTTCATCTGTTTCATCAAATTTTTCAAATTGAACTGAAACTTTAGTTTCTTGCGTTTTCGAATCGGCAAAAGTGGTTAATTTCTCTAGTAAAATTTTATTTTGTTCTATTAGTCTTTGAACCAACTGCTCCATTTTAAGATAAATACAAAAAGAATTTTTTACCTTGGCAGTCTTCAGCATCTAATGTACATGGATCCGATACTTTTTCATTCCATACATCGTCGCCAGATATCACATATTATTTTAATATGTGAACTAAATATCGATTTAATATCATTAGCAAGTGATATGTACTTTGGAAGAATAATACTTTCATCTTACTAAAGTAACTTATTTAATACGGACACATTATTTACAGCAGACGATCACAGATACACACAATCGGCATAGAACACAATTGCCGCTTACATAAAAACATTCTATTTACATTTTTACTTAAGTTGCGGTTACAGTTAAATACACCACACTACAAACAACGAAATAGACAAGACGCCATTGAAAGAATGAATGAATCGTGAATTGCATGGTAATTCAATAAAAATGATTCAAAAATTAAAATATTTATTAATTATCTGCAGCAATGTCAATATGACTGATACTTTTTTGAATCCCTAGTTGTAATACAGGTTACCAGACAATTATTAAAAGAATCAAGCTTTAATAAAGAAACTAAGCTTGATTTTCATGATTTATATTAAAATAGAATTCTGAAAATTTTGAACATTAAGAGCATATTTAAGTGCTAGATTCACAAATGTGGTTATTTTTTTTATAAATAAACATTTTGTTTTATTAGTCGAAAATTAGTTACAAATTTCTATTCTAGGATATTTATTGATTGATTCAATATTAATGAATGAATTCTTTTTTCGTGATTCATTCTTTGTATCGGGGGCGTCTCCGTCTGTAGTAAAATGGTTGGAATGGCGTTGTACTCTGACCGCAATTTTTTTTAAATCAATTTATTAAACGTATCTTCTTTACTAAAATAAATTAATGGTAATATATGTTTCTTTAGTTATTCTCGTACTGAAAACGCTACAATTTGTGAACTGATCGTTTCGTATGAGGATACAAAATTTTATGTGCCGGAACTTTCATTTTTGCTGACAATTATACTATCAGGTAAGCGGCTGACATACACTGTAAGTAAAGTACGCTATAAAAACTATGTATTGAGTTATTTTATGAGAAAGATTTTTTAATTGATAAAATCTTTAATTTAATGATTGTGGGAAGAGTCCGATATCCTGCGCTAGGTTGGAAAACTTGGCGAAAATTTTTGCGCCAAAATGCCGTTTTGGCGACATGAAAAATTTTCCAAGATGGCGGAAAAACGACGTTTCTAAATGTTTGTTATTTATAAATCAATGATTTTGTACTATTTTATAAAAAAAAAAGTTATATAAAATCATTGATTTATAAATAACAAAGATTTAAAAACGATGTTTTTCCGCCATCTTGAAAAATTCCTCGATGCACAATTTTAAATATTAAACAATAAACACAAACAATAAATACAACAAAAACACAATTTTAAGCATTCTAAATAAGCTTTTCTATTGTCAGGGGGGCTCCGCCCCCTGAACCCCCCGTTTTAATAATAATACAACAATTTAATACTAATACAATAACAATGGGAAAAAACTTACCAAAGAGTAAGGTGCAGTTAAATGCTTAAAATCTCGCTCACAACTGCCAAAAAATTCATTTAATATTAAAAAAAAAAAAACTGGGGATGTTACATAAAAAATACCAATAAATACGACGGAGAATCAAAAAAAGGGTAAATATTTCATACAAAAAAAGTAAAAATATACATAAAAAATAATAAAAATATGTATAAAAAAGCAAAGAAAAAAAAGCAGTTAAGTTTTACTTGATAGGGTCGGTTCATTTCTATATTTTCTCCAGTTACATAATTGATCATATTAAAAATTTGTCGGCATTTTGAGTGCAAATGACAAAACTACAGCCAAAAGGTCGCGAACAGGGATTTTTAAATTCAGTTACATAATTGATCATATAAAAAATTTGTTGGCATTTTGAGTGCAAATGACAAAATTACAGCCAAAAGGTCGCGAACAGGGATTTTTGAATTTTCAAAAAAAGTTTTATAGACAGGATTAACGGTACCATAACAAGGTACTGGGATTTTTATCAAATTTAGGCAAAAGACCAACTTCAGTTGCAAAATTGACTGCTAATTCCTCCGTCGCTAAAATTTTATGCCATGAAAATATGGAAATATTCTCTAATTATGGGTGCATTTTGGGAAATACCTAATTTAAAAATGCAAATAAAACAAACAAAAAAAGAATCCAAAGAAATAAAACAAAAGAAATAAAAAAGGCAGTTTGCAAACGAGACTCACTTATACCAAGAACGTCCAACTGGTATCCGTTGAAAGCGGCAAGTGTAATGATGATCTAACAAAATTTAAAATTACGCTGGCTAATAGTTCACGTGATACTAATAAACCAATAAGATTAAAGAGCTCATACTCCGGCTCCCAAACGCATTTCCGAAAAAAAAGCAACCCTAAAGGCGCTCTCAGGCCGCCGCTTTAGCGTAATCCAGATCGAATTGCTTATCGCCAAAAAAATCACCAAAAATCTAGCACAGGATATCGGACTTGTCCCATGATGGGATGTGAACATAATTTTCTTATATTCTGAAACGATTTTTTTTAATTTAAAGAGCAATTTTAGAAGACTTAGAAGGAAAAATTTACCCTCATAAACAGTTTATTTTTAGAAAATCTCAAAATTAACTCTTACAAGAATAATGGGTACTTGTATATTATCCGAGCAAGATCAAGTACATATGCACCAAGGATGATGCTAGTTATACTGATTAAATTAAACCTTAATTTTTGACAACTTAATAGCCTAACATGGCTAATAAGAGCTATAATGTAATGACAATAATACATGATATAATTTATTTAGTTATCCTAATTTAAGGCCTATTTTTGGTAGTTATTTCTTTATAGTTTTTATCTTTTTATTATATTCATTTATAATTTTTTATTTATTAATTAATTTTTTACAATTTTGAACTACTTTATGTATATTTAATAATGTTAAATTACTGTTTTGCTAGTGATTGGCAAAAATCTCTGGAATATTATCTTCTGGCCCGGATACTTTATAGTTACTGAATAACACTCCTGTTATTTCTCATGGTTACGAAAATTTTACAAATAAACTTTACATTAAAAATTTCCTTGCATTATGTTATTTTTAGATGATTGATTTTTAAAATGTGCAAAGACATATGTATAATTTCTGTAATTTTTACCTTGCATTTGAACTGTAAGTTTCATTGTTTGTTACATCTGTAATGACATATAGATTTTAGGTGTTAATGGATTTGTTGAAGTCTACTGTATTTCTAATCTTTGTCATAGTTTTATAAATTCTTCCCAGTGAGGATTCACATTTATTACTTTATGTGAAAAAATAATCCAGGAAAAATAGAAAGTTTTTCTGTTTTCGTTCTTCCATTTTCATGTGAAAATTTAAGCCTGAATATTGTGTTTTGGGATATTACTGAACTATCTAGCTAGTTACAGATAAAACAAATATTAAGTAATACAGTCAAGGATCGATAATCTGTGCACCCATAATCCGCAATTTTCTATAATCCGCATTAATTTATGAATGTAAACAGTTCAGGAAATTTACAAATTAGTGATCCAAAAATGATTTTTTAACACAAATAATAAAATATTTGAAAAAAAAATCATAATAATAGATTTAATTTTTAATGTAACTTTTTTATTTTATTAACAGTAAAAAATAAACTATATTATGGATTTATGTAATTTGTGTATGTAGTTATTTTTATTTTAACACACATATATATCAATTTTTTAATAAAATAACTTTTAAAAGGCATATTTCCAAATAGTATATTAAAATAATTATTAGATTTCATATTTATCTTTTCATATTATACTGATTATACAATTAAAATGCTGTCTAGGAATAATAAAATTATGCATATTCCATAATATTCTATAATCCACAATATTCCATAATCCGCACAACCTTTGGCCCCAGCTTGTGTGGATTATAGAACTTAGACTGTATCTATACACCATAGAATGTAACTAAAAACTTTCCCAGGTGTATGTTGTAAATTTGGATGAGTGTGGCATCAAAAGAAAGATCTTGCCATATACATTAAAAAGTGCAATGCAAATACACATCCGAATACAAGTGTTTTTGAGATATCAGCACTTGAAATGGGAATAAATAAATAAATGAATTGACAGGCAGGTATATAAATTGCTTGTAAGTTTAGCTAGCATAAGAAAAACATTTTATTTTACGCACTATATACATATACAGTTTATCCATTATGTCACACCACACCTTTTCTGAAAAACTTGCATAAAATAAGGTGTTGAAAACAAACCAAAAAAAAAAAAAAAAAAAAAAAAAGATGGAAAAACTCTTCGAATGCAGCTGTTAGCAAAAACTTCGATGAATGTGAAGTGCCTGTCTAAAACAGGAAAAATAACTTGCAATGTGTGGGTGTAAAGCATTTTGCTTGTAGCTCGGTAAAATGTTCTGGCAGGGGGATTAAAAAACAATGCAAAGAGATTTTTAATTTGCAAACAATTTATATACCTGTCTGTCAGTTTATTTATTTATTCATTCATATTTCAATTTCTGATATCTCAAAAACACTTAAGACCTCGGAAAGGTTACTGAATATGAGCATAATTTACTTAACCACTTAATCGTCTGCCCCGAGATAAATCAGGGATAAAAGCACTATTTCCCCATACCCTTCGCCGGTTAAGTGGTTAAAGATGGTTTTAAATTAAAATATGCATTTTTATTTTGAAGTGCATTTAGTAAACTAAGAAATGTTTGTCGTATATATATAAAATGATATACAGGGTCCTGCAAAAAACTGGATACAAGATTGTCTTCGGATGATAATTTCTGAAAATGTAATTTAGGTAGTAATAAGAAATATTTTTGTTTGAACTAAATTTTAGAAAGATACTTTTGTGTATTAAAGGTACTTGGAAAACTACAGGGCTGAACAAAAGAATTCAAGAATGTCTCTATCTATTAGTATTACTCGCTGAAAGGAAAATTTTAACCAAACAAATTAGCAAATAGGGTTTATCAGAAGTTTTTTACCATAAATTCGCGATAAAAAGTTAATTACACATGATTTTCATCATCGAAATTTTTTGCTTCATTGATCAATTATTTCTTCTTTAAATGTTATGTGAACGAAGTCACGGGTAATTGCTAGTATTTATTATAGGGATGCACCGAATAGTGATTTTGGCCAAATACTGAATGCCGAATATTCGGCCAACAAGTGAACCGAATATTCGGCTAGCTGAATAGTAATTGTTGGGCCGAATACCGAATATTCGGCTTTCCAAATACTTTTTAAATTTCAAAGTTATAGGCATTAAAATGTTACTTTTTAAAACAATTTTACATAATATTTAATAAGAGAAACTTACAATTTGAGAAACAAGAGCATTAGTATTGAAAAAAAATCTGCCTTGAGTTATTTAAGAAGCACAATTATGAGACCTTTTTAATTAATAAAACTTTAAATTTCATGACTTCTTCTTTATAAATTGACAGTTAAAAATAGAAATTGTGAAAAGTTTTTAAAAATATGTTTTAAAAGTATTTATTAAGTATTGGATTCGGGCGAATACTTTGATATTCGGCCAAACCGAATATTCGGCAGGCCGAATAGTTTCATATTCGGCCAAGCCGAATATTCGGCTTAACCGAATAGTTTGATATTCGGTCTAACCGAATATGGGTCATTCCATGTCAAATCAACCAAAAAAATTCAATATTCAACCTGACCATTTCCGATTTCAATGAAACTGCTACGGATCATTCTCTATGATGAAATAAATTAGAACACATTTTTATTTTTTGTTTATCGCTTTAAATTTTTATACAATTAATCATTTAAATTTTGAAAAATCATCATTTTTTGACTTGCATAAATATTTTGAATTTTGAATTTCTCAAATTCTATCAAACATAGAAAATTTTATGACCACTCATTTCAAAGAGGAGTTTATAAGATTTAATTTGATATGCAAGTCGACTATGTATATTTAAAATAAATAAAATTTTAATTTTTTTAAATTTTAAAATTTTTTAGATAGTTATTTTTAAAATTTTTGAAAAAATTATATGCTTGTTGTAATATTATAAGCTTAAAATTCTGAAATTTTCAGAGTGGGATCTCAATGGGATCAGGAGTTATGAAATAAAAACTGAAAATTAAAATACAAATCGCAAATAAATAATAAAATAGACAGAATTAAATTGCTATTTTAATGGTAATTTTTTGCTTTTATTTAATAACTCCTGATCCCATTGAGATCCCACTCTAAAAATTTCAGAATTTAAAGCTTATAATATTACAACAAACATACAATTTTTTCATAATTTTTAAAAATGACTATCTAAAAAATTTTCAAATTTAAATATCTAAAAAAATTTAAATATTATTTATTTTAAATATACATAGTCGACTTGCGTATCAAATTAAACCTTATAAACTCTTCTTTGAAATGAGTGGTCATAAAATTTTCTATGTTTGATAGAACTTGAGAAATTCAAAATTGAAAATATTTATGCAGGTCAAAAAAATGATGATTTTTCAAATTTTCGATAATTAATTGTATAAAAAATTAAACCGATAAACAAAAAATAAAAATATGTTCTGATTTATATCATCATAGAGAATGATCTCTAGCAGTTTCATTGAAATTGGAAAGGGTCAGGTTGAGTCACTGGTTGATTTGGCATGGAATGACACATATTCGGTAACATGGCCGAATACCGAATAGATACCGAATATTCGGTGCATCCCTAATTTATTATACAGTAGACTCCCTCAAATCCACAACTCTAAAATCTGTAATTCTCTAAAATCTCGCATAATTTACAAATGTAAACAATGAAACTTTTAATTCAGATACAGAAAGAAAAATTGACTATTTTAATTTTATATCAATTCCATATATATTTTAATTTGTATATTTTTTTTATTTTACTAAATTCATGTTTTTTTTATGAAGGAAGAATAAATTTATTTCTGAAAAAATTCAAGATATTCACAATTTTCGTACCAAATATATTTATGTATTAATCAAACTTTTTTGTTTATAAGTCTGGCTAAACCTGAAATAAAATTTTTTTATTTTAATATTTCTACATGAATTAGTAATGTACATTTATAAGCAAGTTTCATTGAATAATTTAGGAAAAATACATTTCATCCTTCATAATGAATATTTAATCATACATTATTAATAATTAACCTGACCTTTGCTTTTAATATTTTAGTTATTTGAAAAATTATCTAAATTTTTATTATTTTAGTTTATTACTTAATTTAACATTTCATCTTAAAAGCTGTGAATTTTGTTGATCAAACTCTGAAACATCTCGAATTTCGTCGATCTTGTGCAGAAAAATTGCGAATTATGTCGATTAGCTTTGTAAAAATTGTGAATTTCGTCTATTGGTTTCGTAAAAATTCCGAATTTTGGTGATTTCTGTCGTAAAAATTGTGAATTTCGCTAATCAGCTTTATAAAAATCGCGAATTTTGTCGATCATACGAATAAAATTCACGAATCTTGTCGATTAAACGAAAAAAATCGCTAATTTCTTCGATCAACTTAATAAAAGTCCAGAATTTCGTTGATCGGGTTTGAAAAAATAGATAATTTCTTTTACCCGGAACGGAAAAATCGACAATGTCGTTGATCAGGCGTTTAAAAAATCAAAAATTTCGTCGATCAGGCGCGGAAAAATCACGAATTTTATCGATCATGTGAGAAAAAAATCATAATTTTCATCGATTGGCTTTGTAAAAATCACGAATATCATTGATCGGATTTGAAAAAATCGCGAATTTCGTCGATTGATTTTGTAAAAATTGCGGTTTTTGTCGATCAGCTTTGTAAAAATCGCTAATTTCGTTGATTAGTGTTGTAAAAATTGCGATTTTCGTCGATCAGCTTTGTAAAAATCGCTAATTTCGTCGATCAATTTCGTAAAAATCGTGAATTTTGTAGATGAGGCACGGAGCGATCGTGAATTTTCTCCATCAGCTTCATAAAAATTGCCAATTTCGTCGATAGTTTTGTAAAAAGTACAAATTTCGTCTACCAACATTGGAAATATTGAAAATTTCGCTGATCGATTTCAGAAAAATAGGGAATTTTATTGCTCAGGTTCAGAAAAAAATCTCGTTGATCGGCTACTTCTCTCTCTTTTGACAATTAAGTTCACTTTTTATTTTCGACATTAGCAATTTATGTTTGTTTTTTAGCACTTTTAATAAAACAAAATTTACTCTCTTGAATAAAGTCAAAGAATGTTATTCTATCTTGAAAGTAATCCTTGCAACATACAAGCGTATAAACTGCTGACTGCAAGTGAATTGGATATTTCGACTGGATAAGCAAACTTAAAGTGGTAACCCTCACTCTCATCTGAAACCATATTTTTTATCCGATCATAGGTCACAGATAACTTTGTCGAAATTGAGTTCTCTCTATGTTATGGATGTGGCCTTCGATCACACAGGCATATTTGTAAGTGGCCTTTAACTTGAAAAGGTTGTACACCACTGTCTTGAGGTATTTAGATAGTGTCAATAAAAGTTCAAAGATAACTAGTTCAAGAAAGATTTTCTTTTATTAATTCCAGCCAGAATATAAGGTTTTAATAGTATTTGATATTAAACTGCAAAATAAACAAAGATAAGGGTCTTGAAATTCAGTGTGCCTTTATTGCATTTGTATAAACTGTTTTTTCCCCTTAACTGTCTGCAAAGCCGTCCTAAGGGGTGTGCGACAAATGCGGCCGCGTACGGCCTCAGGCAAAGAGAGGGGCCGCACCTGGGCACAAAATATTTTTTTAATAAAAAGAAGAAGGTATGATAGAAAACTTATAATATAAATGTATGATTATAATTAAGAAAAGATAGTGGTCTTGACATAAAATATAGCCTATGTAGGAAGAGAGACTTTCACCACCCATTTGGCGCCAGTACTATTGAAATTGGTCCATAAGTTCTAAATTACCCCTTCAAACACACAAACAAACGTTACTTCTTTGTAATTGCTAGGGGATCGAACCCTGGCTCCCTGATTCACAGTAAATAGGTGAAAACCATTCTTTATCATCCATAGTATAATAGATAAGATTATGTTAAGAGGTGTGAAAGGAAGGGGCCTCGCAAAATCATTACTCCAGGCCTCGCTTTAAGTGGATCTAAGGACGGATCCTCTAAGAACGGTTCTGATTCTCAAGAAAAGTTGGTCTCATCAAAACCCATTTCCATCTTAGCAGGTGTATACTTGTGTACTTATTCTAAATGTTTCCAATTACGGAATGATTCCGTGTTCACCAAAAAGTATACACGATTGCAAAATGTTCCCTTTTAGATATATTTTCAAGTTTTAGGAACTTTTCAATAGGTAATGTTGTTTTCGTGTAATCCTGATTTTCTTTACCATTTAAGGTAGGTCACCTTCACAGAGTTCATTGCAATGTTCTTATACTCTTCCCAGGTGCACTGCAGAGAGAGTGCATTGTAATAGTTTCAAAGGATACAGTCAAAACGCAACATGTTTATGTTGAAAATTTGCCAAAAACAGAAAAGTTCATATCCTTGGCAAAAGATGTAACTTTAAGTTATGTCGTTTAAGAGTATACCATCCAACACCTGCTTAAAGTGGAGTTTTTCATGGATTCTTTGTGTTTCCGTCTTATTAGTTTTGAGTGTTGTTGAAGGCATGATTCAGAAACCCAGATATTCGTTTGGGGTAAATAAGTCCACGGCATATGCTTGTCGATGTCACTTGTTACATTAATTAATTACATTGTAAATTATATTAAAATAGCCGCCCTTGGTGGCCAGTTTGGTCTCCCTTGAATGTATACTAACCGTTAAATCATGTTACTTTTATTCATAATTTATTTTCATTGCTCAGTGTTTTGCCAAATTTTAAGATTCTGCTAGAAAAATCGACACAAATGTCACATACGCACCACATTGGCGCGATTGCAACAAAATGACAATTATATGTGACTCACATGGTAACCCGGCTGTTGTCATTTATTTATTAATAAATTGTTTGTTTACTATTATTTCCTTTGTTTAAATTATATAAATTGTTTTCTTCTGTAATTATTAACATTTTTTTATTATTTCCTTTTTAAAATAATAGTTATTAGTTAAACAATATGTATGTAACTGTTATTTGAAAACGAAATTTTCGCCAAATTGGCGTCAGAAAAATAACGCGCCAATGTGGTGCATATATGACATCTATGCTGATAGATAAAGAACTCAGTATTTTTATGCAAGCTCAGCGCAGATTGCCAAATATTTTACCAGTGGCATTTTTTCGAATTTCATGAATTATTTAAATATAAAAATGTAATCCTTTTACTCATTTCAATTTTAATACATAACTTTAATTTGAAACTGAAAAGATTAAAATTCATGAATTTTATCTATTTTTTTTAAGTAAAAAGAACAGAAAAAATAAAGATATTTTGAATCTCTATAATTGCAGCAAAGTAACAAAACATAAATAAATCCAATTTACGCTGCATAAATCTTACAAAAGGAATTTTCATAGTAACCCATAAGATGTGTCATTTAGATGTTGCCATTAAGCAACTAACAAATAATCCTGATTTTTAATCCACACACGTAAGCATAATATATAAATGATACAGAATGTTTTAGCAATAAACATTAACATTAGATAAAAAAAATCTGAAATCCGAAGAACTTCTCACTAAACACATTT